>CAUYUJ010016523.1:190047-251031 GCA_963575745.1 Prorocentrum cordatum | reverse complement strand
AGGGGGGGGGCGGTGCCGAAATAAAGTGGTCGGAGCTCTAGACACCCTGTGCAAGGGAATAAATTACGCAACGCTCGCGTCTCCCAAGCAATTGTAGATATATATATATATATATATATATATATGTATGTATGTATGTATGTATGTATGTATGTGTGTGTATGTATGTATGTATGTATATGTATGTGTATATAAATAGACACATAGATGTCGTAATGTACGCAATATTTGCGTCCCCGAACCCACGATCCCTTGTAACTTAATTACATGTTCTTCGCGGCTCCGAAATCATAAACCCTCGTAAAGTACGCGGTGTTCGCGCTTTCGAGGCCACAATCCTTCATAAAAGGCCCCCAAGACAGTACAAGAGGCCTCCGTGAAGGCCCAAGAGTGCTCCAAGGCGCCCAAGATGGTCCCAAGACGGCCCAAGAGGCACCGAAGAGGCCCCCAAGAGCGATCCAAGAGCACCCCAAGGAGCGGCCAAAGGGGCAAACATATGCGATGGCCGTAGCTTTTTGATGGATTTTGGCACGTCCGCCTTTTCGGGCTTCCAACGCTCAAAGACGGCCCAAGAGGCCCCCCAAGACCGACCCAAGACGGCCAAAGAGGCTCTCAAGAGCGCCCCAAGACAGTTCAAAAGGACCCCTAGACGGCTCAAGGGACCCCAAGACGGCCCCGAGTGACCCGAGACGGGGGAGCCGAACTCAAGTGGCCCCCGTTCGGAGTTCCGACACTGCTTCACGACGGGCGCCCAAGTCTCACAACATAGCTCTTGCATACTCCATTATCCGAGAGAGGGGGCCGGCGGCAGGGGGCGAAGCCCTTACGGATGAATTGATGTTCCGTTAGTTTTGTAAGGACTTGGGCGTGCTCGCCTTTTCCTCTTCCCGCCGCTCCAAGACGGCCGAAGAGGCCCCCAAGATCGCCCATGAGGCTTCCAAGAAGGCCCCAAACCAGCCCAAAAGGACCCCAAGACAGCCCAAAACGCCTCCAAGACGGCCCAAGAGGTCCCCAAGACGGCTCCAAAAGCGTGCCCAAACGGGGGACCCGAACGGACACTTCGAGCCCTCAGCCAAGAGAGGCTCCCAGGAGGCCCCAAGAGGGTCCCAAGAGGCCCCAAGAGGCCCACCAGAGGTCCCCAAGCCCTTCAGGGTCGGCGGCACTGGCCAGAGGGCGTTCGCAATACAAGTCTTGGGACTTCAACGCTGCGAATCATCGTGACTGCTGCGTCCTGACAATCCTCAATCGTGCTAGAGCACCATTATTGAGAATCCACCACTTCGAATCAATATGATTGTTGCGTCCAGGCAATCCTAAATCACGCCAGAACACCATTCCAGAAACTTCGACCATGCGAATTCCTGAAACGATTGCAAAATGTTGAAACACATGATCGCGGGGCTAACGCGAAAACCAATCAAAAAAACGCCTTCCCTCCCTGAAACTTTCACAACAGATGTGCGCGGCGCTATGGCGAGAGCCGCATTTTGGAAACGGCCCGCCCTCCATCCTTGAAACTGTTGCAACGTTTAAGGGGAGTGTGCGCGGCGCTGAAGCGAGAGCAACATTTTGAAAACGGGCCGCCCTACATCCCTTGAACTGCTGCAATGCGTTAACGACGAATCTGCGCGGCGCTACAGCGAAAACCACACTTTGAGAACCACCCGCCCTCCCAACCGCGAAACTGTTGCAAGCTTCAGGTCTCAGAGTCACAAACAGTGAGGAAGTCTCAGGCGAAACGCCCGGCCCGCCCTGCCGACCTCTACCGACACATCTCGGGGTGCGACAGGGATGAGTGATGTATAAGGAACAGGGGTGAAGGAGGTAGTGAGAGCGGGTTGGAAAGATACGCGCGGCGCTGCGAGTTTAAAACGAGGACCCAACGCCGCAGGAGCGTTGGGAAAAAACGCGGGATGGAGATAGTCCTGGGGTTCGGGTCGAGAACTCGAGGGCCCACGTGGCGCAAAATTACCGCGCTAGAAGTCTGGAAGCACAGACAGCGAACGACAACACGACGCCCAGAATTCGTCCGATCCTTCCTGCTTGAATCAACTCTCTATGCAGAATTGTGGAACCTCACTTTCGTTCCGCTGCACCGTGCCCGCCTCCCTCAGTCCTCCTCCACCCCGTCTCCTCCCATTCCTCTCGCTGCGTCCATAACATCCCTCACACGTTCCGTGCCCGATGGGGAGACCACCCGAGTCCTAGTGGGGGCGTTCCTGCACGGTCCGCGCCTCAGTTCGGCACATCCCTCACACGCCTCGTGCCCCATGGGGCCCACCTGCGGCCTCAATGGAGGTGCGACCATGAAGACTTGAGCTCCATCCCCGCGCCCATTTCCGCATACCCCTCGCGCGACTCGCGCCCAGCAGGCCGCTCCAGTCCTCCAGCGGCCCGGCACTTTGCGAGGAGACGGCCCCCAGGCCTCGACACGTTCCCTGGGGCTGGCTCTGCATCCTAAGCTGCGGGTCTCGGACAGCCCTGGTGCGAAAAACATCGGGCCCCAATGGGCCCGCAGTGGTGAACAGTCCTCGGCCGTCTCGACGAGTTCGAGACGCCAGAGGCCTGAGTCAACCCCATGCGTACAGCAGGATCGTGCCGTGACGACTTTCGCGTTGGCGTCGAACACCGCGCTGGATCGTTCAAGCTTGAACGATCGCGCCTTTCCGACAACGAGAACCGTTGAATGTCGGCCGATTCTGGGCTGGCGGCATTCAACCTTGAACGCCAGCGCCAGGGTCGCCGTCGCGTCGACACGACGGCCCAAGAGCGGTGCATACGCCCTCCTGGCTGAGCTGGAGAAGAGCATGCACCGCTACTGTGCCCCGGACGGGCCTGGCCGGGATCCGTGGACATGTATAGACCTCGTCGCCCGAGAAGGGGGGGTCTCTGTGACCCACCACCCTCGGAGGAGGGAGGAGGAAGCAGGGAGTGAGGAGCAGGAGGAGGAGGAAGGAAGGATGGAAGGAAAGCAGGAGGAGGAAGGAGGAATGCAGTGGAATGGAACGGAAGAGCAAACAGTCACGAAGCGGGGGTCCCCGTGATCCCGTGGGGTGGCGCCCCGACCACGGCTCTGGCCCGCCCTATTGGGGTAGAGCTTCCTCATGATGCGACCGAACGTGGGGTCGGCGTCGACGGGCGGGCCGTTGATGGACCGCACGGGCCTGGGGACGGAGCGGAGAGGGGGAGAGGGCTCGCAAGCTTCTCTGATGAAGGCAACTCGCCTGGGCACCGTGTAGAGTCGCCAGTTCTGAGGAGGACTCTGGCGATAGCGCGATTCTTGATCAAGCTGCAAGGACGTCTGGATAGAGAGCGCGATCACGAGGGTGCGAGAGCCGAGAGCCACGATCTTCCACTGGAAAAACAGTAGGCACCGGTGGGGGGGTCGACAATAACTTATCTCCAGGAACGAGAGTTCAACAATAACCTCGTCATCATCATCATCATCACCACCACCATCATCATCACCACCACCACCACCATCATCATCATCATCATCATCATCATCATCATCATCATCATCGTCGTCGTGTGGTCGTCGTCGTCATCGTCATCATCCTACAGCAGCAGAAGCAGCAGCATCGTCCTACTCCGTCTTCGCACGCCTCTCCATCCTCCATACTCCCCTTACTCTGCCTATTCACCATCATCCTCTTACTCCTTATCCTCCTCCTCCTCCATCTCCTCTTCTTCCACCCTCTCGGACTTCGACCCTTTCTCCCCCCTCTGTCTTCGTTGCCCCTCATCCTCCTTCCTCCTCCTTCACCTCCTCCACCTCCTCCTCCTCCTCCTCCTCCTCCTCCTCCTCCTCCTCCTCCTCCTCCTCCTCCTCCTCCTCCTCCTCCTCCTCCTCCTCCTCCTCCTCCTCCTCCTCCTCCTCCTCCTACTCCTCACCATCATCATCATCATCTTCTTACTCATCCCCCCTCCTCTTTGTCCTTACAACGAAGCCACTCGCGGGTTTGGCGCCACCACTGGCATACAGGGCAGGGGGACGCCATGAGCCAGATGCAGTCGAGGGCCCACACCACCTGTACAGAGACAGGCCACGAAAGGCTCAACCCACAGCGCGGCTACGCATACCGCCACCTACCCTGCGCCCGTTTCCCCCTTTTCGGGCCTCCTGGGAGGCCCTCGTCGCCACCACTGGGCTCGCCTCGAAATCCTGGTCAGGACTTTTTGGTTTCCCCCCAACGATAAGCCTCCATCTTCCCTCTCCACACCATGGCCGGCGGCTGGCCTGCCATACTTGTGGTGGCAATCCTCCTGCCCGCAGATTGGCTGCAAGACGCTGTGCACGATGACGTCGCCGACCTCAGTGTCCTCGAGCCCAGGGAAGATGCCGAATCGGACATCCGTCCTATTCCCCACGTGCCGCTCGAACCCCTTGACGCGGTTGCCGTTGAAGCGGATCACACGCTCGTGGCCGTCGATATCCCTCCCCAACTCGTGGAACAGAAGGCCGCCCGAGTGGCTCACCTTCACGCTGGGAATCTGTCCATATCCAGCGACCTCACCCCGAGGATCTCGAGTGGCACTGGAGACATAGATGCCTTCCCGCCCCTTGAGAGCGGGAGATGCTCATGTCCCGTACCCTTCGCTCTGCGAGGTCCTCCCCAAAGATCCGATGTCTTGATTATGTTCGATACAGGATCCCCGAAATCTCGACCGTTCCCCCCAGCGCTGGCCCTTCATGCCGAAACGCTTCCGGACCGCCCGCTGGAGCTGGCCCGACTGGGCCTCCCTCGAGGCCGCCGAGAACTGCGAGAAGAGCCTCCACCATGACTTGTCTCGAAACGCAGGATATGATGGGCCTGTTTTCCACCACCACCACCACCACCACCATTAGTTAGTTAGAGAGGGGGAGGAGGAGGAGGAGGAGGAGGAGGAGGAGGAGGAGAAGGAGGAGTGCACGAGGCCAAGGAAGGCAAGGAATTAGGCCGACCCGACCCTAATTCGATACCTGCGAGCTCCCCAGGTCCTACCCAAGCAGTGTGCTCAGGCGAAGATCCCGCCTCTTGAGCTGCTTTAACCGAGCGCGCATCCTGCCCTGAAGCCGCAGGAGTCCCCCTCGGAGGCGACAGGTTGGGTGCATACCGCAGGTCGTGATAGGACTGAAAGATGAGACCAAGGAAAATCGCACAAGCAGTTAGCTCGAGCTGAGAAGAGGCGGCCCAGGGGAAGATGGAGGCACGCTGCAGCCCCGAGAGCGAGGAAAAGAAAACAGGCAGATGCAGGACGGCACTGGCACTAGACTTAACAACAGGGCACTCAAGATAGCGAAGGATGTTGTCGGCCCCGGGCGCCAAACAGAAAACGCAGCCACAGGTGGGCCCGCGGAACCTGGAAGAACAGCACCAGCCGTTCGAGAACGTTTTCAAAACAGAGACAATAACGCACGAGGGAACCAGCTTTTCTAATCTACGGAGCGCCATCAGGGCTAGGTCAAGATCACAACACCTCGCGGAGACTCCCAACTTCTTCATCCGATACAAGAGCGGGACACGATATCCTTCTGGGGCAAGATGATAGAGCCATTTCGTCGTAGCAGCTTGGATCCTCGGAGTTCCAGGGACGGGTACTTTGGGCACGGCACATACTTGATCATAGTTAGAGATAAGTGCGTGCATGGATGACTGCAACCATAGGGGGTCCCTGTCACATAGAATTGTGCACTCGTCGCTGGCGGCCATCGCCTGGATCCGCGTCTTCGCGCAATAAAAACCCATCGAATTGCAAGCGAAACGGTAGAGAGTGGCCCTCGAAACCAGATCCAGCCTTCTCATTTGGCACGGGAGCCCCAGCGCCGTTAAATTCTCGAGCATGGCAGGGCTAAGAGCGCTCCGCGGGCCGCACACCAACGCTTGTCCAGCTGCACGGACCGCTTCATGCACCGACTTGGGAGGTGAGAAGAATTGAGATACGCACGACAAACAGCTGAAACCATTCTGATTGAAAAGTGCGATGCTTTTCACCAGACCCAACCCAAGAGATTCAATAACAATAGCTTGCCCAAGACATTTCCTGGCGGGAGCATCCCAAGAACGAACAGACCCACCACGCCCAAGAAAGATACCCAGGTACTTAGCCGCATGCTGCACCTTGAAGGAAGGGGGCAAACCGGCAACGTCGAGGAGGTGACGATATTCATGTTCAGGGAGGACGGCGAGAGGGACAATGATAGATTTCGCGACGTTGAGCTCGAGCCCAGCAGCCTGGGCAGCACAATCAAATACAGGGGGCGCCAGGGCTAGAGCTCGATACACGTCCTGTGAGACGAGCCCCACATCGTCAGCACAGGCACCCAGCGCCGAAGGCACACGCAGAAGGCGCTGCTCAAGCATCCTTAAGATTGGATCGATGCACAGCACGAAGAGCGAGGAGGAGAGCGGGCACCCCTGCTTGATCCCACGTTTGACCCACCATCCAGAGTCTTGCACCCCACAGAAGGATACCGAAACCCATACATGCTGATAAATAGCGGCAACCGCCCTGCGGATTTTCCTGGGGAACTTCATGGTTTTGAGGACGAACATAATCATGGAGTGGAGAAGAGTAGGAAAGGCAGCCTTAATATCAAACGTAACGTAACCCGTCGCTTGAAGTCCGCCCTGAACAAACCATTCTACAGCCCGAGATTCCAGAGCTACAATGTTGTTGGTGAAATTGCGCCCAGGGGTGAAACCACGCTGGAAGTCGATACAACACTCCTGGAGGACACGAACCATAGGTTTATTAATAGCACGGCTGATCAGCTTGTTATCCGAATTTCCAAGAGTTATAGGCCTGGTCTGCTCAGGTGGACGGAAGACTGCGTCCGCGGCATCGCTGGGGGCATCCCCCTTGGGTAAGAAAACAGCGATGCCATGATTAAATTCATCGGGAAGTCGCCCATGAGCGAGAAGTTCCTGGTAAACTTCAAAGAGAGGTTCCATCGTGCAGGCACCGCCTCGAAACCAAGCACTGTACGGAATTCCGTCGGGCCCAGGACACGAGTCACGAGCATACTGAGCATGCTGACAGAATTCATCGAACTCAAGTTCCCAGAACATGAGAGGGGGCACCTGCGCGATGAAGGGTATGAGTTCTTGCCGTCTGGCATCTTCACCTTCGACGAAAGCATGCACTTGCCCCCAATGCGCCGCCAGCAACTTAGCCGCTGCGCTAGGCTCAGAAACCTGGAGACCCGTCGGGTCGGAAATAGCAGAGAGCGAGATCCTCCTCCTCCTTCGGCCCCAGGCACAGAGATAGGACGTGAGACGGTTTCGAACAGCATGCTTTTGATCCACAGGACGGTCGGATTCCTCATTCTCCTGAATCTGCCCCTGGATCTGCTAAGCCTTGAGCTCGCTTAGAAACCTGTGGAATCCATGAAAAAAACAATCAAAATTCCAGATTCCCAACATATGAACTGCTGCAGGTCGTTGAAGGCACCAAGAGCCTTCCGAAGAAAAAAAGCAACTGCCCGCGCCGAAGACTACGGAGAGCCGCCAGAGCCCAATGCACCTTCTCTTCCACAGATAGCGGACCACCAGAGCGAGAGAATTCAATAACACGTTCCGCAGCCGCCTTGATAATTGCTTTTGTCTCAGGAGGAGGAGGAGAAGGAGGAGGAGGATGAGGAGCAGGAGGAGGAGGAAGATTTTTCCTCGGGGGCCCACGAGGCAGAACAGAGCATTACCAGCCAGCGCCGCACGGCAGTCTGACGGGCGTGGCAACGCAGGAGATGAGCGTCTCTCCCCTAGCCACTTACGACTTAACCCGCGGGACTGCCGCGGGTCGGAGGCCGAGGCAGCACTCCATGCTCCTCCAAAGCCCGAGCTGCATTCTCCTCCCGCTCTCTTACTCGGGCCGCCAATGCCTCCAGCGAAGGCAGTAAACGCACACCCGAGGGAGCGGAGGGGCTACCAGTCGTGGCTGCAGGTAGCAGCACATACTTGACAGAGGCGCGACACGCGACGCCAGAACCTGCAGCTACCTTCTCCTCCGATCTGTAGTGAGGATGGAGGCCTTGCCGTATTCGGTGGAGAGCTCCCCTGCCACTCGGTCCAGGCTTTCCTTTTGCACCGCTCGCCGAGAAGAAAACAACGCTGGCTGGTGAAAGCTCCACACTTGAAGCAAAACACCAGCATCTCACACTCGGCAGTCTGGCGCAGAAAAGAGCACAGGAGGTGGCCCCGTTCGCTCTCAGCGCCTTGCAGGCGACGCAGGGCCGCGGGGAGTCCATTGCACCCGAGCATAGGCCTCTCGTCGCCATAGGACACCTTAAAGCACTTACTGCATCGAGCCACGCTTTCCTGCTCGCTCTCATCGCCAGGGTCGAGGATGCATTCGTGCCAGCTCAGGGCACGCGGGGGAGGCATCCTGCGGCCCGTCTTTTCCCGCCGAAACTCGCGCTTGGGAAAACAGGAAAGTACTGCTGCAAACATTGCCACGAGCTTGCGCAGCATGACAAATTCTTGATCCAGCCTCTCCAGCTCGTCTGGGGCTAGGCTGGGGTGAAAACTCCGCGCATGCTTTGCCAACCTGTCCGCGTCGGCATTGCCCAGGGCAATCTTCCGCTCATGCGGTGGGAGTGCTGCGATCACCCCTGCAGAGCGATGCGCGGCCACATGTGAAACAGAGATTATGCTGGCCTGGCCATCTTCCGCCAGGGCCCTTCGTCGGATGCCCGCAAAGGTCTGATTGGGGTCCAACTGCGCAGCAGGGTTCGAAGAGGCCAGACGCACCGCCCCCAAACAGTCACTGTGCACATCACTTCGCCCAGTGGCCAGGCAGCTAAGAGTAGCAATCCCCAGATTTTCTCCAGACTGGGTTGTCTGGGGAAGACCTGGCCACACAGTGCCGACAGTACGAGCTCTCACTATGTAGTCCGTGCCTGGGGCTAGGAAAACAGCAGCATAGGTGGCACGGTTGAGCTCTCGAAACACTCCAGTGGTGGCCGACCCATCCACGACAATCTCCGTGTCAAGGGTCAGTCTACAAAACTCATCGATCGTTAATGGCTCTCCCTCAGGACCCTGGAGGACGGGGTCGAGGTCCAAACAAGGAGGAGGGGGGGTGGGCTGAGTCATTATCAACCGAGACAAGAAAAGCAGTCTATCGGGCGCGGCCATCCTCGCCTCGGCGATTTCTTCGTCAGACAGGTGCTCTCGCCTAGCCGCTCGAGGCTCGGGGCTGTCACAGAAAAACTGTCTGTGGACCAGGGAGTCAGGCTGACGACAAAGCGGGCACAAACCGTCGTGAACATACCCCGAGGATCTCAGCCTATCTCCCGTCCAACAGGCCCCAGAGAAAACAGCACTCAGCCAGTATTTTTCACGAGGGGAGGTGCGCTTGGACCGCATCATTCTTTGGAGCGGGTCCGAAGCAACTCTGTCGGCACTGAACTCTGGCAAGGCCTGCGCCATACGACGCTCATGTGATCTCTGAACTCCATCCTGCAGTAGCTTATTGACCAGGGCAGGTGCCGTGTAGAGAAGATCGATAACGTATCCTCGGTCGTCGTGCCACACTGTGAAACGAGGACCCCTCCCCCTCCAACTTATGGTGATGGTGGTGGAAAACATGCCCATCAGGATCAACGGGTCGGGGGCCCAACCCCTGGCACGCCCAAAACGGGCAAGGTGATAACTGGCACCATGCCCAACAGCAAACGTTGTCCAAAACCGGCAGCGGCCCATGCTGGGCAGGCGACTTTTTGTCGCCAACGGACAACGTCCGCGGCGACACCGACGGCAAGCCCTACTCAGAATGGAAAAGGCCTGGTGCCAGTCTTCCCCCACCCAGTCTTTCCGTACCCAGAGCCCAGATCGGCTGACATGGACACATCTCCAGCGCGGTCCGACGTCCTGAAACAATTAGAACATCGTGAAGAACCGCGACTGGAGCCACAGAACCAATCTTTCTGCCGCATCTGTCGAGCGGGGACCAGGGCTCGAAAACGGGCGAAAACCCTGGGCGTTCAAAGATTGCAACGCCCAGGATCTCGGAGGGATGGGCACGCCCCCAAATCGGTGGATATGGACACATCTCTGGCGCGGATCACCACCGCGCAGGTCTTGGCCAGCGGCAGCGGCGGGTCCGTCTGGAAGCGGTCGCCGGCCGCCTATCGCCATCGCATGGACGTTCATTCCACGTGCATGTTTCGGCTTCGCACGCTTAGGT
Source organism: Prorocentrum cordatum (assembly GCA_963575745.1). Taxonomy (NCBI): domain Eukaryota; class Dinophyceae; order Prorocentrales; family Prorocentraceae; genus Prorocentrum; species Prorocentrum cordatum. The sequence continues at coordinate 240,864 of CAUYUJ010016523.1, read as the reverse complement.
TTTCTTTCGCGCAAGAAGATCCTAGATGCTCCTCGATGGTCCTCGCCAAGAAATATGCACACGTCCGAGCAGTGCCAAGGGCCTGTTTCAAGTGGCAGAAGATGGCCAGCTGCGGCTTGGACAGGCCAGACGCCACGCCGCTGGCACCGCCCGCGGCGGCGCTAGCCCGGCTCGCGGGGGCGGGGTCCCACCTGGGGGCAACGAGATCTACACAGTCAAGCTGCTGCAATAGGGAACGCTAAGTAAGGAACGAAGCCTTTTCTTGGCACAGAATAGCCTGGGTACACGAGAAGGGCTACAGGAATAACCACGGAATGGCCGAGGAACCGCAAGCCCCTTCCGAACCCAGAGCGGTCCGTATTTCAGCGTCTTGACTGCACATATCCAGACGTCCAACGCCTAAAAAAAACGGAACTCGGGGTTTCCGTCTTCTCCGGCCTCTGGCAGAGACGGGGCCGTCCAAAAACGACACACGACCACAGACTCGCCCTGGAGAAACGGACGGGAAGCGGCGATCCCGAGGGAGAAGGAGAAGGAGACGGCTCGGAGGTCCCCCAGCCTTCTGGCAAGTTTTCTACGCCTTCTCCGAAGACACAAAAAACTTCTCAGAAGGTCCGAGGCCTTCTGAGAAGTCCCGCCGCCTTCTGAGAAGACCATTTCCTTCTCACTTCCCCCCTCGCTCGCCGCCGATTGATACAGTCAACCCGTACAATACAGACGCACGATAAGGGTGCAAGGGCATTGGAAGGCCATGTCGGCACTCTGCGCACGGGGTGCGGCCAGCGAAATCTTCTTCACTCTCGTATCACTCAGATACTAATACTCAGACCACTCACACCAATCACGGGGTCCATCACAGGCCCACTCTTCTTCACGGGGTCCATCACAGGCTCACTCTTCCTCACGCGGACTCAGCCACATCACTTCCTCACTCAAACTCACTCAGACTCAGACTCACTCAGATTCACTCAGACCCAATCGGAGAATCAGCCTCAGACGCACTCACACTCATGCACAGTCAAACTATCTCACTCCTACACACTGTTCCTCATTTACACTCACTCAGACTTTTCTGCTGGTGGTCCACTGCTCACCACGACCTTGCAGGCGTGGCAATGGGGCACCCAGGGGAGAGCCGCCAGGGGTGAGGACACTCCAAGGTTATCGCCTAGGTTGTGGGGATGTCTCCAACGGTTTGCCTGTTTCTGCCCCCCAGACTTTTCTCTCTCGGTGGTCCAATGCTCAACGCTAAATAACAGGCGTGGCAATGACGCACCCTGAGGGCAAGCCGCCACGGGTGAGTGCACTCTAGGAATCGCGCCCAGATTGCAGGAATGTCTCAAGCGGTTTGCCTGTTTCTGCCCCCCCAGACGTTTCTCTGTTGGTGGTCCAATGCTCACCGCGACATAGCAGGCGCGGCAATTGGGCACCCCAAGGGGCAGCCGCCAGGGGTGAGGACGCTCCAAAAGTCCCGTCCAGTTTGTGGGGATGTCTCAAACGGTTGCCCGGTTCTGCCCACCAGACATTTCTCGATTGGCGGTCCACTGCTCACCGCGATTTTGCAGGAATGGCACTTGGGCACCCCGGAGGGGAGCCGCCAGAGGTGAGGACACTCCAGGAATCGCGCCCGGATTGCGGTGCTGGTTCAAGCGGTTTGCCTGTTTCTGCCCCCCAAACTCTTCTTTGTTGGCGGTCCAATCCTCACCGCCCCATAGCAGGCGTGCACTTGGGCACCCAAAGGGGGAGCCGCCAAGGGTGAGGGCACTCCAAGATTTGCGCCCAGTTTGTGGGGATGTCTGCAGCGGATTGCGTGTTTCTGGCTCCCAGACATCCTTTTATTGCGACACATCACGATACAACAGGCGTGGCAGTGACGCACCCTAACGGGGAGCCGCCACGGGTGAATGCACTCCAGGAACCGCGCCTAGATTCCGGGGATGTCTCAACCGGTTTGCCTGTTTCTGCCCCCCCAGACGTTTCTGTTATGGTGGTCCAATGCTCACCGCGATATAGCAGGCGTGGACCCTGGGCATCGAATACGGAAGCCGCATGTCTCAAACGTTTGCGCGCTTCTGCCCCCTAGACTTCCCTCCTTGGTGGTCCACTGATCACCGCGACGTAGCATGCGCGGCACTTAGGCACCCCAAGGGGGAGCCCCCAGGGGAGAGGACGCTCCAAAAGTCGTGCAAAGGTTGCGGGAATGTCTCAAGCGGATTGCTTGATTTTACCCCCCATGCGTTTCTTTTTTCGCGGCCAAATGCTCCCCTTGAAAAATTGGCGCGGCACTTGGGCACCCCAGGGGGGAGCCGCCATGGGTGAGGACACTCCAGGAGTCGCACCCTGATTGTAAGGATGTCTCAAGCGGGTTGCCAGTTTCTGTCTGCATCTCTTATAACTTGTGTTCGTCCCACTCACTCACTCACTCACTCACCCACTCACTCACTCACTCACTCACTGACTCACCTCCTTCCCCTTTTTTCCCCACTCAGACGCACTCATTCGCACCCGAACGCACTCATCAGCACCTTGTCCTCAGTCAGACCCACTCATTCCATTCAGACTCACCCATACCCCTATCAAGTCAAACTCAAACTCGCTCATCCGTACTCGCCCATACTCAGACCCGACCAAACTCAAACTCACGCAAACCCAGGACCAACTCACACTCAGACCCACTCACTCAGAGCCGCCCACTCTCAGACTAACTCTTTATCGGACTCCCTCGCACCCAGGCTCACTCATACTCAAACTCACTTACACCCAAATTCACTCACACTCAGACCCATTCGCACGTAGACTCGGTCGCACCCAAGCCCACCCATACTCAGACCCACTCGTACTCAAACAGATTAGATCCCGATTCGCTTACACTTGGGCTCACGCATAGCCGGATCCACTCACACTCCGACTTGCTCACTCTCAGATCACTCACGTTCAGACCCACCCACAAGAATGCCCACACAAATGGCATCCGCGATATAGCCAGCGTGGCACTTGGACACCCCCAATGCCAGCAGGCGCCGCCGCCTCGTCGCCGCCCGCCATCTGGGCCAATGTGGCAGTCTGGCTGCTATATTGTACCCGTCGCCACCCCAGCGCCACCTCATCGCCGCCCCTCGTTTGGACCACGGCGGTATCGACCCCCAACACACAATTTTCAAACTTTCCATCAAATTCGAGCACATTGGCCGTTCGCGCGCGCATGTCGAAATCATTCGGATGACCTTGCGCGCGTGCTGCGGGGGCACGATGCCTGTCGAATCATACAAAACGGGCCACTCGCGCCCGTCGGCCGCGCGCGCATGCCGAAATCCTTCCAAAACCTTCACCACCGACGCGAGGACACCATAATCGTTATCGCCGTGATCATCATCGGCGCCGTCATTACTTTTGCCTTCGTCATTGTCATCACCGCCACCATCATATTTGCAATAATCATCGCGTCTGCCATTGTCGATGTCGCCATGATACCGAACCCGCCCAAGTCACCGATTCGCACCGAAGTGCCCACGCGTCAGCGCGGCCTGTGGAAAACGCTGGAAAATCCCCAACGGCGATCGTCACCGCGGCCGCGTCGGCAGCGCCAAACGAGCTGACCGCTCTGCGGGCGAGCCTGCGCGCGCTAGCGCGGCAGCGGCGATGCGCCAGCCAGCGCCAGGCAGGCATCACAATTGCCGCCTCATGGGTTTTGCAAACCAAGTCGCGGGTGGGCAGGGGGGCGATTGCGCGAGCACTGGAGGCGACAACTCCCCGCGACCAAATATAACTGCGTTTCTTTTAAAAAATATGGACTCTACCCCCCCCCCCCCGGGATCATCACATCCCCGTTTTTCTCAATGCAACTTACATATGATTCCGCCCCCTCGTCCACCCTAAATGTGAATTTTACATCATCGAAAGGGGGCCCGTGTCGGCCCACCCCCCTGCCGTCCTCTGGAAGAAAATACGCGCGCGCATTCGCTGCTCAAGAACCATAAATTTTCAAGATCCACTTCCACAAAGGGGGGAGGAAAGCAAAAAAAACAACAACAACAAAAAAAATGCAAACGCGCGCGCCGTTGCACGCGCATCCTTAAAAAACCTCCGGCTGCGTGGGGAATTCACAATCGAGTGTCAACAAAAAAACATATCGGAACACAGGGTTTCGCAACACGGGTTTTCAAACAACAAACAAAGATGCGCGTCGCGATGTTGCGTATTCTTTCGCAAACCATACGTATTTCAATATGTTCCAAGAATGTTACCAAACTGGTTTTGCGCGCGCGCCCGTCGAAGTCGTTCGAGCCCCTTTGCAGGCGCGCCGCCACGCGAATATTTTGCAACAAATGGGGCGACGTGCGCGCGCGCACGTCGTCGCGCGCGCATGCCGAAATCCGTCAAAAACTCTCGTTGTCACAACGATGTCAACACCGAATGTCCAAAACACATGCCAAAAAAAACATGGTTTCGCAACATGCGAACTCTGAGGAAAACCCTTGTTTTTTCAACATTGTCATGGAATTCTGCCAAAAGGGCCTGTCGCACCGCATGCCGACATCACTCGCACGCCCGGCACGATCCGCATCAATTAACTCAACGCGAGCCACTCTCGCGCGTCGGCCGCGCGCGCATGTCAAACTCTTTCCAAAACCCTCATCACCGACGCGAGGGCGCCGTCATCGTCGCCGGCGCGATCAGCATTAGCGCCCGCACTGGCCGCGATTTCGTCGATGTCGACATAGTCACCAGCATCGCTACTATCATCATCGCGTCTACCGTCGTCGACGTTGCCATGATACTGCGCCCGCCGAAGTCGCCGCCTCGCAGTGAAGTGCCCGCTCGGATGCGCCCAGCGGTCAGCGCCACCGCGGCCACGCCGGTCGCGCCGAACAAGCTGGCCGCCGCGCGCGCTCGGGCTGGCGCGGCCGCAGGGATGCACCAGCCAACGCCGAGCATGCATCGCGCTCGCCACCGCATGGGCTGTCAGACCAAGTTGCGGGCGGGTGGGCGGGACGTTTGCAAAAACATGGTATGTGCCAACCCGCTTGTTAAAATGAATTCTCCTTTCTAAAAAGAAAATAGACTCTACCCACCCCCTGGAATTATCGCCCCCCTTTCGGGTATGTAAATCGCTTATGATTCTGATCACATGCCCATCCTAAATATGAAATCCCAATGTCCCAAGCCAACCGGTATCCCCCCCCTGAGGTTCCCTTATAAAAAAACACTCTGCGGTGACATTTTTTTGTTCTAGCCAAACACTTTTTCGCAAATACAATGCAAAAAACTGGACGATGTGCACACGCGCGCGTTGTCGCGCGCGCATGACAAAATCCTTCAGAAATTCTCGGTGCGGGAAGGATTTCGCAATCGAGTTTCCAAAAAAAAAAAAAAAAAATGTGTCGTAACACTGACTTGCTAAAAAAAGCTTACGCGCGAGCTCGTGCGAAATCTTAAAGAAACCATTGGTTTTTCAAGATCCCCACAACATGCTACCAAACGGGCGTCGCGCGCGCGCATGTCGAAATCTATCGAACGCCCTTGCGCGTGTGCCGTCGCGAGAATCCTCTGCAAAAAATGGGACGAAGTGCAGACGCGCGCGTCGTCGCGCGCGTGAGCCGAAATCCTTCAAAACCCATCGGTTTCGGAAGGATTCCAAAATCGCGCGTCCAAAAAACCTACGAAAACACAAGGTTTCGCAACACGGATTTTCAACAAAAGCGTGCGCGCGCGCTCTTGCGGCGTCGTCGTCGTCGTCGTCGCCGTCCTCCCTCCTCCCGCGTCGTCGTCGTCGTCGCCTACGTCGTCCTGTGTCTTTCCTCGTGTTCGTCGTCGTCGTCCTCTTTGGCGTCGTGGTCGTTTCCGTCGTCGTTGCCGCCGTGGTCGTCCTTCCTCCTCCCTCGTCGTCGTCGTCGTCCGTCGTCGGCGTCTCGTCGTCGTCCCTCCTATTTCGTCGCCGTCGTCGTCGTCGTCGTTGTCGTCGTCTCGTCGTCGTCTTCCCTCCTCCCTCGTCGTTGTCGTCGTCGGCGTCGCCGTCCTTCCTCCTTCTTCGTCGTTCGCGTCGTCGCCGTCCTCCCTCCTCCCTCGTTGTCGTCGTTGTCGTCCTTGTCGCCGTCGTCGTCCTCCCTCCTCCCTCGTCGTCGTCTTCGTTGGCGACGTCGTCGTCGTCTCGTCGTCGTCGTCGGCGTCGGCGTCGTCGTCTTCGTCGTCGTCGACGTCGGCGTCGTCGTCGTCGCCGCCGTCGTCGTCGTCGTCGTCGGCCGTCTTGCTTCTCCGGCCTTCTTGGGGCGCTCTTGAGACGCCCCCGAGGGCTCCAAGACGACCCCGGAGCGATATCTGTGCTCGGTCCCGCATGGGCTTTGCAAACCAAGTTGCGGGTGGGTGGGTGGGATGATTGAGCGAGCAGTGGAGTTGACAACTTCAAGTTCGGCAAGTGATTGACTGCACCACATAGGTTGCACCACGAAGGTTGCACCGCATAGAATGCACAACACATATTGCACAACATCAGCTGCACCACCTGCTTGGATCTACAGATATTGCACAACATACAACATACATTGCACTGACATTGCACCACACATATTGCACCACATAGTATGCCGACAAGTATGGCACCACGTAGATTCCCCCTCTAAATTATTCACTGCGTGGAGCTCCCCATATGTGCATCTATTCGCATGGACCTGTCCGCCGTGAGAGTCTAGGCGCAAGAGTTTTCGAATATAAGCGGGCTTGAGTTGTGACAGTCTGGTCATGAATCTAACTTCGAACGGATTGGAGCGTGAATGAGTCTCGGCAGTACGAGCGCGTCTCTGCGCATGAGCCTGGGGCCTCCTGGGGCCTCCAGAAACCTCCTGGGCCTTCCTGGGGCCTCCAGGAGCCTCTTGGGGCCTCCTGGGGCCTCTTGGGGCTTCGAGTGGCCTCCTGAGGCCTCCTGGAGCCTCGCGTAGCCTCCTGGAGCCTCCTGAGACCTCCTAGGGAGGATTCGTGCCCGAGGAGAAGCCCGATATATAGGAACAGCGGGTTGGAGCCACAGAAGAAGGGCAGTCTATAGGAGCACACGTAAAACACCAAGGAGATGTGCCCCAGGGGAGGCCCAATCTATAGGAACAGACGTAAAACATCTAGGCTTGTATACACAGGAGAAGGACAATATATAGAAACATACGTATAACATCAAGGATTCGTGCTCCAGGTGAGGCCCAATCCATAGGAGCCTACGTAAAACACATGGCATTGGAGCCACTCCTGTTGCCTTCTGAGGCCTCCTGCTCCTGGGGCCTCTCGGGGCCTCCTGTTGCCTGGGCCTCCTGGCGCTTCCTGTGGCCTCCTGGGGCCTCCTGTGGCTTCCTGTGGCTTCCTGACCCTCAGGAGGCGCCTAGCACGAGACGTCCTCAAAATCTGCTCCGAAAACGGAGGATGATGGGGACCAAAACAGGCAAACCGCCTGAGACATCCCCACCATTTTGGGCGCGAACGGAGGCCGTGCAATACCCCTGGCGGCCCCCCCTTTAGGAGTGCTAAAACCAGCAATCCGCTCGAGACATCCTCGTCATCTGCTCATCGTCATCCTCCTCCTCCTCCTCCTCCTCCTCCTCCTCCTCCTCCTCCTCCTCCTCCTCATCATCATCATCATCATCATCATCATCATCATCATCATCATCATCATCATCATCATCATCATCATCATCATCATCATCATCATCATCATCATCATCATCATCATCATCATCATCATCATCATCATCATCATCATCATCATCATCATCATCATCATCATCATCATCATCATCATCATCATCATCATCATCATCATCATCATCATCATCATCATCATCATCATCATCACATCATCATCATCATCATCATCATCATCATCATCATCATCTCCTCATCCTCCTCCTCCTCCTCATCATCCATCCTCTCTCCTCATCCTCATCCTCATCCTCATCCTCATCCTCATCCTCATCCTCCTCATCATCATCATCATCATCATCATCAACAACATCATCATCATCATCATCATCATCATCATCATCATCATCATCATCATCATCATCATCCTCATCATCATCATCATCATCATCATCATCATCATCATCATCATCATCATCCATCATCCATCATCCATCATCCACCATCCACCATCCACCATCCATCATCCATCATCCATCATCCATCATCCATCATCCGTCATCCATCATCATACTCATCCATCATTCATACTCACATCATTCTCTCACCATACCATGGTCATCATCATGACAATCATCATCATTGTTTAATGCAGAGAGGGAGGAGGTGGTGAGGTGGTCCGGCGCGGTCGGAGAATAACAAGAACCCCATCCTTTGGATATGAGTAATAATGAATTAGCACCCACTACCCCCCGAGAGCGGGATTATCAGCTCACCCTCGCGATGTGCAATTTACATATGAGTCTGCCCCATCGTTCATCCTGAATATAAACCCACATCATTCCAGACAACCCGGAATGGATCCACCCTCCTACACCCCGCTCACAGATACAGTCACACACACACACGCACCATCCCCTGCACAAAACACTGCGCGAAGCTAACACATCATCAAAATGATTCACTGCGTGGAGCTCCCCATATGTGGCATCTGTTCGCATGGACCTGTCCGCCGTGTGAGTCTAGGCGCAAGAGTTTTCGAATATAATCGGGCTTGAGTTGTGACGGTCTGGTCATGAATCTAATTTCGAACGGATTGGAGCGTGAATGAGTCTCGATAATACGAGCGCGTCTCTGCGCATGAGCCTCGGGCCTCCTGGGGCCTCCAGAAACTTCCTGGGCCTTCCTGGGGCCTCCAGGAGCCTCTTGAGGCCTCCTGGGGCCTCTTGGGGCTTCGAGTGGCCTCCTGAGGCCTCCTGGAGCCTCGCGTAGCCTCCTGGAGCCTCCTGGAGCCTCCTGGGACCTCATAGGGAGGATTCGTGCCCCAGAAGAAACCCGATCTATAGCAACAGACGTACATAAAACATTGCGGATTGGAGCCACAGAGAATGGCAGTCTGTAGTAGCACACGTAAAACACCAAGGAGACGTGCCCCAGGGGAGGACCAATATATATATATATATATAGGAACAGACGTAAAACATGTAGGATTGTATACACAGGAGAAAGACAATGTATATAAACATACGTATAACATCAACGATTCGTGCTCCAAGTGAGGCCCAATCTATAGGAGCATACGTAAAGCACATGGGATTGGAGCCACTCCTGCTGCCTTCTGAGGCCTCCTGCTCCTGGGGCCTCTCGGGGTTTCATGTTGCCTTGGCCTCATGGCGCTTCCTGTGGCCTCCTGAGGCCTCGCTTCCTGAGGCCTCCTGGAGCTTCCTGGGGCCTCCTGGAGCCTCTTGGGGCATCCTGTGGCCTCTTGAATATTCCTGTGGCCTCCTGATGCCTCCTGGGGCCTCATGTGGCCTCCTGGGGCCTCCTGAAGCCTGCTGGAGCCTCATGTGGCATCCCGGGGAGAATATGTGCCCACGAGTCTGGCCACCAAAACATGCAAAACGATCGAGACATCCTCAAAATCTGCCCCCCCTTGGGGCGAACATGAGCGCATTGCTCGAGGCTTCCTCCGAATCTGCTCCGAAAGCGGAGGATGTTGGGGATCAAAACAAGCAAACCGCCTGAGACATCCCCGCCATTTGGGCGCGAATGGAGGCCGTGCAATACCCCTGGCGGCCCCCCCTTAGGAGGCGCCTCGCACGAGACATCCTCAAAATCTGCTCCGAAAACGGAGGATGTTGAGGACCAAAACAGGCAAACCGCCTGACACATCCCCACCATTTGGGCGCGAACGGAGGCCGTGCAATACCCCTGGCGCCCCCCCCCGTAGGAGTGCAAAAACCAGCAAACCGCTCGACATCTGCTCATCATCATCATCATCATCATCATCATCATCATCATCATCATCATCATCATCATCATCATCATCATCATCATCATCATCATCATCAGCAGCAGCAGCAGCAGCAGCAGCCGCATCATCATCATCATCATCATCATCATCAGCAGCAGCATCAGCATCAGCATCAGCATCATCAGCATCAGCATCATCATCAGCAGCATCATCATCATCAGCAGCATCATCATCATCAGCAGCATCAGCATCAGCATCAGCATCAGCATCAGCATCAGCATGAGCATCATCATCATCAGCAGCATCATCGTCATCATCATCCATCAGTCACCATCACCGTCATACTCACACCATACCCTCACCATACCATGGTCACCATCATGCCAATCATCATTAGTCTAGTGCAGAGAGGAAGGACGGGAGGGGTGGGTGGTCCCGCGCGGTCGGAGAATTAGTCACTGCGTGGAGTTTCCCATATACGCATACATTCGCATGGACCTGTCCGCCATGAGTCTAGGCGCAAGAGTTTTCGAATATAAGCGGGCTTGAGTTGTGACGGTTTGGTCATGAATCTAACTTCGAACGGATTGGAGCGTGAATGAGTCTCGGTAGTGCGAGCGCGTCTCTGCGCATGAGCCTGGGGCCTCCTGGGGCCTCCAGAAACTTCCTGGGCCTTCCTGGGGCCTCCAGGAGCCTCTTGAGGCCTCCTGGGGCCTCTTGGGGCTTCGAGTGGCCTCCTGAGGCCTCCTGGAGCCTCGCGTAGCCTCCTGGAGCCTCCTGGAGCCTCCTGGGACCTCCTAGGGAGGATTCGTGCCCCAGGAGAAGCCCGATCTATAGCAACAGACGTACATAAAACATTGCGGATTGGAGCCACAGAGAAGGGCAGACTATAGGAGCACACGTAAAACACCAAGGAGACGTGCCCCAGGGGAGGCCCAATCTATAGGAACAGACGTAAAACATTCAGGATTGTATACACAGGAGAAGGACAATGTATATAAACATACGTATAACATCAACGATTCGTGCTCCAGGTGAGGCCCAATACATAGGAGCATACGTAAAACACATGGCATTGGAGCCAACTCCTGCTGCCTTCTGAGGCCTCCTGCTCCTGGGGCCTCTCGGGGCCTCCTGTTGCCTGGGCCTCCTGGCGCTTCCTGTGGCCTCCTGGGGCCTCCTGTGGTTTCCTGAGGCCTCCTGGAGTTTCCTGGGGCCTCCTGGAGCCTCTTGGGACATCCTGTGGCCTCTTCAATCTTCCCGTGGCCTCCTGATGCCTCCTGGGACCGTATGTGGCCTCCTGGGGCCTCCTGAAGCCTGCTGGAGCCTCCTGTGGCATCCTGCGGAGAATATGTACCCACGAGTCTGGCCACCAAAACAGGCAAACCGATCGAGACATCCTCAAAATCTGGCCCCCGGGGGGGGGGGGGGGGGAAAGAGCGCCTTGCTCGAGGTTTCCTCCAAATCTGCTCCGAAAGCGGAGGATGCTGGAGACCAAAACAGGCAAACCGCCTGAGACATCCCCGCCATTTGGGCGCGAACGGAGGCCGTGCAATACCCCTGGCTGCCCCCCCTTAGGAGGCGCCTCACACAAGACATCCTCAAAATCTGCTCCGAAAACGGAGGATGCTGGGGGCCAAAACAGGCAGACCGCCTGAGACATCCCCACCATTTGGGCGCGAACGGAGGCCGTGCAATACCCCTGGCGGCCCCCCCTTCAGAGTGCTAGAACCAGCAAACCGCTTTAGACATCCTCATCATCTGCTCCTCGTCATCATCATCATCATCATCATCATCATCATCATCATCATCATCATCATCATCATCATCAGCAGCAGCAGCAGCAGCATCAGCATCATCATCACCATCATCTTCATCATACTCATCCATCATTCACCATCACCATCATACTCACATCGTACTCTCACCATACCATGGTTATCATCATGATAATCATCATTGTCTAGTGCAGAAAGGGAAGAGGGGAAGGGTGGGTGGTCTGGCACGGTCGGAGAATAACAAGAACCCCATCCTTTGGATATGGAGTAACAAGGACCCCATCCTTTTTTGATATGGGGACAAACATCCACTGTCAAGAACCCGGTGCAAGAAAAAATCCAGGAAGACCTGCACGCGAGCGCGTCACGGGCGCATGCCGAAATCTATCAAAAAAATGGGGCGTCGCAAGAATTTCAACATCGAGGGCCCCGAAAAAATACAATGAACACATGACCTTGCAATATGAGCTTTCGAACAAGTACGCGCGTTCTTGCGAATTCTTAAGAAACATATGACATGTTCAACCTGTTCGTCCAAAACAACCAGATACCTCTCGCGCGCGCACGTCGAAATCGTTCGAACGCCCTTGCGCGCGTGCTGCGGGGGCACGACTCCTCTCAAATAACACCATTCGGGCCACTCGCGCGCGCCAGCCGCACGCGCATGTCGAAATCCTTCCTCCCGAAATTTTCATCCCCGACGCGAGGACGCCACGATCGTCGTCGGCGCGATCAGTATCGTCGCCGTCATTGGCCACGCCGTCGCCACCGCCATCATCGCCACCGCCCTCGCCACTATCACCATCTCGTCCACCGCCGTCGACGTCTCAATGATGCCGCGCCCACCCAGGTCACCAACTCGAACTGAAGTGCCATCGCGTCAGCGCGGCCTATGAAGCGCGCCGCGAAACTCCCAGCGGTCTGCGCCACCGCGGCCGCGTCGGTTGGGCCGGACCAGCCGGCCGTTCGGGACGCGAGCCTAAGCGCACTAGCGCGGCCGCAGCGATGCGCCAGCGAACGCCAGGCAGTCACGAGCCATGAGTCAGCGCCAAGCAGCCATGGCAATCGCCGCCGCATGGGTTTTGCAAACCAAATTGCGGGCGGGCGGGCGCGGTGTTTCCGCGAGCAGCGGAGTTGACAACACGCCGCGAACAACCATCACCTGCACCATATCCACTGCCCCACATCGATTATCCCTCCGAAAAAACTATGCGGATCGCCCACAACGCGAAGATAACGGCCCCCCTCTTCGCGCCTGTCCATCCGAAATACGAATTCACACCATCCCTGGCCGACGCTGATCGACCCCCCCCCTCATCCTCCGGTAAAAGAAGCAACGCGCGCACACTCGTACATCAGGAACCTCCAACGTTCAAGAACCCCGTGCAAAAAGGGTAGCGAAGTGCACGCGAGCGTCATCGCGCGCGCACGCCGAAAACCTCACACTTGCCATCGCAGGAATTTCCAAACAAAACATGCAAAAAAAAGTGTCGCTACGAGCGCGCGCCCGCGGATCCCCCCGGAAACCATTGTTTTTTGTATTTTTTCCAACGCGTCCATCAGATGCTCCTCGACGCGCATCCCGCGCGCGCGCATGTCGAAATCATTCGAACGCCCTCGCGCACGCGATGTTGCAGGAATCAACGCAACGAATTGGGCGAAGCGCACGCGCGCGCTGTCGCGCCCGCGTGCGAAAATTCTTCGAGAACCTTCGGCTTCAGACAGATTTCACGACGGACCGCCCCGAAAGCTGAAAACAAATACTTAGATCCAGCAAGGAAAAAACCCGCGCGAGCTTGCGAATTCTGACAACAACCATAGGTTCAACACGTCGAGCAAATTCGACGAAAAGGGCCTCTCGCGCCGCGCGTCAAATCATACCACGCAGGCGACTCGCGCGCGCTAGCCGCGCGCGCTCACGAACTCCTTCCAAAACCGTCATCACCGACGCCAGGACACCGTCATCGTCATGGGCGCGATCAGCATCGGAACCGTCATTGGCCTGGCCGTCATCATCGCCACCATTGCCACCATCATCGCCACGATCATCATATCATCGCGTCTACCGTCGTCGACGTCGCCATGGGACCGCGCCCGCCAGAGTCACCGACTCGCACTGAAGGGCCCGCTGATAAGTGCCCAGCGGTCAGCGCCACCGCGGCCGCGTCGGTCGCGCCACACTAGCTGGCAGCTGCGCGCGCGAGCATGCGCGGGGCTAGCGCGGCCGAAGAGAGATGCACCGGCCAACGCCATGCACTCGTCGCAATCGCCGCCACATTGGTTCTGCAAACCAGGTTCCAGGCGGGCGGGTGGGATGGTTGCGCGAGCAGTGGACCGACAACTCCAAATTTGTGCTGAATTAATTCTCCTCTCTGAAACAATATTGGCATGTACCCCCCATCCCCCCCCCTCCCTGGATGAAGGGGCCACTTTTTCGTAATGCGATTTAAGTACGACTCATCCTCTCCCAAAACAACAGACGCGCACACTCGCTTACGAAAAAAACATCAGCGTTCAAGAACTCCTTAGAAAAGCTGGACGCAATGCACACGCGCGCGTCGTCGCGCGCGCATCCCGAAATCGAAAACCTCAGGTGTCGTAAGGATTTCTGCCTCGAGAATCACGAATACCAAAAACACAGCTTGTGTTGCGACACCAGTTTTCAACCCAGCCGAAAAAAACGGCGTTCGCGCTCTTGCGGCCTCTTAAGAAAACCATCGGTTCTCCAACATGTTCATCCAACTCTGCCAAACAAGCTTTTTCGCGCCGCGTGTCGAAATCATTCGAACGCCCTTGCGCGCGTGCAGGGGTCGCACGATCCGTCAAATAACACCACGCGGGCAACTCGCGCGCGTCGGCCGCGCGCGCATGTCGAACTCCTTCAAAAAAACTCCATCGCCGACGCGAGGACATCGTCATCGTTATCGGCGGGCGTGATGAACATCAGCGTCGTCATTGGCCTTGCCGTTGTCATCACCACCACCGTCAACACCATCGCCACTCTCATAATATTGTTTCCCGTTGTCGGCGTCGCCATGATACCGCGCCCGCCCAGGTCACCGACTCGCTCTGACGGGCCCGCTGGGGAGTGCCCAGCGGTCAGCGCCACCGCGGCCGCGTCGGTCGCACCAAACTATCTGGCAGCTGTGCGCGCGAGCATGCGCGGCCAAGCGCGGCCGCAGAGATGCACCAGCCAACACCAAGCACTCGTCGCAGTCGCCGCCACATTGGTTCTGCAAACCAGGTTGCAGGCGGGCGGGCGGGATGGTTGCAAGAGCATGGCATGTGTCAACTCATTTGTAAAAACCACTTGCACCACGTATTGCACCACACAAAGACTGTTCCACATAAATCGAACAACATAGATTGCACCACATAGGCTGCACAACACGCATTGCTCCACATAGATTGCACCACATAAATTACACAACAAAGGTTGCACTACCCAGATGGCACAACAAAAGTTGCACGACTGATTCGCCACCGTGCCTCGAGGCACGCGAAGTGGAGTGTCCTCAGGTCCTCAAGGGGTCCACGTTCTCTATACTCAGGACTGGGAGATTCAAGAATACTAAGGGCTGGGGGCCAAAATTCTCAAAGTTTCTCGGCGTTCCCGCGCGCTCCTGCGCGCCCATGGGCCTGGTCGCATGGATTTCCCAAAGGCCACAAGGACACAAGACAGGCCAGGAGGGACCCAAGAAACGCCCAGGAGGCTTCCAAGACGCCCAAGATGGCCCCAAGACGGCCTGAGAGGCCCCAAAGAAGCCCAAAGAGCGCTCCAAGAGGATCCCCAAGAAAACCCAAAAAGGCAAAAATCTGTAGTAATGATCAGTGTATGGTGATCGGTGTTTCGCGTTCTCGCATATTCCAGCTTCCGACGCTCCAAGATGGCCCGAGAGGCCCCCAAAGACCGCCCAGAGACTGCCCAAGAGCACTGCCAGAGGGCTCCAAGACGGCCCCAAGAGGAGCCCCAAAACGGCCTAAGAGGCGCCCAAGATCGCCCAAGAGGGTCCCAAGAGGGCCCCAAGAACTCCCCAAGATGGGCCCAAGAGGGGAAACACGAATCGACAATTCGAGCCTTCCGCCCCGAGAGGCCCCCAGGAGGCCCCAAGAGGCCCCCTCAGAGGCCCCACGAAGCCCCCAGAGGCCCGAAAAGAAACCCCAAGAGGCCCCTAAACGGCCGCCAGTAGGCCTCAAAACTTCCTTTAAGAGGCCCTCGAAAGGCCTCCCACGGTATCCAAACGAGCATCCAAGAGGCCTCTGACCCACAACCCAGGCACGGTGGAGGGATGGGCCGAAGGCCACTAGATATTGCATCACAGATGTTGCACTGCATCTATTAAACAACATTGATTGCACCACATAGGTTGCACTACAATATTGCACCAGACACATTGCACAACATAGGTTGCACAACATACATCGCACCACACATATTGATCCGCATAGATTACACCACCTAGATTGCACGGCATGTATTGCACTACATATACGGTACCATGTAGATTGAACCACACAGATTGCACCGCATAGTTGCGAACCATAGATTGCATCGCATAGATTGCACCACATAGACTGAACTAGATATATATATATATATATATATATATATTGTATTGCACCACGTACATTGCACCACATGGATTGCACAGCATAAGTTGAACGACACATGTTGCACCACATAGACTGCTCCACATAGATTGCACCACCTGTATTGCTCCACATAGATATCACCGGATAGATTGCTAGAGGCACACTGCTTGGGGTCCACGCTGGCAAGCATATGAAAAAATACTGGGAATCCTAAAAAGACATTCTGTGTCTGCTTTACTCGTGCCTCCATGGGCCCCTTGAGCTGCACGGCGCGAGCACGTCTGAGTGCAGGTCTGCGGTCGCCCGAGACCACCTGCGGTCAGCGCGGGGCGGCGGCGACACGGGCGCGTGGTGGACCTTCGGGGGCATCCAAGAGGGGTGCGCGTCCAAGGGTTGAGTAGGGGATCGACTAAAGAATTGATTTACAAATTGAAATGCCCGTGGAATGTACAGAAAAAATCGTACAATGTTCGTAGGCGAACGAACATTAAACTTGTTCCCATACATTCGACGAACAATCAATATGGGAGGTAAATTCGCCGGCCCAACGGGCCAGGGCGTGCTAAGATCTCCGGTAACTGGTTAACAGTATTAACAGTATTTCTAGTTCGCGCGCGCGGGGCGGCCCCTGGGGGTCCCCCGGCGAAAAGTACCCCGACCAACGCCCGGTCGCCGCCCGACCAAAGTCTACTCAGAGATGGTTTTCCTTCTGGGTGCGGCCTCTCAGGCTCCCCAGAGCGCGCTCAGAGTGCCCCAAGAGGCCCCCAAGACTGCCCAAGAGGCCCCCGAGACGCCCAAAGAGCGCTCGAAGACGCCGAAGATGACCCCAAGACGGCCCAAAAGGCCCCCAAGACAGCCCAAGAGGCCTCCAAGACGCCCCAAGAGCCTTCCAAGAGGCCTCCGAAGAGAGCCCCAAGAGGCCAAAATCGTTGATGTTCATTGGTTTTTTCGATGTTTTTTGTGTTCTGGCTTTTTCGGCTTCCGGACGCTCCAAGACGGCCCAAGAGGCCCCCAAGACCGCTCCAAGACGGCCCACGAAGCTCCCAAGACGGCGCCGAAACGACCCAAGAGAGCCCTCAAGACGGCCCAAGTGCCGCCCAAGACGGACCAAGAGGCCCCAAGACGGGCCCAAGAGGGACTCAGGAGGGATACCGAGAACTCAAAAATGGAGCCCTCCGTCCCAGAAGGCGCCCAGGAGGTCCCAAAGAGGCCCCAAGAGGCCTCCAAGAGGCCCCAAGATGTCGCCAAGAGGCCCCAGGAGACTCCCAGGAGGCCCAAAAGAAGCCCCAGAAGGCTTCAAACATGTCTCCCAGGCGCCCCCGAACGGCCTCTCAACAGACCCCAAGAGGCCCCCCAAAGAAGCATCTTGACGACGACTCTATTTCGCCCCATCGAGAGACGACCCCCAGGGAACTGCTTCACCATCAAAACTCCCCACGCAACGCGTCCGAACGACACCCGCCCCCAAGAGCGCAACATGGGCAACGAACACACAGACAAAAACCAGCGATGCCATATCACGGGCCGGCGGAATGAGCGAAGCGATTCAATAATTCAATTTTGTGGTCGATCCCTATTCGAATGGGGGGGTCGCAACTCATGGCGCGAAGCATGTGCGCGACCATAAGGGGGCCAGGAGACATACAGTCGGGCTGCCGAAACAAGGCACGCTAACAGAAGGAGCGAGGCCCCTTCTTGGCCCCACAAGTGCCCGCGTGGGCGAGGAGCGCCGGAACCACGGAAGGACCTAAGGAACATCGAGCCCCTTCTGAACTCAAACTGCACCTCATTTCAGCGCCTTGGCTGCACTGAGGCAAGAACAGTCGCATGAAATCTGGGGCGACATTATGCCCCTGGCTATGCTATCCACAGCCCCCTTATTAGGTAGCAACCCCCTCTTGTCGACTACACGCAAGAGCAACCCTGGGTAAGAGCGACCTTTGGTGCGCGGTTCTTCGGGGGCCGCGAGAAACCAACACACAAGCGCGCAAGACACTACTATCGCATCACGTTCGGCGATCGGGAGGCCCCATTGGGACCGCACCCAAGGTCACTCTGGCGAGAGGTCACTCTTACGTCTAGTCGATCTTGGCCTGACGGGGACATCATAAAAATGACGAGAGCCAATATGAAATTTGATGCGAGCTCCCGCTGCAGACATCCTAAGAAAACTGGAAGGTAAAAATCTACAACGCACTCGTCACAAAACGTCGGCAAACCCGAGTTCCGGCGTACTCGAGTGTTTCCCCGATGTTGAGCATCAAACCCCTCTTGGCCGCCCCCGAGGCCTCTTTGGTCCGCGCGCCGAAGCTCACCTCGAGGTCCACCGCGGGCCAGCCCTCGGACGGGCCCGCGCCCGTCGCCGCGGGGAGCGCACTCCACAGCGCCAGGCGGCGCATGCGCGAGGCCGGCCGCGCCCCCTCCGCTAGGCCGGGCTGGGGCCTCGGAGCCGTGGCACGCGGGTAGGGGCGCCGTAACAAAAACCAGGGCGGGAGGTTTTTCGGTACTTGCGGTCCCTGGGGGCCCTCGCCGGGCCCCGGGACTGCCAAAGACGACCCAGGATGGAAAGCCGGCCGGACCTGGAGAGAAAGCGTCGGGACTGCCGGGAAGATCTGCTCGCGTCTGCCGCCCCTCTGCCCAGAGATCCTGGCGACGCCATTTTTTCTCGAGCCGAGCGTTTCCGCCAAGTCTCGGGCCCCAGGAGCCTCACAGCTGGGTCCGGCTCAAAAAAGTACGCAGGAAGATGGGGTCTAGGGCTCTGGGCATGATGTTCTGCGATGCTGCAATGCTTTTCGATGCGTCGGATCTCAGGGGAGGTCCGCTCGCGTCTGCCGCCCTCTTGGGTGAGGGGGGACGCTGGCTGGAATGCCAGTGGAGTGCCTGGCCCGCCCGCCACCCCTGAGAAGCCCAGCCCCGCCCCTGCCATTGTCTGCCTTCCTTCCTTTCGTTTCGCAGCTGCCACGAGGAGGCTGGTGTGCGCAAGGGTGGCATGGTGATGAGCCTGACGGTGTTCAGGAGTCCAAAGATGTCCTAACATCATAGTATGTGCTTTGCTACTCCCTGGTCCGAACCGTCTTAGTTTGACCTCGTGCACACGACAGTGCGACAACCACCGCCAGCGAAGGGAAACAACGTTAGATGCCGCTCATTCCCTATATTCCAACGACAAGGGGTGCGGGAATCGGGCGACGAACCTTCATAACTCCCAGTCGTCCGCCCGTCTCTCTGCCTCGATGTCGGTGAATCTTGATGCTTCAGTCTCATGTGGACGAGGACGGAGCAGTTTGGGGGAACTGTTGGGAAGGAACGGCTCAGGGGGGGGAAACATCGACCTGGCATCGGCTATGGTCCGCCGGTAGATCGGTGATAGGCCCCCGATAACTAATGCGCACGTCTCCCGGCGGGGTGGGCTATCGGCCCCCATCGGCGACCAACGGGCGATTTGGAGCCGATGTACTCGCCCTCGACTCTATCCCGTGGTGGTGTCCGGATGATTAACTCGGGCCTCTGGCTGCCGCCCGGGACGATCCGGGCACCCCGGGAACGCTATCGGCAAGGTGCGGCTGCTGGAACGCACCCCGAGGCTGGAAAGCCGCCGAGAACCGACGAGAGCGCCCGACGACCTCGAACGGTCATTAGGTTCGCACGGCGTCGGCGCGCGCAGAATTTTTTGACATCGCGTCGATCGCTCAACATTGAATCGATCGCGGCCCCGATCGTTCCAAATTGAATTCCGTCGGGTCCAGCGGCGTTACCGTGTCCCTCGGCGCTTCCGTGTCGCAGAACTCAACTTTGAACGTATTCGCCGGCGTCGCTGGCGCGCCAGCGCTGCATGAACCTACCACACCTCGCACCGAAAACCTCGAGCATGTCCTCCCCCGCGAACGCTGCCCCTGATCCACCCCGGGTCGCGGGGCGAAGGCCACGGAGGCGGCCCGCGTTCGCCGCACGCTGGCGCCCGCACGGGTGCCAAGCGCGCCCTCGCGGCTGCGAGGACCACCTCGCCCCTGGGCGTCAGTACTCCTCACGGCCGGGGGCGCACGAGTACGGTCGGGCCATATATATATATATACATATAATAAGGGCGCACGAGGAGGACGCCAGGGCCTTGGAAAGCCACGTCGACTCTCTGCGGGCGGAGCGCGGCCAGCGAAGGCGGCCAAGGAGGGGCCGAAGGGGCAGGATGCAAGGGTAGCCTTGGAGAGCGGCTCATCCTTGCTGCGCGGGGTTGACTTTACTCCTCGCGGCCAGGGGCGCACAAGTATCACCTCGGCAACCAGGTGCATCCTGCGGCCCTCGGCTCCGTGGCCCTGCGGCCATCGCGCGTAAGCGAAGGGCAGGCTTCTGCAGGGGCCCCCGGCTTGGTGGCACGTGGCCCCTCGTGGCCCCATCGTGGCCTCCGGGCGCTTGGGGGGGGGGGGGGGCAGTGCCTCGTGGATGTCAATGGCTGGTCGCGGCCTCTGGCGTGCCAACCATGGCACGCCGCCTGGTTCTCCGTCGTCGGTCTGCCTTCCCGGCTATCTGAGCCGCGGTGCTGCAAGCTCGGCCACCGCCACGGTCGCCGTCGCCGTCACCCGAGCCGGTGGCCCTGACGAGGGGGCGGCGGCGGCAGTGGCAATGCCGAAACGCGCCCAGAGCCCAGCAAGGCATGAGGGTACTAGGCTCCAGGGCCCCAGGGTCCTGGGCCCTGGACTCCAGGGCCCGAGACCCCTTGGGCCCTGGACTCCTGGGCCCCAGACTCTTGGACCCTAGACTCCAGAGGCCACGTTCTCCGAACTGGCCTCCGAAACTGCACTCGGGAGATCGCGTGCCGCGCGGCCCGTGGAGCACGCGAGGATCATACGCCACCTCGCCAGGTGACACCGAATCGCTCTAGGATGCTGGCGCCGTTGGCCTTGCAGACAAGAGCCTGCTCGGCGGCGCGCCCACGGGGGAAGTGACCCCCCTCTGGCCATCGAAGAGGCCCTGTGGTGTCGTCGGAGAATCCTCTTATAAGCTCCTCAAGAGGGCAGAGCCCTATGAGCCTTCTGCGAATAGAGGCCTCCTACACAGGGGTCGGAGTAGACAGGGGCGGAGGATCGCGCCGCATCGCCAATGCATCGCCGATGCATCGGCGATGCATCGACGATGTATCAGCGGCGTCGGCGTGGGGAAACACGGCCTTCCACATCGAGACGCATCGTCGATGCATCGGCGATGCGGCGCGATCCTTCGACCCCATCTACTCGGACCCCGTCGAGGAGGCCTAGACCTTCTGAGCCTTCTGAGAAGGCCCACCACTCCTGCTTCCCCCCTGGGCGCGACGCCGCCTTACTCTACGGTTCCCCACACGAGAGTGTTAGATTGGGTCGCGAGCTCGAAGAGGGCTGAGAGCAGGGGCGGAAAAAAGAGGCTCCTCTTTCCAGACGATGTTTTTTCCTCTGAGCCAACTCCCCTCTGTCGGGGCAAACGGCACTGCTGGGACCAGCGGAATGGGAAAGAAAAGGTCCCTGTTAACTGACAGGCATACCTGATCTGAATCGAATCGCGAAATCCGACCGAATCGGAGACGGATCGGATCGCCAGCGAATCGCCCCCAATCGATTCGCCATCGGATCGCTGCGCCCAGCTCTGGCTAGCCCTTGCCGATGCCGGCGAATCGAACCGAATCGAATCGAGTCGGAGTCGCGGCCATAGCTGGCGAATCGAATCGTGTCGAAATAGTAGACGGCCCTGACAGGACACTCCGATGGCTGTCGCACTCTAGGGAAGTATCCCTGGGGGTGCCATTTGTACTGGTGGGACTGTGGACTGGTGGATTTTGAGTTGTATCCACAGGGATTCGCGCAGCGGGAAGAATGTGTGCGTATGTGCCTCGTGCGGCGGACACACATGCATGAATCCCACCAGCCCTCTGGGCGTCGGTGGTTGAGGGAGTTTCCTCTTCCACCCCTCCTTCTTCCCCTTCGGGGAGGGGTGTATCAATGTTCCCTATCAACATACAGCCCCTCCCCCAGGCGTCAATGCGGGCCCCCCCACCATCCCCTTGTTAAAAAAATGCCAACACACACACACACACATTCTGCCCCCACCATCCCTTGTAAAAAACAGTGTACACACACACTCTGTCTCCAAATTCAGACAGAGCATGCGCAGCGAACCCGATGCGGCCTCCCCCCACCATCCCTCTCAACAAAAACAATACAGAGTACATTTGGCGGCGGCGGCGGCGGCGGCGGCGGCGGCGGCTGCGGCGGGGGCAGCGGCTGCGGCGGCTGCGGTGGTGGCGGCGGCGGGGGCGGCGGCGGCGGGGGCGGCGGCAGCGGCGGGGGCGGCGGCGGCGGCGGCGGCGGCAGCGGCGGCGGCAGCAGTGGCGGCAGCGACTGCGGCGGCAGCGGCTGCGGCGGCGGCGATTTCGCAGCGGGCGGCGGCGGCGGCGGCGGCGGGCAGCGCGGTGGCGGCGGCAGCGGCGGACAGCGACGGCGGCGGCGGCGGCGCGGCGCGGGCGGCGGCGGCGGGCGGCGGCGGCGGCGGAGGCGGCGGCGGCGGCGGCGGATTGGCCCCCAGTAGCTGGCCATCCAAAGACGACTGCTGCATATGCTGCGGCTCGGGCCAGGCTCGGGTGCTACGTATGTGTTGGGAGGGCGGGTGGGAGTGAGCGAGACGGCTTGCGGGCGGGAAGGGAGACTCTTGACCCCTCCCCGCACCCCCTCCCCTGGACCTGGACAGGGGGGTCCGCGAGGTGTCGGAGCGTCCAAAACGGCCTCGGCGAGGAAGCCAAAATCATTGGTTGTTACTATGGTTTTGGCCACAGTTTGGCGTCCTGAGGGGGGGGGGCTAATTAAAGCTCACATCTTGTTTGATCGATCTCCTCCAAGATGACCCCAAGAAGCACCCAGGAGGCCCCAAGAGGTCCCAAGATGGCCCCAAGATGACCCCAAGAGGCCCCCAAGGAGCCCCCAAGAGCCCCCAGGATGCCCCCAAGAGGCTCACAAGCGACCCCCAAGAGGCCCCAAGAGGCCCCCCAGAGGCACCCAAGACGCGCCTCGGCGAGACTGCCAAAATCATTGATGTGACGAAGATTTTGGCCGCATTTGGGCCTCCAGGGGAGGGCACTGCTTCAGATGACTCCAAGAACGCCTGGAAGAGCCCAAGATGACCTCCAAGATTGCTCAAGATATCCCAAGATGCCTCAAGATGGCTCCTACGATGCTCCAAGAGGCCCCAAGACCGCTCCAAGACGGCTCCAAGTGGCCAAAGAGCTCCCCCAGGGTGCCCTGAAGAGGCCAAAATTCGTCAAAACCTAGGAAAATCAATGTTGTGGGCTTTCTCGCCTTTTCGCTTCCGATGGCCATCCGAGGCTTCACGATGACCCCAAGATGGCCCAAGAGGGCTCCAAGAGCGCTCCCAAGGCTCCTGCGACTAGAGAAGGAGGCTGAGGAGGGAAGAAGGAGAGGAGTGGGGGGATCTACAAAAACAAAAACACACTCAGGATGCAAGGGAAAGCGTAACGGTCGTAGCTCGGGCTTCGAAATGCGGTTGCTAGCGGTACCAGTCGTCGGCCTGGGCGGGCGATCTCGGTGAGGCGCGTCTCGCAAGAAATCGACCGAGGCCCGACTACCCGAAAGCCCTCTATACAAATCCAAGAAACACATCTCCAGCATATTGGGGGAGCCGGAACAGTGTCATGTTCGCTAAGTGCTAGCCAGCGCGGACCACAAACAGCGCGTTCGTAGAAATCAATGTGGGGGGGAGCAATCGACGTGGTGCAGTATAGGTGGTGCAACCTACGCGGTACAACCTATGCGGTGCAAATGACTACCCTGCACCGCCCTTGGCCACCTCCACTGCTCACGCAAACATCCCACCCACCCACCCGCAACTTGGTTTGCAAAATCTCTTAAGACCGTGGCGGTGGGTACCAAATGGCACTTGGCAACCACAGCGACGCCGACGACGACAGCGACAACGACGGCGACGACGCCGCGGACAACGACTACGACGACACCGACGACGTCTCCAACGACTTCGACGACGCCGACAACGACGACGACGACGACGACGACGACGCCGACACCGACGACGACGACGCCGACGCCGACGCCGACGACGACGACGACGAAGACGACGATGACAACGACGACGACGATGACGACGCCGACGACGACGACACCGACGACGAAGACGACGACGACGACGACGTCAACGACGCCGACGACGACGACGACGACAACGACGACGACGACGCCGACAACGACGACGACGACGCCGACGTCGACGACGACGACGAAGACGACGACGACGACGCCGACGCCGACGGAGACGACGAAGCCGACGACGACGTCGCCATCGAAGACGACGACGAGGAAGGAGGGAGGACGACGACGGCGACAACGACGACAACGACGACAACGACGACAACGACGACAACGACGAGGGAGGAGGGAGGACGGCGACGACGCGAACGACGAAGAAGGAGGAAGGACGGCGACGCCGACGACGACAACGACGAGGGAGGAGGGAAGACGACGACGACGACGACGACGACGACGACGACGACGACAACAACGACGACGACAACGACGACGACGACGACGACGACGACGACGACGACGACGGCGACGAAATAGGAGGGACGACGACGAGACGCCGACGACGGACGACGACGACGACGACGACGGAGGAGGAGGAAGGACGACCACGGCGACAACGACGACGGAAACGACCACGACGCCAAAGAGGACGACAACGACGAACACGAGGAAGACAGAGGGCGACGTAGGCGACGACGACGACGACGACGACGCGGGAGGAGGGAGGACGGCGACGACGACGACGACGACGACGACCACGCTTTTGTTGAAAATCCGTGTTGCGAAACCTTGTGATTTTGTAGGTTTCTTGGACACACGATGTTGAAATCCTTCCGAAACCGATGGGCTTTGAAGGATTTCGGCTTACGCGCGCGACGACGCGCGCGTCTGCATTTCGTCCCATTTTTTGCGAAGGATTCTCGCGACGGCACACGCGCAAGGGCGTTCGCCAGATTTCGACATGCGCGCGCGCGGAGCCCGTTTGGTAGCATGTTGTGAAAATCTTAAAAAACCTATGGTTTTCTGAAGATTTCGCAAGAGGTCGCGCGTAAGCTTTTTTAGCAAATCAGTGTTGCGAAACCCTGTGTTTTTTGTATGTTTTTCGGGAACTCGATTGCGAAATCCTTCCGACACCGAGGGTTTTTGAAGGATTTCGGCATGCGCGCGCGACGACGCGCGCGTGCGCACTTCGTCCCATTTTTTGCAAGGGATTCGCGAAACAGTGCTATGTTAGAACAAAAGATGTCCCCGCGTATCGTCTTTTACAAGGGAACCTCATCGGGGTCGATACCGGCCTCCATGGGATAATGCAAATTCATATTTAGGATGGACATGTGGTCAGAATCATATATGATTTACATACCCGGAAGGGGGACCGATAACGCCGGGGGGGGGTAGAGTCTACTCTCTTTTTCAAAAGGAGAATACATGCTGTACATCGCATGTAGAACAATATATGTGGTGCAATTGATGTTCACAAACGAATTGACACATCCCGCGCTCTTGCAAACATCCCACCCACCCACCCGCAACTTGGCTTGCAAAATCTCTTAAGACAGTGACGGTGGGTACCAAATGGCACTTGGCAACGACAGCAACACCGACGACGACAGTGACAACGACGACGACGACGACGACACGGACAACGACTACGACGACACCGACGACATCTCCAACGACTTCGACGACGCCGACAACGACGACGACGACGACGACGACGACGACGACGACGACACCGACGACGACGACGACGACGACGCCGACGCCAACGACGACGACGACGACGATGACAACGACGACGACGATGACGACGCCGACGACGACGACGACGACAACGACGACACCGACGACGACGACGACGACGTCAACGACGCCGACGACGACGACGACGACGACGGCGACGACGACGACGCCGACGTCGACGACGACGAAGACGACGACGCCGACGCCGACGACGACGACGAAGACGACGACGACGACGCCGACGCCGACGGAGACGACGACGAGGAAGGAGGGAGGACGACGACGGCGACAACGACGACAACGACGAGAACGACGACAACGACGAGGGAAGAGGGAGGACGGCGACGACACGAACGACGAAGAAGGAGAAAGTACGGCGAAGCCGACGACGAAGACGACGACGACGTCGCCAACGAAGACGACGACGAGGGAGGAGGGAGGACGACGACGGCGACAACGACGACAACGACGACAACGACGACGGAGGAGGGAGGACGGTGACGACGCGAACGACGAAGAAGGAGGAAGGTCGGCGACGCCGACGACGACAACGACGAGGAAGGAGGGAAGACGACGACGACGACAACGACGACGACGACGACGACGACGGCGACGAAATAGGAGGGACGACGACGAGCCGCCGACGACGGACGACGACGACGACGAGGGAGGAGGAGGAAGGACGACCACGGCGACAACGACGGCGGAAACGACCACGACGCCAAAGAGGACGACGACGACGAACACGAGGAAAGACAGAGGGCGACGTAGGCGACGACGACAACGACGACGCGGGAGGAGGGAGGACGGCGACGACGACGACGACGACGACAACGACGACGGCGCAAGAGCGCGCGCGCACGTTTTTGTTGAAAATCCGTGTTGCGAAACCTTGTGTGTTGTAGGTTTTTTGGACACACGATGTTAAAATCCTTCCGAACACGATGGGGTTTGAAGGATTTCGGCATACGCGCGCGACGACGCGCGCGTCTGCACTTCGTCGCAGTTTGTTGCACAGGACTCTCGCGACGGCACACGCGCAGGGGCGTTCGACAGATTTCGTCATGCGCGCGCACAAAGCCCGTTTGGTAGCACTTTGTGAAAATCTTGAAAAAAACCTATGGTTTTCTAAAGATTTCGCAAGAGCTCGCGCGTAAGCTTTTTCATCAATTCATTGTTGCGAAACGTTGTGTTTTTGTCTGGTTTGTGGAAACTCGACTGCGATATCTTTCCGACACCGAAGGTTTTTGAAGGATTTCGGCATGCGCGCGCGACGACGCGCGCGTGCGCACTTCGTCCCATTTTTTGCAAGGGATTCGCGAAAAAGTGCTGTGTTAGAACAAAAGATGTCCCCGCGTATCGTTTCGGTACAAGGGGAACCTCAGGAGGAGCGATACGGGTTCCCCAGGGATAAATGCAAATTCGTATTTAGGATGGACATGTGGTCATAATCATATATGATTTACATACCCGAAAAGGGGGCGGCGAACGCCGGGGGGGTAGAGTCTATTATCTTTTTAGAAAGGAGAACCCACGTGGTGCAATATATGTTGTACGACCCGCGTGGTGCAATACATGCTGTGCAAACTACGTGGTGCAGTCTATGTTGCGCAATCTAAATAAGGCAATTTGCGTGATGCAAAATATGTTGTGCACTACATGTGGTGCATTCTATGTGGTACAAATGATTTTAACAAACGAGTTGACACATCCCGCGCTCTCGCAAACATCCCACCCACCCACCCGCAACTTGCAAAATCTCTTAAGACCGTGACGGTGGGTACCAAATGGCACTTGGCAACGACAGCGACGCCGACGACGACAGCGACGCCGACGACGACAGCGACAACGACGACGACGACGCCGCCGACAACGACTACGACGACACCGACTACGTCTCCAACGACTTCGACGACGCCGCCGACGACGACGACGACGACGACGACGACGACACCGACGACGACGACGACACCGACGCCGACGACGATGACGATGACGACGACGACGACAACGACGACGACACCGACGACGACGACGACGCCGACGCCGACGCCGACGACGACGACGACGACGATGACGATGACAACGACGACGATGACGACGCCGACGACGACGACGACAACGACGACGAAGACGACGACGACGACGATGACAACGACGACGACGACGACGACGACGACGACGACGACGACGACGACGACGACGGCGGCGGCGACGACGACGACGCCGACGTCGACGACGACGAAGACGACGACGACGCCGACGCCGACGGAGACGACGAAGACGACGACGACGTCGCCAACGAAGACGACGACGAGGGAGGAGGGAGGACGACGACAGCGACAACGACGACGACGACGACAACGACGACGGAGGAGGGAGGACGGTGACGACGCGAACGACGAAGAAGGAGGAAGGACGGCGACGCCGACGACGACAACGACGAGGGAGGAGGGAAGACGACGACGACGACAACGACGACGACGACGACGACGACGACGACGACGACGACGACGACGACGACGACGGCGGCGAAATAGGAGGGACGACGACGAGACGCCGACGACGGACGACGACGACGACGAGGGAGGAGGAGGAAGGACGACCACGGCGACAACGACGGCGGAAACGACCACGACGCCAAAGAGGACGACGACGACGAACACGAGGAAAGACAGAGAACGACGTAGGCGACGACGGCGACGATGACGCGGGAGGAGGGAGGACGGCGACGACGACGACGACGACGACGACGCAAGAGCGCGCGCGCACGCTTTTGTTGAAAATCCGTGTTGCGAAACCTTGTGTTTTGTAGGTTTTTTTGACACACGATGTTGAAATCTTTCCGAAACCGATGGGGTTTGAAGGATTTCGGCATACGCGCGCGACGACGCGCGCGTGTGCACTTCGTTTGATTTTGTTGCAGAGCATTCTCGCGACGGCACACGCGCAGGGGCGTCCGACAGATTTCGTCATGCGCGCGCGAAGCCCGTTTGGTAGCATGTTGTGAAAGTATTGAAAAAAAACTGTGGTTTTCTAAAGATTTCGCAAAAGCTCGCGCGCAAGCTTTTTCATCAAATCATTGTTGCGAAACCCTGTGTTTTCGCATGTGTTTTGGAAACTCGATGGCGAAATCGCTCCGACACCGAATGTTTTTGGAGGATTCCGGCATGCGCGCGCGACGGCGCGCGCGTGTACACTTCGTCATATTTGTTGCAAAGGATTCGCGAAAAAATGCTTGCTATGTGAGAACAAAAGATGTCCCCGCGTATTGTTTTCACAAGGGAACCTCAGGGGGGTCGATACCGGCCCCCCTGGGATAGTGCAAATTCATATTTAGGATGGACATGTGGTCAGAATCATATACAGCGCCATTGCTCGCGCAACCATCCCACCCACTCACCCACAGCTTGGTTTGCAAAACCCATGGGGCGGCGACTGCGATGAGTGCTTGGCGTTGGCAAGTGCATCTCTGCGGCCGCGCTAGCCCGCGCATGCTCGCGAGCGAAGCGGTCAGCTAGTTTGGAGCGACCGGCGCGGCCGCGGTGGCGCTGACCGCTGGGCACTTCCCAACGGGCACTTCAGCACGAGTCGGCGACTTGGGCGGGAGCGGTATCATGGCAACGTCGACAACGGTAGACACGATGATGGCAGTAGCGATGCTAGCGACGATGATGACAACGACGACGGCAAAGCCAGTGACGGCGCCGATGCTGATAACGCCGACGACGATGACGGCGTCCTCGCGGTTCTGGAAGGTTTTCGACATGCGCACGCCGCCGACGTGCGAGAGTGGCACGCATGGTATTTTTGCCACGGATCGTGCCCCCCCCCAGCACGCGCGCAAGGATGTTCGAATGATTTCGACATGCGGCGCGAGACGCCTGTTGGGCTGAATTGAATGAGAATGCGGAAAAAACTGCGATTTCCTTAAGAATTCGCAGGATCTCGAGCGCAGGCATTGTCGCAAACTGGTGTTGCAAAACCATGTGTTTGTGTGTTTTTCGGGACACTAATCTTCAAACATCCTACGGCACATAAGGTGTTTGAAAGATTTCGGGATGCGCGCCCGACGACGCGCGCGTGCGCGTTTCGTCCCGTTGTTTGCAAGGGATTCGTGCGACAGCACGCGCGCAAGGGCGTTCGAGCGATTTCGTCATTCGCGCGCGAGAGACACGTCTGGTATAATGTTATGGACATAATCCTGGTGAAGGACCAAGCCATGTGCAACTGTGAGCACCGCGTTGTGGGGACCGCTCTCGGTGCAACCCACTTATGGGGCAACGATCCTCGTAAGGGTTGTGCCAAAACGGGCGGGGGGGACGGATGCAAACACTCCCGCTGAGGCCTTCGGTGGAGCTCCCCATGGGGCCTCGATCCTCGTGAGGTGTGTGCCGAAATGGGCGCGGGGACGCATGCAAACCCTGCCGCTGAGGCCTTCGGTGGAGCTCCCTATGGGGCCACGATCCTCGTGAGGGGTGTGCCAAAACGGGCGGGGGGACGCATGCAAACCCTGCCGCTGGGGCCTTCGGTGGAGCTCCCCATGGGGCCACGATCCTCGTGAGGGGTGCGCCAAAACGGGCGCGGGGACGCATGCAAACCCTGCCGCAGGGGCCTTCGGTGGAGCTCCCTATGGGGCCACGATGCGGGGGGACGCATGCAAACCCTGCCGCTGAGACCTTCGGTGGAGCTCCCTGTGAGGCCACGATCCTCGGGAGGGGTGTGCCGAAATCGGCTGGGGACACATGCAAACCCTGCCGCAGGGGCCTTCGGTGGAGCTCCCTATGGGGCCACGATCCTCGTGAGGGGTGTGCAGAAGTGGGCGGCGGGACACATGCAAACCCTGCCGCTGGGGCCTTCGGTGGAGCTCCCTATGGGGCAACGATCCTCGTGAGGGGTGTGCCAAAACGGGCGGGGGGGCGCATGCAAACCCTGCCGCTGGGGCCTTCGGTGGAGCTCCGTATGGGGCCACGATCCTCGTGAGGGGTGTGCAGAAATGGGCGGGGGGGACGCATGCAAACCCTGCCGCTGGGGCCTTCGGTGGAGCTCCCTATGGGGCCACGATCCTCGTGAGGGGTGTGCCGAAATGGGCGGGGGGACGCATGCAAACCCTGCCGCTGAGGCCTTCGGTGGAGCTCCCTATGGGGCCACGATCCTCGTGAGGGGTGTGCCAAAACGGGCGGGGGGACGCATGCAAACCCTGCCGCTGGGGCCTTCGGTGGAGCTCCCCATGGGGCCACGATCCTCGTGAGGGGTGTGCCGACATGGTGGACATGCGGCGACAGGAATGGGAGGAGCAGGTGCAGGTACACAGGCCTCCAGTTCTACCTGAACACGGCCGAACCTGGGACAACGTGTCCCGCGTCCCTCCACTGGACCCCATCCCGGACCACAGGAGGAGTGTGCAAGACTAGCCATGGCAGGGGTAGGGGGGAGCCACTGACCGAGGCGGGTCGGTAGCCCCCACTCTAACCTGCGGGATTGGCTAGTCCTTCACCCTCGCCGCTGTTGTGCTGGGTCACGGGTCTTCGTGTGCTTGGACTTTCGTGGTCAAGGGGTAGGGTTTGGTGGAGGGGGACACGGCTAACCCATGCCCCTCCGGGGGCGCCCCCTCTTGAGCCTTCGGTGTTGTTAGGTTCGTTGCTATTGTTTTGGGTCACTGGCCACTGGCACTTGCGAGCCTATCACTGGACACATTTGATTGTTCGGGGGCGGGAGTGTACAACCCAGTTCGTCCAAACACCTATCAGGGGCGGTTGGGTCTCCGGACCTTTCCCCTGATGGTGGGCGGGGTGGCAGGACGGCGACGCCCTTGGTCTAGGCGCACCGTCAAATGGGTGTGCACATGTCGTTCGGCGGTGGTTTTGGCCATGGTCGGGCGGGGTGTGCAGTCCCTGGGCGCCGGTCTCACTCGGCGGTGGTTTCGACCATGGTCGGGCGGGGTGGGCGTCCTAAAACGACTCATCGAAACCAGAAGGTGGTAATAAGGGCCAACATAGATGGGAGCGCGGAGTGAACAGGATAGGGAAGCTATGAAGAGGGCGAGAGCTTGGTAACGGTATGCGAGGTCCATGAACACGAAGCTTCTGGGGACACGAGCGCCACACAACAAGTTTCGGATTTTAGCTGCGCTGCCCGTGTTGGTGTTTCTACACCGCACGCTGTCGATGGCGGGTTCCCCCGACCATCTGGGGGCGGCACAAGGAAGGGCTTGCCCCATCCATCTGCGCCAGGTCGCCGGTTTCCACCGAGTGGCCAGCCGCCCCCTGCCCCACGCGGCCGGGGAGAAACGTGTGGCGTGTTTTTGAATGAAATTGTTTTGTGGGTGATGTTTCCGTGAATCTCGTCTCTCGGGCGCTCTCGTTAGGACGAACGTCTGGATCGTCACGCTCCCCCCGTGGGTGGGGTCCCAGGGGGCGGTGTCTCCCCTTCGGGCCTCCTGGGGCCTGGACCCAGGGTGGAGCGTCATACAGCCTGGCAGTTCTGGGCCTCTTGGCGCGTCGGCCCCCCAATAGGGGTCGGTATGACTAAATGCATCAAGTGGGGCCACTGTGCGTGGTGCTCACCGCTGTTGCGGCCACCTCCATGGGGGACCGGGTCGGGCGCACCCCTTTCTCGATGTGCCTCCGCTATTGTGTTGCGCGCCTCGGGCGGTCGTTGTGTGGGCTGGTGCGGGTTTTGTTGCAGGGCTGTACACGCGATCGAGACGCGACGGTCTTCCCTCTTCCCATGGTTGACCCCCCCCCTGCCACTCTCTGGTCGGGCTCCCCTCCCCCCCTCCCCTTCCCCCTCCTCGGGCCCCCTGGTTCTCGTCCTGGTTTCTTCGGTCTCCCTGGTTCCTCTTCTGGCCTCCTGGGCTCCTGCTCCCCGCGTCCCCCCCCCTGGGGGCAGACAGGAGAAGGGCGGCAGGGGGGCCAGCCGCTGTGGGCTTCCCCATCCTTCAGGTTGTACATAGAGGTTATACCGCCTGCTGGTCCGGGAGTCGCGCAGCGGCTACACCCCGGAGACGTGGACGTGGACGTGGAATGGGAGGAGGGAGGGGAAGGAGGAAGGGGGCAGCGGGAGGTGAGATGAGGTGAGACGCGGGGCGCTGTCTCTTCAAAACGAGGACCGAACACCACAGGATGGTTGGGAATTGAAGGGGAAACATCGATCGTTTTCTTGGAAATTCGCAAGAGCCCGAGCGCAAGCTTCCTTTGAAAATCCGTGTTGCGAAACCCTGTGATTATATATGTTTTCGGGACACTCGATTTTGACATCCTTGTGAAACCCACGGATTTGGAAGGATTGCGGCATGGGCGCGCGACAACGCGCACGTGTGCACTTCGCTCCGCTTTTGCAAGGGATTGTTGAAAACTTATGATGTGTGATAAACGAGTGCGCGCTTCGCATTTACTGCAGCAAAAGATGAGGGGGGCGGGGGGGTGATACCGGCCTGCCTGGGATGGTATGAATTCTAATTTAGGATGGACGATGGGGCAGAATCATATGCAAATTGCAATACGAAGCTTTCAGTCGGGGGGGGAAGGGGGAAGCTCCTTCTACCCTCTTAGAAAAGAGAATATACGTTGTACCATACATGTGGTGTAAAATATGGTGTGCCGTGTCTGTGGTGCAGTATATGCGGTGCAAACTATGCAGTCCAGTTCACGTGGGAAGACCAATGCGGTGCAGCGTATGTTGTGCAAACTATGCTGTTCAATCGATGCTGTGCAATCTACGTGGTGCAATTTATGTGGTGCTATACATGTGGTGCAACCTATGTTGTGCAACCCATGGTGTGCAATCTACATGGTGCAATACATGTAGTGCGATCTATATTGTGCAATCTATGTTGCTCAATCAATGTTGTGCAAAATACCTACGTGACAGTGACGAGGCGGCGACGAGGCGGCTACGTGGCGGCAACGGCGACAACATAGCCCCCAGAGCGGCAGACAGGCTCAGACGACGGGCGACGACGAGGCGGCTACGGGGCGGCGACGGCGACAACATAGCCGCCAGAGCGGCAGACAGGCCCAGACGATGGGCGACGACGAGGCGGCGACGGGGCGGCGACGGCGACAGCATAGCCCCCAGAGCGGCAGACAGGCCCAGACGACGGGCGACGACGAGGCGGCGACGGGGCGGCGACGGCGACAACATAGTCGCCAGAGCGGCAGACAGGCCCAGTTCCTTAAGAGCAGAAATGAGAACCCCTAAGTCCAAGCACTGTTTGGGGAACAAGACTCACCTGTCTCGAGTCAGTGCGACGCCCTGGCTGCAATGTAGGCAAGCAGTGTGCGACCAAAACCAAAATCACGGTCCCTGGGACGCACCGCGCCGAAGAAGCGGAGGCGGATTGCAGATTGCCGCGCACATCATGCACGCTTCGACGGCTCAGCCAGAAAAGAGTCAATGACGCACCACCGTAGGAAACCCCTCAGCGCGCTACTACTGAAAAAAGCACAAGGCCTTCGGGCAAAAACCGAGGAAGCAGCGCACGCCGACGGGCTCCAGGCGGCGGAGCGTCAGTGGCACTATTTTTCCATCCCGACCTGGTGATACACTGATAACTCGTGGATGGGTGAACCGATTTGGCACCGCAGAGCTCCTCGAGCAAGAGCTGCGGGTCCGCCTCCTTCTGGGCCTCCAACACCTTGAGCTCCAGCTCTGGCCCCGCCTCCTGCCGATCGCCTCCAAAGTTGGCGCCGGCCTCCCAACCCTGAGAGCAACACGGGGGGAGAGAAAGGAGCGAACCATGACCGAAAGCCAAATGACCAGACCGACCGAATTGAGCGTAAGAAAAATAAGCGGAAGTAGAGAGAGAGAGAGAGAATCAAACTTGTGGAACGACAAACAAGAGATGAGAGAGATGACGACCGGGGAGCAAAAAAAGTATCAATGACCAAGCGCAGTGGGGAACCCATCAGCGCGTTACCATTGCAAGAAGACGATGCGTTCGGACACAAACGAAGGAATAACACGCTGACGAGATCTCAACGGCGGCGTTGTCATTGATACCTCCTCCCCTCCCGAAAGAAGAAAAATTGCATTCAATAGAAAGGAAAAAGGAAGAGGAGGGGAAAAGGCAAGCTAAGTGAGCTCGCGCCACGTCTGCCACCCTGTCCCACTCAGCCATCCCGATTGCGCTGGACACTCTCCTAACCTCGGGGTGGGATGTCCTAGAAAACTTGATCCCCGAATGGCAGTCGCCGAACTTGACGCAGCGCTTGCTTCACAGTCCAATCGGCGAGGGGGGCTTTTGGGACATCGGAGGAACCGCAGAAGCAGCAGGGGAAGGAGGGGAAAGGAGGGCGTCAGCCACGAGGAAGCAATCGGATCCAAAAATATGGCCCGCGCCCGTGCGACGGAGCCAGTCCCAACGACAAGAGCTATGCAGCGAGCCTAAGGTGTTGCCAACGCTGCAGCGGACAAAGCAGCCGAACCATTATGATGAACCGAAGGCGACTGCAGGAACCCTGGATGAAAATAATTGTAGAAAGGGCAGGGCCCCGAGCAACACAGGGGAGAGGGAAAACTGGGTAAAATCATCACATGACGAGAGGGGGGCACGACTTGCCCGCTGTTGTCCTCTCTTGCACCTGCACGATCCTGCCAAGCATCGCTTCACACTCCGCACTCTGTGGCCGCAGACATTTCCGCGGTGTTAGAACGCGTTTGCTCTGAGCGGGC
Source organism: Prorocentrum cordatum (assembly GCA_963575745.1). Classification (NCBI taxonomy): domain Eukaryota; class Dinophyceae; order Prorocentrales; family Prorocentraceae; genus Prorocentrum; species Prorocentrum cordatum. Next base: position 205,132 of record CAUYUJ010016523.1, on the reverse strand, counting down.
CCCGACGCCCGAGGCGCAGGGACCACACACCAGAAAAACCAAGCACTCACAGTGTGCACCGTGAACAGAAACGACGTCGATCTCCGACCCCTCGCCTCTCCCTCCCACGTAGAGTCCTTCCAAAAAAGGTCCCAAGTAGATGGGGTCGGACGATCGCGCCGCATCGCCGATGCATCGCCGATGGAGCGAGCCTGTTGCGTTATGAAGTGCAGCATGGAAAAGATACGGTGCGACTCAGGTCAAAGAGGTACCTGGCGGGTGCCGCGGAAAATGAAATGAAAAGAGACGAAGCCAAGAGCAGTGTGAAGAGTAGGCGCACGCCAGGTCTTCGAGGTAAAAGCTAACCTTGGTAACCAAGTTCCCCAGGTAGTAAAGCATAAACCCCCAATCCCCCTCTGCACCCGATAGCGCAGCCGCTCGTGGTCGGTGTCGACTTTCGGGCTGAAGAGGCCCGTGGCCCCTCCAGCCGCGCCGCCCGCTCTCCTCTCGTGTCTCGGGCGCAAGGTAAAAGGGGGGGGGCCAAGAAGAGGGGTGGGCGCATCAGGGCTCGAGGCATGTGCGCGGACGAGTGGGGGACCAGGGGGTGTGTCGCCGATTCCAAATCGATGTTCCCCCCCACCCCACCCCACAAGCCTATCCCCCCTGACGTTGTATTGAGCCCGCTGGCTTTCGTACCATAACTCGTGCCTCAGGCGGCCGTTCGGGGCGATTCCGGCAACCCCTGAGCGATCTCGACGAGGCGCAGCTGATGGAAACAACCCTGGGCCCCGAAAACCTCCGAGAACCCTCCGAACACCGTCGATAGAGGCCTCCCAGATAGAGTCAGAGTAGATGGGGTCGGAGGATCGCGCCACATCGCCGATACATCGGCGACGTCGGCGTGGAGAGAAGTGGACCCCACGTCGAGCCGCATCGCCGATGCATCGCAGCGCGATCCTCCGACCCCATCAAATCTGACCCCATCCAGGAGGCCTAGATCGGCGGCGAGCCCAGGGGGAAAGTGGGAGGGGGCGTGCCTTCTCAGAAGGCGGCGGGGATTCTCAGAAGGCGCGAGGGCTTCTGAGAAGGTGTCTGCATCTTCGGAGAAGGCTTAGAAGACTTCGCAAAGGCGCGAGGGCTTCTGAGAAGCCCCGCCGCCTTCTGAGCAGGCCCGCCGCCTCTCACTCCTGAGGAAACCACAAAGTACCGATGCAGCTGCTTCTCAGACCCCTCCTGGGCTGCGCTCTGACCAGGATGTCGGAGCGAATCCAGCCGTGGAGACGAGGTTGTTTTCCCAGGAGGCCCAAAAAGGGAAAAACGCGGGAAGGGCAGCGCTGTCGGTACCTTCCCCTCGTCTGCACTTCCCCTCGCACCTCCCCCCCAGGCTCGCCGCCGAATCTGGCCTGCACCTGTCCGCACCCGCCCGCTTTCAGCCGTGAGTGCCCTAGCCCTCCCTCCTGTCCTCCGCGGCCATTTCTCCTCCTCACGCGCCTCCCCCCTGCTGCCAGACAACTAGCTTGTCGAGCGCCCCCGACAGCTCGAACGCCCGTGCAGATTGCCTCCGCCGTGTCGCGACCAAAAAAGTCCGCACCCTCCCAGGCCGCTTTTTAGAGGGCCCCAGTCTTACATCTGCAGACAAGGCCCGCGCCTTCTAAGAGGCAGAGGTGTTTCTAAGAAGCCGTCTCCCCTCTCCCATACCTAGAGGCCTCCTAGATGGGGTTTTAGTAGATGGGGTTGGAGGATTGTACCGTATCGCCTGTGTATCGCCGATGTATGGCCGATGCATCGGCGATACATCGGCGATACATCGGCGATACATCGGCGACGTCGGCGTGGAGAAAATCGGGCTCCGCATCGAGCCGCATCGCCGATGCATCGGCGACGCAGCGCGATCCTCCGACCCCATCTACTCCGAACCCATCTGGAAGAGGTAAAAACATGAAGTAGGAAGGCGGATAAAGCAGATTGGGTCCAGGCCCTCCCAGACAATAACAAAACACAGCAAAACCATGTCGATTCCTTAAGTAGGAAGGCGCTTGAAGTAGAATGGGATCTGGGAAATCAAAAATTCCATGCACCGGCGACGCGGCGCGATCCTCCGACCCCATGTACTCCAACCCCATCTGTGAGGCCTCGAATACCCCTATACACGTCGGTCGGAAGAAGTAGGTAAAAACATGAAGTAGGAAGGCGGATAAAGTAGATTGGGTTCAGGCCCTCCCAGAGAATAACAAAACACAGCAAAGCCACGCTGATTCTTGCAGTAGGAAGGCGCTTGAAGTAATGAGTGGGACTCTGGGAATCCAAAAATACGTACTCTCAACGACCAGCGTGTACCCCCCTCTGCGCGTGGCCGAACCTGTCCTCACCGCCGATGCATCGCCGATGCATCGGCGATACGGCGCGATCCTCCGACCCATCTACTCCGACCCCATCTGGGAGGCCTAAAATGTCACCGTAGGGGTAGAAACTCTGCAGCCGCCCGGGGGGCAGGCGTCCTCGACGGCGAAAAGGTTTCGTTTCTACCGCCCTTCGCCCGTCAAAAGAAGCCTTCCCCCCCCCCTATACAGTAGGGGCTCGACCACAAGAAACCTTCCACAAGAAAAACCTACCCTGAGAATCCAGGACGTCCATCGATTTCTGGTGCGGGAAGGTCACGCCTTCCAGAGCAAAACCCTCGAAACCCACTAAACCCAGGGCACACTGGAGGCAAGCAGGGTTTCTTGGCATGGGTTTCCACTGTACCTCCCATCTGCGCGTTTGCGTTGACCCCCGTCTCATGGCTCCCGACACCTGTCCGCCCCCGCCCCTCCGGCTCGGCCCGCGTGTGCGGCCCCGTGGCGGCCCCGGTGCCCGCGGCCCCCGAGAGGCGGCCGCGCCGCGGGCCACGCGGGGCGGCCGCGCGGGCGCCGAGCGGCGCCGCGGGCGCTGCGGCCTGCGCGCGGCGGGCGGCAGCGGCGTGCCAGGCGCCCAGCGATGACCCTCGAGTCGGGCATGTCCCTCTGCGGGAGGAATGTTCAAGAACGGTGAGAAATATCATCCCAGTGCGACCCTACCTAGGAGTTGGAGCATCTAGGAAAGCAACATCTACATCTACACCGACAGCTACATGAGCATCTACACCTGCATCTACATCTACATCAACATCAACAGCGAGACTCACATCTACATCTACATCTACACCTACATCTACGCCTACGTCCACATCTACACCCACACCTACATCTACATCTACATCTACAATTTCGCATTGGCTTTGCTTTTGTTTTGCATTGCCTTGCCTTTGCTGATGTTTTTGTTTTTTATGTTGCTGTTGTTTTGTTGTTGTTGTTGCTTTTGCTTGGTTTTGTTGTTGTTTTGCCTGCGCACAGACACACACACACGCATGTTTCCGCATTCGCTCACCGGGTGTGCTTGAGAATGCTCCGTATCCAGTCTGCACCGCACGACTGCGCTATGCTATGCTATGCTATGCTAGGGTACTCTCGGCTGCGCTGTATTGTGCCAGGCTATGCTATGCTATGCTATGCTGCGCTATGCTATGCTATGCTATACTGCGCTATGCTATGCTATGATATGATATGCTATGGTATGTTATGCTGCGCTATGCTATGCTATGCTAGGTTATGCTATGATATGATATGCTGCGCTATGCCATGCTATGCTATGATATACCATGATGTGCTGCGCTATGCTATGCTATGTTATGCTGCGCTATGCTGCGCTATGATATGATATGATATGATATGCTGCGCTATGATATGATATGTTATGATATGATATGACATGATGCGCTGTGTTATGATAAGCTAAGCTATGTTATGATATGATATGTTATGATATGATATGATGCGCTATGATGTGTTATGATATGGTATGATATGCTGCGCTATGATATGATGTGATATGATATGATATGATATGATATGCTATGCTATGCTATGATAAGCTAATGCTGCACTGCGCTAAGCTAAGCTAAGTTGAGCTAAGCTAAGCTAGGCTAGGCTAAGCTAAGCTAAGCTGAGCTAGGCTAGGCTAAGCTAAGCTAAGTTAAGCTAGGCTAAGCTAAGATGAGATAAGCAACGCTAAGCTAAAGGGAAGTAACTGGGGGATCCGCGGGGCGGATCCCGGGGGAACCGCCCGGGGCGGCAGAGCCTAGGTAGGGAATTATGGTGGCGATGCTTCGTGTTTTGATTGAGCTTTTGTGCATATGTCTTGCCTCTTTCCAATGTTCCCTTCCAACATCCGCCTGTAGAGGGGGACATGCCCGACCTGAGATGACCCATCGGTCGGAAGAATGAACAATAAACTTTCGGAGCTGCACGCGGACTTCTCGGATCGGCGCTGGGAACCTCCTGACGGCGGCTTCGGCGCCGCCCCCGTCGCGCTCCGCACGCCAGGGAGGGGGGTCCAGCGCCGAACCGAGGAATCCGCGCGGAGCCCCGAAAGTTTGCGTTTCTGTACCCGTCGGTCGGAAGAAGTGGGTAGAAACAGAAAGTAGGAAGGCGTTGGAAGTAGATTGGGTCTCTGCCCGCTCCCTGAAGAGGAGGGAAAGAGGGACGACCGCTCGACTCTTGAAGTAGGAAGGTACCCTCCCCCAGGATGCACAAGAACATCCAACAAACACGAAGAACATCAAAGTACCCTCCCCGAACCCACCTCGATCTTGTACCTCGGTACGACCGTAACGTCGACCCCAGATATCTCGACCCATTCCCCGCCGTGTTTCATCCTCTGACTCGTTATTTGACGCTCCCGCGGCCCGCGAAAGGGCCCCCAGAGGCCGAAAACGTCCCAGAACCCCCCGCCGTGATCTTCTCATGACACAAGGGGGATATGTGAGTCAAGACCTCGCTCTCATACGGTAGATTGAAACAATAAATGGACACTCCCCCTTGCCCCAAAATTCAAAATTGGCACGCGCGGAAAGAAAAAAAAGCGGTCGAAGTGCGACTCAGCAGACCCATCGCCAACTTTGAACATTGGGGGGGAGGCGTCGACCGAGGAATGTGGCATGAGTGTTCGCAATTTGTTTCCCAGGCCTGTACCTCGGTCCGACCCTACCCACCTGCTGACCGTCGTGGTCGTGAAGGACAACGAGACGGGAGGACTGGAATAGGGGGGGAAGCATCGACCTGGAATTGGCGATACACCGTCGATAGATCGGAGATAGCCCTCCGATAGCTAAACCGCACCTTCCTGGGCGGGGTGGGGCTATCGGGCCCCTATCGGCGATCAATGGGCGATTGGGGGTCGAGGCATCCCCCCCGTATGCATATCCCCCCCATCGTTGCCCCCGGGGTCGCCGCCCCCGCTGGCCCCGTGCGCGCCTCGCCGAGCTCGCGCCGCGCGGCGGCCTCTCGCGCCGCGCGCGCGGCGCCCCGCCACGCGGCGTCGGCCTCCTCCACCACGCTCGCCAAGCCTCGGCAGAGGTGGGCGCTCCGGTCCGACTCGTCGTCGTCGTCGTCGTCACCGTCGTCGTTGTCGCCGCCGCCGCCGTCGTCGTCATCGTCGTCGCCGTCGTCGTCGTCGCCAGTCCCGAAAAACTTGAGGAACAAAGAAGAGGAACGTCGCAGTCAAATCGAAGGGAAGCCCCTTCCTTTTATCGGGAGGGGAGGAGGGGGGGGCGAGGGGGGGGGGGCGAGGGGGGGGGCGAGGGGGGGGGGCCCAGGTCAGAATGCCGATCCCCCCAGGGTCCCGGCTGGTCCTGGCTAAGGAGGGAGACATCGACCTGGAATCGGCGGTACATCGCCAACACATCGGCGATGGGCTCCTGAGAGTGGAGCCGCAAGCTCTTGGGCGGTGTGGGCTATCGGGCCCATATCGACAATGAGACGGCGATTCGGGTTCGATGCATCCCCCATGAGCCTATCAGCCCCAAAGCTGCATGTCCGACGGCAAGAACGAGCGCGCCATGGCAGTGTAGGAGGGCACCAACTATACACCCACACCGATCCTGGTCAGGCCCATCCTGGGCCCAGAATCGACCTGGCCAAGATCGGTGTGGGTGTACAGTTGGCACCATCTGACCAGGGGAACAAGACACGGCACAGACACAAACGTTTGCAGCCCTGCGCGGATTATTTCTTGGCTCGGCGCTGGAACCTCCTACTCCTGCACCTCCTCGACCACCTCATCTCTCCCCTAAAAGGTTCGTCATCATTCTTTTCCTCCTCCTCCTCCTCCTACTCCTCCTCCTCCAGACCTTTCTCTTCTCTCTCTCTCTCTCTCTTTCTGTCTCTCTCTCTCTCTCTCTCTCTCTATATATATATATCTTACTTCTTCGAAGAAGGACAAACTCCTCAAGTATTGGGAAAAGACATCGGAAGTCCGCGCGGACTCCTTGGATGAGCGCTGGACCTCCCTTCGCTGGCGCGCGGACCGCGCTGGGGGGCGGCGCTGGAGGCTCCGCTGGGGCGGCGCTCAGCGCCGACCGTAAGAATCCGCGCGGGACCCCGAGAGGTTATGATTAGCAATGAAAGGACCCCTAACCCTTTGGGAGGGGACCTAAGTTAGGAGGGTCAAAGACATTAGGGATAGCGACCTGGGCCTGAGCGAGGCCACGTCTTCACTATGCTATTAGGGATAGGGGTTCTCCTATACTCGTTGAGTTTATCTTCACGCTGCTGGCGCTTGATCCGAATGCGGAAGCCAGCAATAGAGGCCTCCTAGATAGGGTCCGAGTAGAAGGGGTCGGAGGATCTGACCGCATCGCCGATTCATCGACGATGCATCGCCGATGCATCGGCCATGCACTGGCGACGTCAGCGATATATCGGCGATGTCGGTGTGAAGAACATTGGGCCCCACATTGAGCCGCATCGCCGATGCATCGCCGATGCATCGGCGATGCGGCGCGATCCTCCGACCCCATCTACTCCGACCCCATCTAGGAGGCCTAGAACATCTAGGAGGCCTAGATGCAACGAGGCGAAGGACGGCGTGCTACCAAAGGCTGGCACGCTCAGAGACTCCACCTGTGCCGGAAGAGCCGAGCCCACAGAACGCATGCCGGCCATCGGGACGGGGCCGGGCCGTCGCCGCAGCGGATACCGATACTCGTCCTGATGTTACTCCTCCTCCTCATCGTCATAGTCATCGACAACATCACCACCACCATCACCATCAGCATCATCATCGTCATCATCATCGTCATCATCAGCAGCAGCAGCAGTCGTCGTCGTCGTGATCGTCGTCGTCATCATCATCACCACCAGCATCATCATCATCACCGCCACCACAACCACCATCATCATCATCATCATCGTCATCAACAACAACAACAACAACAACAACAACAACAACACCAGCATCGTCATCGTTTTCGTCATCGTCATCGTCATCGTCAGCATCATCATTCAGCATCAGCGTCATCAGCATCATCATCGCCGCCGTCACTATCATCGTCATCATCGTCAGCAGCATCAGCATCATCACACCACCACCACCACCACCACCACAACCACCATCACAACCACCATCATCATCATCATCAGCATCATCATCATCATCAGCATCATCATCATCATCATCATCATCATCATCATCATCACCATAATAATCAGCATCATCGTCATCATCACCACCGCCAACACCATCTCATCATCACCACCATAATAGTCAGCATCATCGTCATCATCATCATCATCACCACCGCCACCACCATCATCATCATCATCATCATCATCATCATCATCATCATCATCATCATCATCATCATCATCAGCATCATCATCATCATCATCATCATCATCATCATCATCATCATCATCATCATCATCATCATCATCATCATCATCCTCATTATCGGCGTGATCATCATCACCATCATCATCACCACCACCATCATCATCGTCGTCATCATCAGCATCATCACCACCACCACCTTCACTACCACCACCACCACAATCATAATCACCATTATCATCATCATAATCACCATCATCATCATCATCATCATCAGCAGCAGCATCATCATCATCATCATCAGCAGCATCAGCATCAGCATCAGCATCAGCAGCATCAGCATCAGCATCAGCATCAGCATCAGCATCAGCATCAGCATCAGCATCAGCATCAGCATCAGCATCAGCATCATCATCATCATCATCATCATCATCATCATCATCATCATCATCCGTCTCGTCGTCCTCCGCGTACTGTAGTTCCTCGTACGGCAGAGATTGCCTCACTCACTCGTTCCGCTGATCCTCCTCCTTATGCATCGCCGAGAGATCGGCGACAGGGCCCCGACAGAGAGACCGCACGTTCCTGGGTAGGCCACTCGGAGACGAATGGGCGATTCAGGGTCGATGTCCCTCCCCCCTTGGGCCAGTCCCCCCCTGGTCGCCCCCCCGAGGGGGCTCTGGTCGCGCTGGGCGCGTGCGCGCCATGGGGCGTCCTCCTTCCCGTCGCTCTCCTTTTGCGCCCGTGGGAGGCGGGCTCGCCAACCGCAGCCCGCTGTCGGCAACGCGTATTCGCGAGGGTGCTGGGGCCGATGTCCAAAGCGAGCGCTTCGGCCATACATGCAGGTGGTCAAACTCCTGGAAGTTCCTACGGATCTGTGCAAGAATGCGTTGCTGCCGTTGCCGACAAGGTGTCAGCACGGCCACGCCGGCTGCGCTGCGGCCGTCGCTTCTCCTGACGGTATCAATGCAAAGACGGGTAGTTGCCCGCCTGCGTACCGATCGCGTCCAAACTGATTGCTCGGAGATCTGACCAATTGATCTCCAAGAATACGTCGCCGCGTGTTCGGTCAAAGCGTCGGAATGGCGAGTGTCCCATAGCACATCACCCGACATGCGAGCTTGAGGCCATATGCTTTCAACTGTAAACGGTTCCAAAAAACAAACGAAGAACGACAAAATCAAACGGAGAAGGCGAATACGTGTCCCTATCAGAACTGCCCTCTCGGCGCATAGTTTGGACACCGTCTCGTAATGGGTATGAATCTGCAGTCCACTGGACGCGCGTCCGTTCCCAAAGAAATGTTCTCGGATTTGATGACATTGCGCCTTCTAGATTCGAAGCCCAATCTCTAAGCAGGAGGAGGCAAATTCCAGTACTGACACGTTTCCTCTGGCATCCACCAAACATTCCCGGCCACTTCGACATCGTACTGTAATCATCTCTGCGCGATCGCCAACGTACTGCTTATATTTCCACCAGAGGGCGATACCATGTACAACGTTGGTCACCGCTGTGATTGCACACGACGGCGAGCTTCCTGCGCTTCTTCTCAGGGAAGAGTGCACGGTCTCCTGATCTTCCTCCCAGTGATATTACTTTCCACCTTGTCCTGCTGCTGCTCCCGTCTCTCCTCCTCCTCCTCCTCCTCCTCCTCCTCCTCCTACTCCTCCTCCTCCTCCTCCTCCTCCTCCTTCTCGTCCGCCTCCTCCTCGCCCTCCTCCTACTCCTCCTCCTCCTCCTGCTGCTCCTCCTCCTCGTCCTCCTCCGCATCACATTGGCATTACAACACTCACCACCATGATCGTCGTCATACCAATAAGAATAAGCAACAACATCACCCTCAGAATTACCACCACCATCATCACGCCAACCACCATCTTTATCATCGGCTTGATCATCGTCATCATAGTTAGCGCCTGCATCTTCACTTTCCTCAGCTGTAGCAGGTTAGCCAATATCGTCTCCTCTTCCTCCTCGTCGTGTTTACTCTCCTCAGCCATATCATCACCGTCAGCTTCACCACCACTACCACCACCACCACCACCATCATCATCATCAGCAGCATCATCAGCATCATCAGCAGCATCAGCATCATCATCATCAGCATCATCATCATCGTCAGCATCATCATCCTCATCATCAGAATCATGAGCAGCAGCATCATCATCATCATCATCATCATCATCATCATCATCAGCAACAGCAACAGCAACAGCAACAGCATCATCATCACCATATCGTCATCGTCATCATCAGCAGAATCCGCCGGCCCCCTTGTGGGGCCACCAGGCTGTAGGCCGAAGGTTCGCAGTTTCCTGTACCAGTTGCAGCTTCCAGTTTCCACTGTTACAGTACTGCTTCTTGCTGCTTACTGTTCCTTGTTGATGGACCGCGCGAGGGGGGGAGGCCCGAACGGGCAGGTTTAGCACGCCCTGAGCGTGTTGTCTGAATTGCTGGGGTGGGTAAAAATTTACACCCTTCACGGAGATCGGCGGGGTCAGAATCCAAAAACACATGGGATTTGCCACATTTCTGAAATTCGGTGGCACCCCTCACGCAGATCGGCGGGGTCAGGGTCCAAAAACAGATGGGATGTGCCACATTTCTGAAATTTGCTGGCACCCCTCGTACAGATCGGCGGGGTCAAGGTCCAAAAACACATGGGATTTGCCACATTTCTGACATTCGGTGGCACCCCTCACGCAGATCGGCGGGGTCAGGGTGCAAAAACACATAGGATTTGCCACATTTCCGAAATCCGGTTGCACCCCTCATGCAGATCGGCGGGGTCAGGGTTCAAAAATAAAGAGATTTGCTACATTTCTGACATTCGGTGGCACCCCTCACATAGATCGGCGGGGTCAGGGTCCAAAAGCACATGGGATTGGCCACATTTCTGAACTTCGATGGCACCCCTCACGCAGATCGGCGGGGTAAGGGTCCGAAAACCCATGGGATTCTCAACATTTCTGAAATTCAGTGGCACCCCTCACGCGGATCGGCAGGGTCAGGGTCCAAAAACACAGAGGATTTGCCACATTCTTGAAAATTCGATGGCACCCCTCACACAGATCCGCGGTGTCAGGGTCCAAAAACACATGGGATTTGCCACATTTTTGAAGTGTATATAACAGCGAGTACAACAATAGACTCGCAATCTCCATCATTCGTCTTGCCAATTACCTATCGTCTTCGCATGAAGTTCCGACGCTGCTTCACGGTGAAGCCAAAGCCTCATGACTTCGCTGTTCCATGGCCCATTCTCCGAGAGGGGGCCGGCGGCAGGGGCCGAAGCCCTTACGGATCATCATAATCATCATCAGCATCATCATAATCATCATCAGCATCGTCATCATCATCACGACCATCAGTCGTCAGTAATCATCATCATCATCATCATCATCATCATCATCATCATCATCATCATCATCATCATCATCATCATCATCATCATCATCATCATAGTCGGCATACTGGCCCAAGGCGTGCACGCTGGCCCCGCCGCGCGCGCCCGCGCCCCCGACGCAGGCCGCGCGCCCGCACAGACCTGTCCGCCTGCTACCCCGGCAGCAGGTGGAGGCTGAGGAAGGGCAGCGATGGCCGGTCCCTCCGGAGCCCGCGCTGCCGCCGAGGCGGCCCGCGGCGCTCTCTTGGCGGCGCATGCTGCCAGCGGGCTCGCGGCGTGCCACTCCCGGTCGGGAGTGCGCATGCTGCGGGCCGCCGAAGGGTTGCTCCGGGCAGCGATCGTGGAGCTCGGCACGAAGGCAGCGCCCTCCCCGCCGGAGCCAGCGGCCGCGGCGCTCCCTCGGAGGCGCCACCGGCCGCGCGGCCGCGCGGGGCGCAGCGCCGGGCCCTCGCCTGCCGTGCCAGGCGCCCACGGCGACGACGCGGAGGAGCAGCAGGATGGAGGAGCTGGCGGCGCAACAGCGGCGACTACACGGGCTCGGCGGCTTCGGCGCCCGGCACGGCCTGGCCAGGCGTCGTCGGCGACGGTAGCGCCCGCTTCTCGGGGAGGTGCTCGTCCTGGTGGAGTTGGGGCGGCGGCGGAGGCTGGCGTGGGGGACCCCGAAGCTGGAGCTGCGGCTGGTGCAGCCGCGGCGGCCGCGCCGCCCGACGGCGACCCCATGGACGACTCCTGGGCCGACGGCCTGCAGCGGTCGACGGCGCAGGCTGCGGCGGCCCGTCGGCGGGCCGTGGGCGCTGGCGACGTGGTGGTCTTGCGACGCTGCGGCCTCTTTGAGGGCACGGTGGGGCGGATCGACGCGGTCGACGGGGACAGGGCCAGCGTTCGTATCCTCAAGGCGGACGCGGAAGAGGCGGGTCTCCTCACGGGGGTGCGGCTCGACTTCATGGAGCTCGTCGCCGGCGGCGGGGGGACTGTGTAGCGCCTGTCGCTCTCTGCGCTCGTCCGGCGGCCTGCGTTTGTGTCGAGGGCGAGCACTCGGCGGACCGGGGCTGAGGCTTCGGCGCGGCGGCCGCGGCCGCGGGGCGGCTCCTGTGCAGCGCACGGTGCCCGCTGAGGGGGGATCACCATCATCATCATCATCATCATCATCATCATCATCATCATCATCATCATCATCATCATCATCATCATCATCGTCATCATCATCATCATCATCATCATCATCATCATCATCATCATCATAAACACCACCATCATCATCATCATTATCATCGTCATCATCACAATCATGAACATCAACAGCAGCATCAACCTCATCTGCATCATCAAGATCCTGATCATCAGCATCATCATCATCATCATCAGCAGCAGCAGCAGCATCAGCATCATCAGCAGCATTATCAGGATTATCACAATCATCAGCGCCACCAGCCTCATCGTCGACATGGTCCATATTAGTGTCGTTGCTGATGCCATCGCATTGCTCATGCCTCCCTTCTCCTGCCCTCCCAGATCTGAATGCTCCTCCCTTCATCCCTCGTCCTTCACCTCTTCATCCTCCGCCTGCTCCTGCTCATGGCCATCCTCATCATCCTCATCATCCGCATCATCAACATCATCATCAGCATCGTCATCATCGTCATCATCATCACCATCATCATCATAAGCATCATCACCATCATCATCACCATCACAATCATCATAAGTATTAGCATCATCAACAGAAGCCTCATCATCATCATCATCATCAGCAGCATCATCATCATCATCATCATCATCATCAACATCCTAATCAACCCCATCGGTATCGTCATCATCATCACCACCAGCATCATCAACAACATCATCAGCATCATCATCAGAATCCGCATCGTCAGCGTCATCATCATCATCATAGTCGTTATACTGATCAGATCATCATCATTATCATAATCATCGTCGTCATCGCCGACATCATCATAATCAGAATCATGATCAGAAGCAGCAGCAGCATCATCATCAACATCATCATCATCATCGTCATCTTCATTCTTCTCATCATCATCATCATCATCATCATCATCATCATCATCATCATCATCATCGTCATCGTCATCATCGGCATCATCTTTTTCGGCATCATCAGCGTCATCATCATCGTCACCGTCGTTGTCGTTATCGTCGGTATCATGATCTTCAGAATCATCTTCAGCATCGTCAGCATCATCATCATAACAATCGTCACCATCATCATCATAATCTTCAGCATCGTCTTCATCGTCATCTATATGAGCAGCAGCAGCATCAGCATACTCGTCAGCAGCATCAGCAACGTCATTGCAACGTCACCATCATCATAATCAGCACCATCATCATCAGCATCGTCATCATCATCATCCCACTCCTCCCTAGAGCTGCCCCCGCAACGCCCTGGTGGTCAGAAAGCTTACGAAACCCAACCCAAGGTCGCGACTGACGTTAATGTAATAAGACTCGCAAGCGCCTGGGGTCATCCTCATCATCGTCCTAGTCCGCCTCCTCCTCCTCCTCCTCTTCCTGCTCCCCCTCCTCATGGACAGCATCCTCATCATCATCATCATAACAATCGTAATTCTCAAGCTGCTCCATCCTCCCCCTCCGGCTCCTCCTCCACCTCCTCCACCTCCTCCTCCCTCGCCGCCTCCCCCGTCCTCGTCTCCCTACCCCTCCCCCTTTCCTCATCCTCCTTCTCCTCTTCCTCAATTCTTTGTCCTTCTGAATAACTCCCCCCTGTCGCACCCCGAGGCCAGTCGGAAGGGACCGAGCGTTATTCCTGAGACTTCCCGTTCGCAGATGGAGAGCGGATCGCTTCCAAAATGTGGCTCTCGCCTTAGCGCCGCGCACATTCGGTTTAAGAATTCGCGAGAGCTTCACGGATTGAGGACAGATCGTTTTCGAAATGTAGCTCTCGCCACAGCGCCGCGCACATCCGTTGTCAAAAATTCGCAAAAGCTTCACGGATTTAGGACAGGTCATTTTCAAAATGTGGCTCTCGCCTTCGCGGCGCGGACATTCGTTCTCAAGAGGTTCACGAATGCAGGGCGGTTCCTTTTCAAAATTTGGCTCTCGCCTCAGCGACGCGCACATTCGTCATAAAAAAATTGCAAGAGTCCCACTGGTTCCCACGGTTAGGATCAGGATTGTCAGGGCGCAAGAGTTACGTTGATTCGCGGTGTTGAAGTCCCAAGGAATGGTGTTCTGGCACGAGTCAGGGTCGTCAAGACGCCACAGTCAGGTTGAATCGTGGCGTGGACGTCCTGGGAATGGTGTTTCGGTACGCTTCAGGATTTTCACACAGTTGCCCCTCAACTGGGCACTTCCATCAGCGGACATGAACCCTTGTAGGGACCTATGAAGAGGGAGCTTGGAGGGAGAGTGTATTCCAACATTGTTGATGAATCTTGGGTTTACACTGGGCCGTATCCTCCATCTCCTCCTCATCATCCTCCTTATCCTGCTCCTCCTCCTCCTCCTCAACCTCCTCCTCCTCTTCCTACTCGTTCGCTTTGTATTCCTCCTCCTCCTCCTCGTCTCACAGATCGGACTCCAAACCTCTTCGACGGTGAGGTGTGGCCATACATTCGAAGCGGGAATCCGACCGTGGCGGCAAGAAGACTCCCTGAGTCGCCAACATAATGAAAACCATCAAACATGCTCGATCGTCTAACTTCGCACCTCGAGCATCCTCGGCCTCCTCCTCTTCTGCCGTCCCCTCATCCTCCTGATCAACATTACCGTCATCAGAATCATCATCAGCAGCAGCAGCAGCAGCATCAGCATCAGCAGTCGCATCAGCATCATATCAGCCAGCGTTGACTCCAAAATAGATTAGACGACTCAAATGAAGGGATCAGAGGAATCAAGCATGCTTGGAATCCGCAACTCAGCAAGCAAGCAAGCGTGCAAGCAAGCGCGCAAGCAAGCAAGCAGGCAAGCGTGCAAGCGCGTAAGCAAGCAAGCAAGCAAGCAAGCAAGCAAGCAAGCAGGCATAGG
>CAUYUJ010016523.1:162547-185047 GCA_963575745.1 Prorocentrum cordatum | reverse complement strand
AACCACAATCACGACAACAACAACAACAACAACAACAACAACAACAACAACAACAATCATTTTACCCGAACGCTCAGTGTTCTCCCCAGTGCCAGGGTTTTCATGCGACGCCAGCCAATACCCCCACTTCGTGGGGGGGCAATGCAAGCTCTACCAAACATCCACACGACTCTCGGGAACCACCCACACCCAGCTTCCCGCCCTATGACGTCAGGACACTTCACTTCGTGGCGCGCGGACGATCGTGGATACTACACTGGCGTGGAGTACACACCCGCAGAGGTTGATCACTTGTTTGGGCCCCGCATGTGCCCCGCATCGTGCATTCGTTGCGCATGACATAGAGAGAGCTAGACAGAGAGAGAGAGAGAGCAAGACAGAGAGACAGAGAGAGAGAGAGAGAGAGAGCAAGACAGAGAGCCAGAGGAGAGAGAGATAGAAAGAGATTCGTCACATGTGTGAGGCAACCTGAGAAGATGTGGTACACGGTACACGTGAGATGGTACGCACTGCCAAGATAGTTGGTCACATTTTTGGGGCAATTTCCTGGGAAGGCGATTACACAAGTAGATGTGTCACGTATCATAGATATGAAGCAGAGAAAGAGCGAGAGACATAGAGAAGGAGAGAGAGGAGTCGGTCACATCTTTAGGGCAACTTCCTGAGGGATGTGGGAGGACACAAGAGAGAAGGTATCGTTGTCCCGATGGTTGTCTCGATGGTTGCCCCGATGGTTGTCCTGATGGTTATGGTTGTCCCGATCGTTTTCCCGATGCTTGTCCAAATGGTTGTCCCGATGGTTGTCCCGATGGTTGTCCCGATGGCTGTCCGTCTGCGATGCAATGTTGTCTGTTTCTGCTGTTATACAGTCCCAAGGATGACGCATGCATTGCTCATACTTTCTCCTGCTTTCGCAAACAGGTCCAGTCACACTATGAATATACACGAAGCATACTAAGGCGACTCGTCCTCTGCGACGTCGCGAATACGCTTGGGTACACGGCCGCCTGGCTGATGCAGGTGCGGGCCTGGCTGATACACGTGCGCTCCCAAATGGCCAATGACATTGCCGATACGCCTGCTGGCGGGAGAGCCGGGGCTCGCATACGGCAGTGCTAACGCGAGCACGTTGTGGACCTGCGGCGGCAAGGCCGGGTAATCGAGCATGTTCGGATACTCGTCGCTCTGACCAAAAGACCGCCATACGGGCAACCACCACCACTGGTCTTGACGCGGATACTTCATCTCTGGGCCGACCTCAGGGGATACGTTCCAAATGGCCATTTTCTGCGGGTCCGTACCCATGAAGGCCGCGTGATACGCAATGAATACGTCCAAGGTGGCGAGGGCCCTGGCGTCAGCAGATACAAATAAATGTCCCAGGAGCCACTGCTTCAAGACGGCCCCGTCAGTAGTCCCCTCGGGCATGTCTGTGCGAATACGTTCTCCATACCAGGTCTCCAGATGGCCAGCGTTCTGCACTTTGACAACCGTCTCTTTGGAAGAATACTGCAGTAGCCACATCTTTGCGACCTGATCTGTCACATACAGTGGTGGATCCAACTGTCGGAGCGCCCCACATAATTTGAAAGGTGTATTATACTCGATGCCCAGGTGGCGGATGGCAGAACCGTGCTGCTCCTCCAGCTCCTGGGCGCTAGAAATACTAACCTTGCCAGGCACAACCCGATACTTGCCCCACCAAGTCTTGCACGCCTGGTGACTGATCTGGATACCCTTTGCAACGAGCGCCTGATGCAAATAATACGGGCTCTCACAGTCGGCCAAGGGAGGCCGCGACAGCTCCGGGCCATACTGCTCGTCAAGGGCTTTCGCCGTCAAAGCCATGACCCAGCCAAGAACACAGGCGATACCTTGATCCGAGATGGCTACGGATATGCCAGTGATCAGTCGGAGGCTTCCTGGGGCCGCTTGGGGTCCTCTTGGGGAAGGGGGGAAGCCTCCTGGAGCAGCTTGGGGTCCTCTTGAGGGGCTTTGGGGAGCTTCTTGGAAGCATCTTGGGGCCTCTTGGGGGCTTATTGGCTCCTCACGGCGGGCTCTTGGGGCCTCTTGAAGGCCTCCTGGGGCAACCTATGGCGCAACCAGTAGGGGGACATTTTATTCTCAGCGGCCGAGGACGCAACCTATGACGCAACCTATAGAGGGGCGTTTTATTCTCGGCGGCCGAGGGCGCAACATATGGCGCAACCGCAAGGGATTCTGGCCCCTGGCAGGCGCGCGAACCCCGTTGCAAGAGCGTGCGAAAGTAGCTCGCGCGAGCTCATGTAACATAAATGTTGGAAAACCATTGGTTTTTTGAGGATTCGGACAGCGCGCGCGGGTGGAAATTTTGAAAAGTCGTGCAGCTGTTTTTCGAGGACCTACGGTGCGATTCGTGTGATTTTATGATGCGCGGTGCTAAAATTCTTAAAAACCCAATGGTTTTTGTAGATTTCGGCGTGCGCGCGCGAAGAAAAAACGAATGTGTCCCGCATGGTATTATTTGACAGGGATGATGGCCCTGGCAGGTGCGCAACCGTTGTCGCAGAAGTTCGAAAAAGTTGCTCGCAAAAGCCCGTTTGACAAAATTGTTTAAAAAGTGTTGGTTTTCCTACGAATCCGCAAGAGCGCGCGGAAGAACATTGTGACAATTTTTTCTTAAAAAACCATTGGGTTTTTGATGTTTTTATGTTAAAATGATTACGAAACCTGAAGGTTTTGGAAGGATTTCGTCTTGCGCGCACGAATGTCCACTTTACCTTATTTTTTGCTAGGGATTCTTGCATTTTGATCAAGTAAGAACAAGAGTTTTCATTTTATAGTGTTTTTTGCAAGGGAAAACGGATTACAACAAAACAACCGGATCTGGCATAATCCACTTTTCTGAAGCTTTCGCGAAAAAATGATGAAAATGTAGCTGCGGCCTAGGTTTTGGAGGGGGGTCGTGCACCAGGGGTCCCAACAATAATTATTCTTTAGAAGTAATAATGTTCAACAACAACAATAATCATCTTAAGACTGATCGCTCTTATATGCGCGCGCGTCACTCAATATGTAAATCCCAAACCCTCGATACCCACCCTCTTCGTGTTCGGTCATACCCCTTTGGGGGTATATCTTTTTTACTCGCCACGTGTAGTTGGCGCAGCCCCTAAAACAGGAAGAGCAGGGGGAAGGAGGAAGGGAGAGCGAGGAGGAAAAGAGTGGGGGGAGGGAGGGAGGAGGGAAGGGGCAAGGGGGGGAGGATCCCTCCGCCTGAGTAAACTGCGAGGAAGTCCCAGGCGGGGGCGGGGGTCCGGAGTAATTTGCGAGGAAGTCTCAGGCGGGAGCGCCTCCGCCTGAGTAAACTGCAAGGAAGTCCCAGGCGGGGGCGGGGGTCCTGAGTAAATTTGGAGGAAGTATCAGGCGGGAGCCGTTGTTGTTGTTGTCCGGGGGGCCAACAACGCAGTTTGATGCCCACGACTTTCCCTGATAAAAAACAGGGTGCGAGCCCCGGAAGGGGCACTTCAATTGAAAAAATACAATGTCCGCCGGAGGGGGGGGATCAACAATAATTATTCTTCAGTAATTAGAGTTCAACAACAACAACAACACCAACAACAACAACAACAACAACAACAACAACAACACCAACAACAACAACAATCATGTTACCTGTATGCGCGATGCTTCCACACGAAGCATGCGACCATCATGATAACTATCCCCATCATGGGGGAGTGTTGTTCTATAGCAGGGTCCGTTATTCCCATTCCCGGATCTCCCGCCCAATGAGATCTTGCAACACCTCCTCCGAATAATCTCAACATATCCCGCCTCGAAAACGCATGCCCACGTCTTGCTGCGACGATGCGAGACCGCCAGTGGAGCCCCAGCCAAGGGTAAATCACGAACAAGTATCGAGCGACAGGATTGCCTTGCTGGAGATGAGGGCTGTCGGCGGCGAGACCAGGACCTGGCCTTGAATAGAAAGGGAGGAAGTCTCGAGCAGGGCCGTTGTTGTTGCTTAGAGCGGCGCAAATGCTGAAGAGAGTAGGGCGGTAGTCCAGCGTAAAACAAAACGAAGTCTCGAGCGGGAACGCTGGTCTTGTTGAGACGGCAGTTGTCGGCGGCGAGGAGGAACACCGCCTTGAGTAAGAATGGAGGAAGTCTCGAGCGGGAGCCGTGGTTTTGTCGGGACGGGGGCTGTCGGAGGCTAGGAAGAGCACCGCCCTGAGGAAAAAGGAAACCTCGAGCCGAAGCGTTGTTCTTGCCAATTCAAACGAGAGTAGGGCGCCAGTCCAGCGTAAAACGGAAGAAAGTCTCGGGCGGGAGCACTGGTTTTGTCGGGACGGCGGTTTTCGGCGGCGAGGAGGAGCACCGCCTTGAGTTAAAAAAGGAGGAAGACTCGAGCGGGAGCATTGTTGCTGGGGGCGGCGCCCATGAGAGAAAGAGTAGCGCGCCAGTCCAAGGTAAAAAGTGAGGAAGTCTCGAGCGGTAGCGCTGGTTTTGTTGGGACGGCAGCTTTCGGCGGCGAGCAAGAGCACCGTCCTGAGGAAAAAAAGGGAAGCCTCGAGCGGCAGCGTTGCTCTTGCTGAGAGCGGCGCCAATTCAAAAGAGTAGGGCGCCAGTCCAGCGTCGAACAGGAGGAAGTCTCGGGCGGGAGCGCTGGTTTTGTCGGGAGGAACACCGCCTTGAGGAAAAAAAGGAGGACGTCTAGAGCGGGAGTGTTGTTGCTGCTGGGGGCGGCGCCGATGAGAGAAAGAGTAGCGCACCAGTCCAAGGTAAAAAGTGAGGAAGTATCGAGCGGTAGCGCTGGTTTTGTTGGGACGGCGGCTTTCGGCGGCGAGCAAAAGCACCGGCCCTGAGCGAGAAAGGAGGAAGTCTCGAGCGGCGGGAGCGTTGCTGTTGTTGGGGGGGTCGTTTTGGCGCTCCCCCAAACCGCTCGAGCGTGAGCCTCATTTTCAATGAAGATGTAGCCGGCGCCGAAGCGAGAGCGCCAAAGCGCATGGGGGGTCCAACAATAAGATTGCTTGGAAATTAACATTCAACAACAACAACAACAACAACAACAACAACAACAACAACAACAACCACAGCCACAACCACAGCCACAACCACAACGACAACCACAACCACAACCACAACAACAACCACAACAACAACAACAACCACAACCATAACCACAACCATAACCACAACCACAACCACAACAACAGAAATAACAACAACAACAACAGCAACAACGACAACAACAACATCAGAAGCATCATCACAATCACCATCATCACCACCATCACCATCGCCATTACCACCATCATCATGATCATCATCAACATATGCATCATCATCGTTTTTTATCATTATACGTGTCATCATCATCATCATTGTCAGCAGCACCATCATCATAATCGAAATACTCAGCAGCAGCAACAGCAGCGGAATCATCATCATGATCATCAACATCATCATCATCGTCATCGTCATCACCATCGTCATCAGCGTCATCATCGCCTTCATCAACAAAATCATCGTCATCGGCATAATCGTAAGCAACATGACCAACACCAAATATAAGCACCATGACTATCGGAGGCGTCTTCATAGTCATCATCACAAACACCCTCGTCAACGCCTAACCCAAGTAAAAATCATCGCCACCTCGTCAGCATCACTTTCATAACAATTATAATCATCATCATCATGATCATCATCATCATCGTCAATATCATCATCATTAGCAGCGGCAGCTGCAGAAGCATCATATCAGTAGCAACATCATCATCGTCTTCATCGTCGTCATCGTCATCGTCATCACCGCCAGCATCATCACCACCATCATCAACACCATCATGATAAGCGTCGTCGTCATCGTCATCATAATCAGCAGTGACCGTGAGAGCCCACGGGGCCATGGGGACATCTTTCTCTCAGGAGGAGGTGGGGCAGCCGGGAGCCGAGATCAGGCGGCATGGCCCCGGTGGACGTCGCAGAGGCCCGCGCCTCCAACACCCCTGGGAGAGAAAAAGAAAATGAAGAGGCGAAAGCGGGTGGGCGCCTGGCAGGCCAGAAGGGCGGGAGCCTGAGCCACAACGTTGTGCGGCCCCGCTCACTTCACCCCCACTTACTGCATTCCATCCAAACAGCGACCGTGAGAGCCCACGGGGCCATGGGGACGTCTTTTTCTCAGGAGGAGGCGAGGCAGCCAGGAGCCGAGATCAGGCGGCATGGCCCCGGTGGATGTCGCAGAGGCCCGCGCCTCCAACACCCGATCCCGACTGGTTCACTGGCTTATAGCCGCACACCATATAATTCGTTCAATATTGATTGTCTGTTGTTCTGCATAACGTTAGTAAAGTGCTGACCCAAGACATCACAAAATGTCTTGGGGTAGGCGGCTGCAACAGCTGTCCAATGAATACCATCTGAAGTCTTACCACTCAATTCGATGTGTGGACGGCTCGTTTTCGATCATGTCTTACCACGACGATGGCAAATACACTCCATGTCTGTACACCTACCAGCATTCCACATAGCAACACGCGTCCGCTTCTTCCAGCGGGCTCCAAACTGACACATATCACAAACATGCATCACACAAGCGTTGTGGTCCAATAAAGATGCGACTTCTGGCGCTCGACACATCAGCGATGCACCTGGACTCTCGAGGGCCACGGGCGCGTTGTGTCGGATGGCGAGACGGATAATCTGAGTAGAGAAGAAGAGCGTATCATTGCCCACGTTGGGCTCTGGAGATGTTGAGAGGGAGCGAGGCCAGGAATACCCATGGGGTTAGAACTGTCGCGTATAGCGGGCCGCCTAGCGATAGACCGAGTTGCACGCGGCGCCCCCAGCCAAACAGCGCCCACAACGCCCCCTCGGATCCATCCATTGATTACCGACTGAAACGTGGGATTCAGGTGGTCCTGGAGCGGGTGGTTTCGGTTGTCCAGGCTGAGGACTGGGAACCCCTTGGATCTGACGAATTGGCTGATACCCCCGTCACCGGCAACTAGTTCCAGGAAAACAACGCGTCGATTGTGGGTCGCTTTCTTCTGGGCTCTGGTTAGCACGTGTTGGAAATACTTCCTAACGCCACTGGTATCATTCACACGGGTCGGCAGGCTGGGATTCTGGCGAGGAGCCTCTCGGTGAACTTTGAAACCTCCCGGCGCACACCTGACCCCAGCAGCACCGGCACGGGCAGTTGACCTCGCCGAGGTCCGACGCCCGTCCGCAAGCCCTGGCTGAAGTGGTGGAGCACCTCGCTTTCGAAGCTGAAGACGGACGGAGAGATCTGGTTGATCACCCGCAGCAACTTGGTCTCCATCCCATATCTCTTGAGGGATGCGGCTGTCGCCCACCGCCCTCGACGAATGACTTGTTCGGGAGTCCGACGCTGGGTGGCTAGATCCTCTGACGCGCCTCCAAGTCGAGGTTGATACGGGTGCGGATCGAATGGCCCCAAGCCAAGGCCTTCGGCGACAGCCGAGAACACCTCGCGGCACAGCTCGCCGTCGAAGTTCCACTGCGCGCTGTCTGGACGGCTGGAGGCCTTCAAGCCCAGGAGGGGCTCCCACAACCAGCGGTCGTCTATGGCGACGGCTTCGTCGAAGGCCCCTGTCTTCCCGGGGGCGCCGAGAGACGTCTCGTGCAAGACCAAGCCCATCATGGTGTACCCCGAGCCGGCGGCCGGCACCGCTGCGACGATGCTCTTGCCGACCAGGGCCATTGCCTCGATGGGGCGGAGGTAACGCGCGTGGGAGACTGCCACCACGATGGCCATCCGAGGGATTCCGAGCATAATCATCCCGCCCGCGATCGCCAAGGCTGCCAGACGAGGCAGTGGCAGTCGAGACTGGGCAGGGGTGCGTCGGTTCCAGCTGACAGCACATCCGGTCGCTCTCGGCAGGGAAGCCCGGGTCTTCTTGTATAATTCTGGAGATACATACCCCAGAGCTGCTATCAAACGGCTGGCCTCGTCGGCTCCGTGGCCCTCTGTGCACGTGGCATTGAGGTAGTCCACAACGATGATGTCCAGCTCCGCCATGCTGCCCCAAGTCAGCTGCAGTGCCTGGCAGTGGACCAGGAACTGTCGAAGCGTCCTCGAATACAGCGCAACGGCGCCTGGTCCCACAGCGATCTTCTCCAAAACACTCACCCACGGGAACGCGGTGGCTGATGCGACCATGGTGGCGGCAGCTCGCGCTCGGATGGATCTCCCCCTCTTCAGCCTGCCGGCTTCGCCGTTCACCCGCTGCTGGCGGGACGTCGCCTCGCGGCGGTGGGCCCTCGGCATCTGATGCTGGAGCGGGAGTTGGCAGAAGTCGAAGGTCGTCTGGAGCCTGGCGGTGGACCTCGAGCCAAGAGGGACCTGCAAAGAACCCGAGTTGGCCCCGATAACCTTTATCCGCAGGGTTCCTCTCGGAGGGACCCATCTCACGTACAGTCGTGAACCAGTGGCCAGCGATAGGGCCGCGATACGTCGCAGGGGGCGCAGGAGGTAGGAAGAACGGGCACGGCCCTTGACAGCGCCCAAACATAGTGGTAGATTATCCACAATGGCGAGCACCCTGGCCCCTCGGGCCGCGCCAGTCCGAAGATCACGTCGGCGCCCCAGGGCCAACGCATCGCCTTCGAGCTCGAGGATGTTTGAACGGTGTCTCACTCTAGTAGCCACGACTGCTTTCCAATATGTACCGCCCACAAAGCCTTTGTCGATCTCATCGAAGGTAGACGCCAAATCCTCGATAGTGGTTGCGGGGGCCCTTGGCTCCTCCGCAGCACCCCCCCCCCATGGACTTCCAAGACCTGTCGTGGACGCCGGAATCGGCACCCTGACCAACGCCGACGCGGTCGCCGTCGTGGGTGCTGCGATTGCCCGCCGAGCCATCCAGCCCACAAGTCGGCAGGGAGTTCGGGTGGTCGTCGCCGTCGCCGTCGAGGCAGTCGGTAAGAGGTAGATGGTAACCGCCGCCACCAACAGAACCGTCGCTGCCGTCGTGGGAGGTCGAGAGGGGTCGGTCGGCATGGGCGGGAGAAGCGCGGGGAGGGTCGAGGAGAGCGTGGTTACGGGCGTCAATGCACTGTTCGACCTTGAATCGCCATTTTTCCGAGATCCTGCCGATTGCCCCGACGTCGTGTGGGTTGGCCTGCCGGGTGCACGCGCCTAGACCGAAAGTTGAGGCATCGGTCGCGAGCACAGCAGGGTGCCAGCGGGCAGACCAGCAGACGTTCAGCAACGGTAGTCGACACCTGGTGGCCCACAACTCCCGACGAACTGCAGGCCAGATCTCGACGACCCTGGGACCATTGTTGGGCAACGACAGCGCAACACACCTGCAAAATACTGTAGACCCCCCGTCGGGTCAAGCCCGCCCAAGTAAAATGTCCCAGAAGGGCCCGTGACAGGCGCCCACTGCAGCGGCCCCGCCGCAAGAGGGCCTCGATGGCGAACCTGGGTCGCCACAGATTGCGGCGCTTAATCGATGCCCTGTCGCCTCCTGGCAGCTGGAGGCCGAGAAAACTTAAATCGCGGGCGCCCTCCTCCACCCCATGAAGTATCAGACCCTTCTCCTCCAAAACACCACGCACAGCCCCCAGTAGTTGATCCGTTTCGCGTTTGTCGGCCCCCTTAGTCAAGACATTGTCGACGCAACCCGCCACCGCCACATCCCTCCCTTTGACCACCACCGCCGGTAAACCGTCCAGAACTGCGAGGGAGGTAGGTATGTCAACAGTGGCAATAGTATGGCGCACGACGCTCTGACCTAACAGTAACGACCAAGACCACCCCATTGGGAGCACACAGGGTTGAGGAGCTATCATGGTGTTGGGGTGGAGACGCTGCCCATTTAATTCCTTGAGGCCAAAATGTCGGGCTGCCACGTGTGGCATTCTGAAGTACAGCCGCAAGAATCACGGTAAACCCATCCTGTAGAAAGCTGCATCGATGTCCCCAGTGGCCACAAACACGGGCCCGTCCGTCTCGACCTGGCTGAGCGACGAAGCCGTCGGGAGCCTGGTGGACAGGGGGCCCTTGAAAGCGAAATTGCAAACTCGAGCGTCGAAGATGACGCGAATCCCCCCGTCCTTCGTGGCCACGAAAGAAACTCCAAGACTACGGGGCGTCTCCGGGGCCACGATCCATTCAAGCATACCGCGTTCGAAGAGGACGGTGAGGAAGTCGGAATAGATCCTGGGGGCGATTTTCACGACGGGGTCGATTCCCTCGGACCCAGTTCCTGATGTAAACTGTGGGCTCCATTAGCACCCCTGGGCAAATTCGCCTGATAATCATACAACCAAGTAGAGTCCCCGGGTAGTAGCATAGTCGTCAAACAGGCGGCGGCCACCTGATCGGGGAGGGCGAGCAAACGCCGGTTGAAGGGCCGAGTGGACCCAGACCCGTCATCGTAGAGCCCAGAGGCCGCGCAGATCTCGCGCAGAGATCCCGCACCCGTCGAGAGATCGGGCGGGGCGGCAGATATACCAGCATAGCAGTCGCGAGCGTGCTTGAACGCATCCCGCTGACAAGCATTCTCGGCGTTACTTGGCGCCTCCGCCCCCCCCCTTTCCCATCATACCGTTGAGACGAGAGATTCCATCGTTAGCCCAAGTCCGATACTGCTGGACACGCTTGCGCCGTCGTTGCACACCACGGCACGGGGACAAAATTGTCCGCTGCTGCCCCACCTCCTCACTCAAAAAAAGCACAGGAAAGATGTCCCGCCCACGATCACTTGAGGCGCGCTTACCCGACGGGTCAGCAAGACCAGGCGGCGGCGGCACAAAAGAAAGATCGGCAACAGGCGAGGCCCCCAAACTGAGACCAGGGGGAGGGGAGGTATGCAAAAGAGAGCTGACAGGCGTAACATGCTGCGAGCCTGTCCGCCTGGCCGCCGAAGAAAGGGACGGCGGGCGGCCGACTCCCGCCGCCCGAGGGGGCTCAGTCATCGTCTTTACCGTCCTTCATGGTATTGTTCTTCACCTTGGCGCTGGCTCCCTCCTCTCGAGCTTTGCGCCTCTCCTTCATGACGGCCACCTCCTTCTGCAACTCAAGTGACACCCACGACTGGAGAGCGGGGCAGACTGCAACATTCCCGCGCACATGGTCCAAGCCCATGCACAAGAAGGCGTCCTGCGTAGACCCCCCCCCCCGTTGCCTGCAAACGCAGGCATCCTGTCTCTGCACCTCTCCTCGGAGAGCTGGATGGCGCGGGACATGATCTCGGCACCTGCGATGTCGGGCAAATTCAGCTGGTCGAAAGCCGCCATACTCTCGAGCATCTGGTAACACATGAGATGGTTCTCGACACCGCCGTCGTTATTCTGGACCTTGGCGTCGGCTTTCCACCTGGCATGACGACCGAGCGGAGCCTGACCGTTGGAGACCATGAATGAAACGAACCAGCCATAGCGTTGTGCGAGGACCCCGCACTGGAAAGTCGTTGCGCGGCGTCTCGACCATTCCCTCGACCGCCAGTCGAAACTCCCGAAATCGAGATCCAGAAGCATCATGAGACACTGGCTGGATGCGAATGCCCACGGTGGGCGAGGCCGAACTCACAGCCACTGCGAGGCCAGCGGCCGCCGCAGCGCCGACGGGCGCGAGGACTCCCCCGGGCCCGATGGCTGGTGGCGGTGCCAGCGCCGCGCCGTCAACCCGGGGTGCGTCTCCCGCGGCAGCCGCGGCCGGGGCGATGCCGCCGGCGGCGGCGGGGAGGCCCACAGCCCCGCCAGGGAGGCCAGGTGCAGGACCCAGGGCTGCAGCCAGCGCACCAACTCCTCCGTCGACTCCGAGAGCGAGTGGTGGGGCCGCTGGGCCAGCGCCGCCAGCGCCGCCGCTGACAGCACCTCCGACGACACGACCTCCCAGGTTGGGCTGCTTGCCATCCGCAGGGACTGCAAACCCACGCCGAGCGGCGGCAATCACCCTCTCGGCCTGAAACACCGCGGGTGTCGGTACATTCTGGAAACGATACACCGGCACTGCTAGCCCGCCTGGTCCTGGCGGAGGCGCGCCGCCACATGCGCCGCCTGCCCGCAAGCCGAACCAGATGATGTCGGGGCCCTGCACCCAGTCTTCGTCGTAGTTATCCCCGTCTGGGGTCAGCACACTCACGGTCGTCCCAGCGCCTGGCTCGATCAACACAAGTCGTTCATGAAACAGAGGCGCTCCAGGTACGTTATACTGAACCACCCCGAAGTCCCCGGCCTCGATCCCCAAGCTCTGCACGGGCGGCGGAGTCACCGCAGCCATCTCAGTTCTGAGACCGGCGTTGGCGGAGCAACGCCAGCTGCTCCTGGGCCAGCGCGCCAACGCTCGCCTCGAGCTCCGCGGTCGCAATGGAGCCGTCCGTTACCTTGGGCAAGGACTCGCTGCGAGGCGCAGATCGCCGCACCCCGCCCCCCACGGCGAGGGCCGCCGCAGCCAGGCACCCGCAGCTTGCCAGGAGCAGCAGCCCCGCCGCCAGAACCAGCAGCCTGAGGTCTGGGAGTGTGGTCCCGACGCCGCCGCCCTGCGGCGAGACGGCGGGAGCCGGCGCGCCAGGACAGGCTGGGCAGGCCGGCAGCGCGGGGATGGCGGGGCACTGAGGGCACTGAGGGCAAGAAGGAGCCTTGGGGCAGGAGGCAAGGAAAGTAAGTGAAGCCTCCCACCCCCAGGCGAGGGCCTGTGCCCACATCCGAGGACGCGGAGCGACCTCAGAAAAGCTTGAGCCACAACGTTGTGCGGCCCCGTTCACTTCACTCCCACTTACTGCATTCCATCCAAACATCATCGGCATCATCAGCATCAGCGTAATCTGCATCGTCATCATCGTCATCGTCGTTATCATCATCATCATCATCATCATCATCATCATCATCATCATCATCATCATCATCATCATCATCATCATCATCATCATCATCATCAGCATCATCGGCATCATCAGCAGCAGCAGCAAGAGCATCATGGTCCCATATCCTCCTCCTCCTCCTCCTCCTCCTCCTCCTCCTCCCCCTCCTCATCCTCATCCTCCGCCTCCCCCTCCTCATCCCCATCCTCTGCCTCCTCGTCCTCCTGCTCCTCCACCTCCTCCCGCATCCCCATCCATCCACATCTGTCCTCCAATGCCTCCGATGCCTCACTCACATCCTCCACACTGCCAATGCCTCCCAATGCCCTCCCGATGCCTTCCAATGCCTCCCAATGCCTCCCATCCCCTACTCCACCCAAGGCCTCACGCCACACCTGCTCCTCCCGTCCGCCTCTCCCCTCCCCGCCCCCTCGCGGATAAGGGATGAGAGAGAGGCCCCGTGGAGCCGCGGGCTCCCAGGCTCCGAGACGGAGTCCGCTGGGCAGGCCTCGATGCGAAAGACGGCAGGACGACAGGAACGTCGAAGGCGCCGAATTTTGGGAGGCACCAGAATCCCGGATCCTGCATCGGCGACGTGAGAAGTCGGAGGAAGAGAAGGTTCCCTACCGCTACCCTTCCCTCGTTTGCCCCTCCTCGGGGCCTCCTGGGAGGCCCTCGTCGCCACCGCTGGATTCGCATCGAGACCCTAATCAGATCGCACCCCAGGAGAGGTCTGGGGAGTAGCGGTATCGGTACCTCTTGGTGGTTCCCCCCCGAAAAGGGAGGGAGTAGGAGGATGGATGGACGGAGCGAGAAGTACGAGGCGGGTTTGGAGGAGGGTGGGCATGAGGATGAAGCTGCAGCAGGGTAGAGGGGGCACGTGGGACGGAGGATGGAAAAGAAGGGGGGCGAGAGGACGAAATAGCAGCAAGAAGAGGAGAGAAATGGGACGGAGGATAAGCAGGAGGACCAGGGTAAACCCGGGATGCAGCGGGGACGCTGCAAGACGCCCTGCCGCTCCAGGCCCCCGCTTCCAAAGACCCGACGGATGTTCCTTCTCCCTGCGGGAAGAAACCCTCCCTCTTGCAAGAGAGAAGCGCCCCGCGGGCCTGCCAACTCGGGCGAGCGCCCCGCCTCTGAGAAGAGGGGCTGCCCTGGACGAGCGCGAGAGAGGCCGAAGAATAAGAGGCCGTGTCCCACGAGTCCCGTTCTGAGAGGCTCCTCCTCCTCCTCCTCCCTCCTCCTCCTCCACCTCCACCTCCTCCTCCTCCTCCTCCTCCTCCTCCTCCTCCTCATCATCATCATCATCATCATCGTCATCGTCATCATCATCATCATCATCATCATCATCATCATCATCATCATCATCAGCATCAGCATCAGCATCATCATCATCAGCATCATCATCATCATCATCATCATCACCATCACCATCACCATCACCATCACCATCATCATCATCATCATCATCATCATCATCATCATCATCAGCATCACCATCACCATCACCATCACCATCACCATCACCATCACCACCATCATCACCATCATCATCATCAGCATCATCATCAGCATCATCATCATCATCAGCATCATCATCACCCTCATCATCATCATCATCACCACCACCACCACCACCATCATCATCATCATAATCATACTGATACTCATCATCAGCATCATCATCATCAGCCTCATCATCGTACTCATCATACTCATCATCAGCATCATCAGCATCAGCCTCATCATCATACTCATCATACTCATACTCATCATCATCAGCAGCAGTATCAGCATCAGCATCAGCATCATCAGCATACGCCTCATCATAATCATCATCCGCATCATCATCATCAGCATCAGCATCATCACAACCCTCATTAGAATCCTCATCCTCCTCCTCCTCATCATCAGCATCATCAGCGTCATCAGCATCATCAGCATCATCATCATCGTCATCATCATCGTCGTCATCAGCACCATCATCATCAGCATCGTCATCAGCATCATCATCGTCAGCAGCATCACCAGCATCATCATCAGCCTCATCTTCCTCACAATCCTCGTCATCCACATCATCATCATCATCAGCATCATCATCAGCATCATCATAATCAGCATCGTCAACAGCATCATCAGCATCATCATCATCCGCCTCCTCCTCCGCATCATCATCATCATCATCATCATCATCATCATCATCATCATCATCATCGTCATCCGCCTCCTCATCATCCTCCTCATGCTCATCGTCATCATCATCATCATCATCATCATCATAATCGTCATCATCATCATCACCATCAGCATCATCAGCATCATCATCAGCATCATTATACTTCTCCTCCTCAACCGCCTCCTCATCATCGTCAGCATCATCAGCAACATGAGCAACATCATCAGCATCATCATCGTCAGCAGCAACATCGTCATCATCATCATCGTCGTCAGCACCATCATCGTCATCATCAGCATCAGCAGCATCCTCGTCATCAGCACCACCATCATCATCATCACCATCATCATCATCCTGATCATCATCATCATCAGCATCACCGACATCATCATCATCATCATCATCATCATCATCATCATCATCATCACCATCATCATCCCTCTCCGCCTTCTCCGCCTGCGTCTCATCCTCTTCCTCCTCATCCCCCTCCTCACCATCATCAGCAGCATCATCATTAGCATCAGCAGCATCCTCATCATCAGCACCATCATCATCATCGTCATCATCACCATCACCATCATTATCATCATCATCATCATCATCATCATCATCATCATCATCATCATCATCAGTATCAGCATCAGCATGATCATCGTCAACATCATCATCATAATCATCATCCTCATCCTCATCCCCATCCTCCTCCTCATCCTCATCATCATCAGCATCATTATCATCATCATCGTCCTCCTCATCCTCATCCTCCCCCTGTCCTCATCATCATCATCATCATCATCATCATCATCATCATCGTCATCGTCGTCATCGTCATCATCGTCATCATCGTCAGCAGCATGATCATCATTGTCAGCAGCATCATCAGCATCATCATCAGAAGCATCATCATCATCATCATCATCATCAGCCTCATCATCCTCATCAGCATCATCATCATCCGCCTCGGCCTCCTCCTCCTCCTCATCATCATCATCATCATCAGCAGCATCATCTGTATCATTATGATCCTCATCATCATCTGCCTCCTCCTCCTCATGATAATCATCCTCATCATCAGAATCATCATCACCCTCACCATCATCATCATCATCATCATCATCACCATCATCATCACCATCATCATCGTAATCATCATCATCATCATCGTCCTCCTCCTCCTCAACCTCCTCCTCATTATCATCAGCATCATCATCAGCATCAGCATCATCATCATTATCGTCAGCAGCATCATCGTCAGCATCACCATCTTCATCATCAGAAGCATCATCAGCAACATCATCATCAGCACCATCATCAGCAGCAGCATCATCATCCTCATCATAATCATCCTCATCATCCTCATCATCCTCATCATCCTCATCATCATCATCATCATCATCATCATCCGCCTCCTCCTCATCATCATCATTATCATCATCCTCATCTTCATCATCATCATGATCCTGATCATCATCTGCCTCCTCCTCCTCATCATCATCGTCGCCATCATCATCATCATCGTCATCATCATCATGATCATCATCATCATCATCATCATCATCATCATCATCATCATCCCACTCCTCCTCCAACTCCGCCTCCACCTCCTTCTCCTCCTCCTCCACCTCCACCTCCTCCTCCTCCGCTCTGAGAAGGGGCCGCCCTCCACCCGTGTATATGTTGCACTGTGTCACCCGTCGGGCAGCCAACTTCGAGAAGGCATGGGGAAGGAGCGCCGTTCTGCAGCAAACATGTTACGCCACTGTTTCGTTAACAAGCAAAGATTTTAGTGTACTCTTGTTAATCCCACACACACACATGAAACAAAGAATCATGTGTGATTTGATTTGGTTACTGATAATCGGAGTCAATAGTACACGTCGGATCGTGGGTTCTGTAGAGGTATCAAG
Organism: Prorocentrum cordatum; assembly: GCA_963575745.1. Lineage (NCBI taxonomy): Eukaryota > Dinophyceae > Prorocentrales > Prorocentraceae > Prorocentrum > Prorocentrum cordatum. Next base: position 168,143 of record CAUYUJ010016523.1, on the reverse strand, counting down.
CGAGGGCGTCGTGGTGTTTTAACCAGCTGCCTCCAACACGTGGTACAATGTCACACTTCAGGTCGTAAGTGATGAAGGTGTCGAGCGAGAGCGCCGTGTTGATGGCGAACTGCACTTAATGCTTGTAGCCGTTGGAACCGACTACTAAGCCGAGTATGCGCACCACGAATGCGAGTGATTTTCTGAAAATGTGGCCGCCCTCCATCCTTGTGACTGGTGGAAGCGTTCAAGACGAATGCGCGTGGCGCTAAGGCGGGAGCCGCGTTTCGAAAACGATTCGCTCCACATGTGAAGATGCTGGGATGTGTCAGCTTCGGATCACGAAAGATGAGGACCTCTCAGGCGGAACGCCCAGGCCGCCCTACCAACCACTCTGGTGGCGCGGCGAGGAGGAGCTACTCACAACCGCAACGACCCAAGGGGGGGAAGCGACAGGGGGCAGGCCTTCTGAGAAGGCAGCGAGGCTTCTCGGAAGCCCCCGCGCCTTTGGGGAAGGTGTCTGTGGCTTCGGGGAAGGCTTTAAGAGACTTATCAGAAGGCCCGAGGCCTTCTGAGCCTTCTGAGAAGGCCCGCCCCCTCTGTATGCGCCCCTGGGCCGCCGATCGTAGGTCAGAGGGGTAGAGGCCGCGGAGAAGGACGAGGGCGACGACGGGAGTGAGCAGCAGCGAGAGGGCATGCTGGGATGGCGACGGCGACGAAGTCTGTGGGACGCCGAAGCTCCAATCCTGCCGCGTTGGCGGGAACGGCACGAGGCCCCTAGCGCGGCCGCGAGTGGGGGGGGGGCCTCCCTCTGGGAGAGCGCCCCTGCAGCGTGGTCGGCCGGCCAACCCGAAGGGCCAGGGGTCCAAGGAGCAGACACTCCCCCGGCCCCCCAAAAACAGAATGGAGCTCGGCCCAACCGTGGCGACGAAAGGACTCCCGAAGCCCCCAAGAGGGGCTAAAAACTCGTACACATAAAAAACTCGATGCTAGAATCTGGACGAGATGCGAGGTCAACAACACACCCTGCGGTCGGGTGCGCCGAAAAGGGCGGCGGGAAGAGGAGGATTCGCGCAACATGGCCAGAGGCATGCGCGCAAAACGGGAAGGGGCTAGGGAACGGGCTGACCGGGGCCATGAGATCTGGGAGATGTCGTGGCCCCGGCCATGACATCCACACCCCGCCATTCATGAGCCCCCTCTGGACGCCCCCGACTGCCACTGGCCCTCAGCTCCTGGCCCGCATGTCCGCCGGGATGTGGCCCACGCCGACCACGGAGCCGCACGGCCTCCGGCCCACTGCCCTACGTACACAACTCTTGCCCTGCAGCACAGGGGTAAAAGCTCAGGGTTAGGTCGGGCATGTCCCCCTACAGGCGAATTTCGGACTAAAAATCAAAAACATTCAAATGACGCTCAAAATTTCCAAGAAATAATCGAAAAATCGTCCCCTGACAATTTTTGACTGTTTCTGAAAAGTGCTCCTGTAGAAGGACAGGCCCCGACTACAGCACAGGGGCGAATAGCTCAGGGGGGAGCAACACATGTACCCAGGGGAGCTGGGTGTTCTTCGTCGGCGGCGAAGCTCCCGGAGGGGTACGGCAGATTAGTGTCGTGTCGACCCCGCCGTTGGTTCCTGACACCGCGGGGACCGTTCAACCTTGAACGATCGGCCGTTTCCGACAGGTCAGATCGTTCAACATCGCTCAACGTTGAACGCCAGCGGCAGGGTCGCCGCCGGTCGACACGACACGAGCCTACCGTACTTATACCGCACGCCCCTGAGCTATTGGGAGAGGAGAAGACTTCTCAGAAGCACCCCTGCCTCTTGGAAGACGCCGGCCCTGTACCTATAGATGTGGGGCCCGCGCCCTCTCAGAACCAGGGGTGCTTCCAAGATCGCGGAGATGTCAGACTCGGGTTCGGGGGACTCGGGTTGGCCAGACGGGGCCATCATGAAAAGGACGAGACCCAGTCTGAAATTTGACGCGAGCTCCCGCTGCAAACATCCCGCAAAACCTGGACCGACAACACCCGGGACGCGCTCGTCAAAAAGCGTCGGCACAACCGAGCTCCGGCGTACTTGAGTCCTTACGCCTCCGTGATCAGAAGCCTCGCCCACTCCCCCTTGCGCCCCCCCCCTACGCGTGGCCGAGCCTTCTGAGCCCCAGGGCTCGAGTAGGGGATCGACTACAGAGTTGACCTTCCCAAAACTTGATTTGCCCGTCGAACTTTCAAAAAGACGAAGAATGCTCCGTAGATCTACGGAGCCTTCGACGCATCTCTTGTAGATTCGACGAACAAATCAATCGATGCTGTACAGACGGACCTAGGCCACAAGAACACCCGTCAAGAACATGAGACCCTCGGTCGGCCAAAACAAACAGAACATCCAAGGTTACCCTCCCCAAAATGTACACGGGCATCCAACAAACACAAAGAGCAACAGGGCACCATCATTGTCTAACCGTGCCATTCGGCACCTAGCCCACGAGCATTCGGCACCTAAGATACTACTAGTACTGGTCCCGAAGTGAGGCGAATGAACATAAGCGTCGCCTCCTGAAGCCTTAGCCTCCTCCTCCTTCCCATTACGAGTTGAATGACATGTCTCTTCTACGCTTTTCTTTGCAATTCGACGCGGCAGCTCAGCGCGCGCCGAGCGTCCAATTTCTAACGAATTTAGCCCCAGACTAAGAACAGGCATCACGTCGTCGCCCATCGCGCGACGACGGCGCCCCTCGAAGGCTGACTCGACGCTTGGGCTAGCCCCACGCGCGCGTCACTATCCTGAGGAGGGGCCTGCGGCTCCTCTGGGCTCCTCCGCCCCCTCGGTTTCCCATAATCAACGAGTCGCCAGCAACATCCCCTCGTCGTGGACGACAGCAGTCTCCCCGAACAGCTTGCTGGAGATGAACGCCTTTGCAAAACCTGCTGCTCCGCGCATCGCATCGCCTCTCGCTGATTCTGATTCGCCCTGCCATCCAGCTCCAAAATCAACTTGCCTTTCTGGGCTTAAACATAGCGCCTGGCACGCCCCGTCTGAGCTCCATCCAGCGCGCGAAGTCTGGCCCAGAGTTTTGGACACGCGCGGCATCCATCGCCCTCTGCCACGCAAGTCGATTATAAGCGCCTTCGCCAGCCTCCCGCTGTCGATTAAAATCAGCACCTTCGTTGTTCCCCAAGAGTCGCACCATCGCATCGCGCGGGCCGAAGCCTCACGAGCGCCCCGGGGCCGCCCAGAGGTCTCACACACGGCATCAGGATGCAGGCCGACTAACCAGAGCTTCCGCCGCCGTTCGTTTCTCCCCGACACGCCGACCGACACGGCTAGCGCCTCGAGGATTCGTTGCCATCACCCCTGCAGCACGGGACCCTCGAGGATGTATTCGCCCTCGCTTCTCCAGCACAATCCTCGAGGATTCCCCGGGGGAGCCCCGCCTCCGAGACTCCTCGTCAGCGCCCCAAGATTGGCGCCTTGGTTTCTGGCCATCGCGGCGGCCAAAATGGGCGACGCCAGGAGAAGACAGACGGGCGGGCTCGAGCCGGAAAATCACTGGTCGGAGGGGGCGCGGGGCAACCGCCGCACGAGTTCGACGCCCAAATTCCACGCACAGAAAACTCGAGAACGTAAAACTCGGCCCGCTCGTTGTCCGCCTCTCCGCGCTCAGGCCCCCCCTCTCTGTCGCGCGGGCGGCGGCGCGGGGCCATCGGCGGAGCTCCCACTGGGCCTCGAAACGCGCGAGGGGCGCGCCGACTTGGCGCGCGCGGCGCACGCCGGCGGCCGCAATTTAATGGGCCTTCGAAACGCGCGGGGGGCGCGCCGAATTAGTTGGGCGCGCGCGACGCACGCGGGCGGCCCTCCTCGGCCCCCCCCCCCCCCCCCCCCCCCCCCCCCCCCCCTTACCTGGCGCATTTTGGCCAAATCACCGCTTGCCCCCCTCGCGCCCGACAGCCGCAGACACGAAACGCATGCGCAGCCAAGACACTAAGCGGCCGCTCGAGGTCATCGTCGCGCATGACGATCGCGGGTCGGACGCGCCACGGCACAAGGATTGGTTCGGCCAGTTTTGCGACGCCTGGGCAAATGACGCAGGGGCTAAATTGAGCGGTGAACGGAGAATGTTTTTCACTGTTGGGCCTGATGATGCACCGAGAGACATCGACGCCATGCGCGCTGACTGGCGGAAAGTGAAGATACGCGCAGCGTTTTCATCATGCGCGTCGATATCTCACATAGCACGGGTGGACTCTGATGGGGCTATCATACCAGCCCCGAACCCAGGAGGCCTGCAGCCGCCGCAGCATCTGCAGAGGAGGAAGAAGAGGAGGAGGAGGAGGAAGAGGAGGATGACGAGGAGGAGGAAGAGGTGGAAGCGCTGCCCGTGCGCAAGCGGCCAATGGAAAACTATAAGAGGAAGAGGTGTGCAAGAGGCCTCCAGCTGCGCGCCAGAGGCCCGCCGCTGCTGCCGGGGGCAACGCGGCCGCTGGAGAAGGAATGGCAACGGGCGCAGGGGTCGAGGAGGGCGACGAAGAATCTGCTGAGGAGGTTGCTATGACGCGGCCTGCTGCTGCCGGCGCTAAGATGGCCGCCACTGCTAAGGCACCGCCAATAACCAGCGGCCCGTGCTGGCAGAGCGCCGAAATCGGAGCCGCAGAGGACGAGGTGGCGGCAGGCGCTTCTTCTGGCGGGGCTAACAGCAGCGATTCTGCGGCGGGGGGCGCGCAAAAGTTCTTTGCCGACAATTTGACGGCAGGCTTAACCATGAGGGGGGCGCGCGCGCGCAGCGGCGCGAGCAGCGCGGGGCTAGGCGGAAGTTAAAGTTAACAGGCACCTTCCTCGATTGGATGCGCAACGGGCACCAGTATCACTGCAAGCATGGCCGCCGCGCAGACAACCTATCCCTGGGGAAGGCGCTTGAGACATGGAAGGCAATGACCGATGGGGCCAAGGAGAAGTGGCACCACAGGTCATTCGATCACAACGCGGTGATCCCAGCAATGAAGTTCAGCGACGCTGGCAGGGCGGGCACCGGCATGGCTGCAGATCTGACCATGGCCAAATTGAGGGACGTCAAGAAGTCACAGCGGGACGCTTGGTTCGACGACGCGATGAAGCCGCCACCCCCCGCGCCGGGGTCGCGGCGCGAAGACGAGGGAGCCGCCGCGGCGAGCGCCGCCGCCACGACTGAGACTGTCGCAGCAGGGGCAGCGCATCCGCCGCTGCCGCCCGCTGAGGGCGCTGCCAACGACTACGGCGCTGCCCCAGAGGCGGGCGGCGCGGCGGCTGCTACTGCAGCGGAGGCAGCGGCGGCGGATAGGGCCTTGAGCGGGGCCGATGGCGCAGGCGGCGCCGCTGCAGCGGTCTTGCAATCGATTGCTTCATTTAGCAAAGGCTGAGACACAGCAGGATCAGGAGCTAAGGTGAAGCGGCGCAGCAAGCGCTGGTTTCGCGAACCCTCGCGCGAATGTTTTGGCGGCGCCAGGCAGTGCAGGTTGTCGCGCGCTGCGCAACTGGAAAAAATATCTCTGCTCCGCTAGCTCATGCGCTTGGGGGGCAGGGGGGGGTGGGGAGAGGAAGGGGGGCGCGCGCGCGCGCGCGCGCCGGAGGGGGGGG
>CAUYUJ010016523.1:67547-157547 GCA_963575745.1 Prorocentrum cordatum | reverse complement strand
GCAGTAGTAGTAGCAGTAGTAGTAGTAGCAGCAGTAGTAATATTAGTAGAAATGGTATACGTACTAGAATAGCAATGGCATGTTTAGTGGTAGTGGTAGCAGCAGCAGCAGCAGCAGCAGCAGCAGCAGCAGTAGTAGTAGTAGTCGTCGTCGTCGTCGTCGTCGTCGTCGTCGTCGTCGTCGTCGTCGTCGTCGTCGTCGTCGTCGTCGTCGTCGTCGTCGTCGTCGTCGTCGTCGTCGTCGTAGTCGTCGTCGTCGTCGTCGTCGTCGTTCGTCGTCGTCGTCGTCGTCGTCGTCGTCGTCGTCGTCGTCGTCGTCGTCGTCGTCGTCCGTCGTCGTCGTCGTCGTCGTCGTCGTCGTCGTCGTCGTCGTCGTCGTCGTCGTCGTGTCGTCGTCGTCGTCGTCGTCGTCGTCGTTCGTCGTCGTCGTCGTCGTCGTGTCGTCGTCGTCGTCGTACGTCGTTCGTCGTCGTCGTCGTCGTCGTCGTCGTCGTCGTCGTCGTCGTGTCGTCGTCGTCGTCGTTCGTCGTCGTTCGTCGTCGTCGTCGTCGTCGTCGTCGTCGTCGTCGTCGTCTCGTCGTCGTCGTCGTCGTCGTCGTCGTCGTTCGTCGTCGTCGTCGTCGTCGTCGTCGTCGTCGTCGTCGTCGTCGTCGTCGTCGTCGTCGTCGTCGTCGTCGTCGTCGTCGTCGTCGTCGTCGTAGTCGTAGTAGTAAGTAGTAGTAGTAGTAGTAGTAGTAGTAGTAGTAGTAGTAGTAGTAGTAGTAGTAGTAGTAGTAGTAGTAGTAGTAGTAGTAGTAGTAGTAGTAGTAGTAGTAGTGGTAGTAGTAGTAGTAGTAGTAGTAGTAGTAGTAGTAGTAGTAGTACAGTAGTAGTGGTAGTAATAATAATCATAGAAAGGGAGCATGTAGCGGCGGCGGCGGCGGTAGCATGCGACGGCGGCGGCAAGCGTCGAACTCCCCCCTGCCAGGTGGACGGCGCCCGGCAGCAGCTTTCGCCGATCCCCCGCTGCGCCAAGCCAGCGCTGGACCTGCCAGTCAGTGGCAGCGCGGAGCCGTCGCTCGAGCGGGTGTCAGACAAGGCTCATAATCATTACCACTAGCCCTCCCCCCCCGCCCCTGGGCTCAGGCCCCCCCCCCGCGCGCACGGCGGGGCCCCATGGGATCGGCTAGAACGCGAGGGTCGGCAGGGGGGGCTAGAAGGCGGCGCTCAACGTGCCGAGCGGCCACGCCCCAGAGCCTGGGCGGCCCACCTCCAAGAATCAGCCGGACTTGCTGGTTGGGAAACAAAAGGGGGGTCGCAAGCGCCGCGCCCTCAGGTCAGGCGCCGCAAACTTTATCATGACGGGCCTGGCGATTAGCCCCCCAGGGCTAATTATCGCGCCTCCTGGCGAGAAGTTCCTGGAGAGGTCGGTCCTGGAGGCGCTAACCATGGAGCAGCGCCGGCGCCAGTGGGCAACGGTTCTCGAGGGCGACCGCAACGCGAGCTTGCCGGGCAGCGGCGGTAGACGCGGCGGCAGCCGCGGCCCTCCTCCTGCGCTCAGTCCATTTGGGCACAACGTCGCCCCATCGAAGCTCCAGGTGGGACGGGGCGGGGACTGGTGGCTCGGCGGCGCGGGGGCTGTGCAGGAGCTGGATGGGGCTAACCATGAGTGGGATGTCCTGGTGGACTGCCTCGGGGCTGGGGCGCGGCAAAGGGCGCCAAGGCTAAACCGCCGAGCGGCGCCAGCCCACCTGCGCGCCACGTGGAATTCCCACCGGGTCGGACAGCAGCTCAGGAGCTGCGTGAGGACACTGGCTGCTGCCCGCGGGGCTAAGCTGCTCTTCTTCTGTCGCCAGGGGGCGTTCTGGTCGGCGCGCGTCACCGTCGCGTGCCAATGCGCACCGGGGCTAATGGACGCGCAGGCGGCGCTGCGCACTGCGCGCGCGAGCCGCCCCCAGGCCCTCCCACAGGGCGACCGCCGCTCTGAAGAGGACATCGGGAAGGCCCATGACGTCCGGCATCGCGACGGCCAGGCGCTAAAGGATGGCGGCGGCAGAAGGCGCCGGGGGGGGTGGAATAGGAAGGAGGGAAAACTACAGAGGTGGTAATGACTCCCCCTCATCGTTTTCCTCTTCCGCGCCCCCCCTATATCTACGCCCCCCTAACCTCTGCTGCCGCCGCCGCCCCCGCCCCCAAACTTTGGCGAAGCCTCGTTGCCCCTGGGCGCGGCTAGCGCCGAGTCGGCCTTCGAGCAGGGGCGCCGTCGCGCGATGGGCGACGGCGCGATGGACGAAGACTGAGTTCTGAATGACTTCGGGCTGAATTCACGAGAGTTAAGGCGCTGCACGCGCGGGAGCTAAGATAGAATAGGCGACTTACTGCGGAAGCTCGGCGCCGCAGCCTCTTATTGCAATGAAAAAAGTAGAGGAGACATGTCATGCAGGAGTCGGAGAGAAGGAGGAAGAGGGGAGGCCAAGAGTCAATAGTAGGCCTAAAGGGAGGGGGCAGGAGAGGGCTTCAGGATGTGGCGATGATGTTCAGTCGCCGCACTTCGATTCCTTGTTGACCTAGTGGTGTGTAGATATTGGGCATTGTATCCTAACTGCCGAATGCTCGCGGGCTACGCGCGCGCGTTCCGCTCTTGATTCAGACGCCCGAGCAAGCCGGGCTGGCGGAACCAGTGCAACGCATAATGGAGCGTTTCGTAATTGCCGCTTGTCGACAAAGCCTTAAAAGTTACAATCTTTCGCAGAACCGAGTCGGAACGCGGAATCCCCGTGGGCCCACTTGAACCCTGAGTAGGACCCCCTTGGAGCCCCATTGTCTCCTTTGCGATGCTTCAAGTTTTTCCCAGCCTTCAGTCTGCAACGCGTAAGAAAATATTCGAACGGCCCGGCCGGCCTTGCCGGTTGGGGAATCTCGTGGATTCCCCCTCGCCCCAGACCCAGGCCAAACTTCTGGCGAATCTCTGAGCTCTAAGAATCCACGAGGGAGGACCTGAGCACGACTGAGAGGCGCAGAACGAACGGACCAAGTCCCACCAGCCCTCTGGGCGTAGGTGGTCTAGAGCAGATCCTCTTCCACCCCTCCCTCTTCCCCCTTGGGGAGGGGTTTACCCCTCCCCCTACCCCCTCCCCTGGACCTGGACGGGGGGGGCCGCGGGTAGTTAGAGCGTCCAAGATGGCCCAAGACGGCTCCAAGAGCGCCTCAGAGAACCCAAGATGAGCTCCAAGATGGCTCAAGATAGCGCAAGATCGCTCACGATGGCTCCTAAGATGGTTCCAAGAAGCCCAAAGACGGCCCCAAGATAACTCCAAGTGGCCAAACAGCTCCCCAAGGAGGCCCCGAAGAGGCCAAAATCGTCCCAAAACCTAAGGAAAATCAATGATTTTTGCTTTCTCGCCTTTTCGCTTCCGATGGCCATCCGAGGCCTGGAGATGGCTCCAAGATGGCCCAAGAGGGCCCCAAGAGAGCCCCAAAAGAGCCCCAAGACGGCCCCAAGAGCGCCCAAGAGCACTCCAAGAGCGTTCCAAGAGGGGTCCAAGAGGCGATTTTAGGGGCTTCCGAGGGGGGGCGCTAATTCACCCCCCCCTCTTGTTTGATCGACTCCTCCAAGATGGCCCCAAGAAGCGCCCAGGAAGCCCCAAGAGGTCCCAAGATGGCCCCAAAATGGCCCCAAGAGGCCCCCAAGAGGCCCCCCGGAGGCCCCCAAGAGACCCCCAAGAGGCCCCAAGAGCCCCCCCAGATGCACCCAAGATGCTCCAAGAGGCCTCGGCGAGAATGCCTAATCATTGATTCTACACAGGTTTTAGCCACATGGAGGCCTCTTGGGGGGGGGCACGGATTAAGATGACTCCAAGAGCGTCTGGGAGAGCCCAAAATGACCTCCAAGATGGCTCAAGATATCCCAAGATGTCTCATAATGGCTTCCTCTGTGTGCTGCCCACTTCTCTGATCGAGGCAATTCCTCTGGGCATCGTTTCTGGATGGGCTGGTGGGGATTCGCGAAGCGACAACAATTTTTTGAGTTCTGCGCACGGAATCCTAAGGATATAGCCCCGTTATAGAGAGCTCCACCGCAGGCCCCCATGCCACCGCCCGCATGCGTCACGCACGCCCAATTCGGCACACCCCTCACACGCTTCGTGGCCCCAGGGATCACCGAAGGCCCCACCGCCAGCAAACGTCACGCACGCCCAATCAAGTCAGCACGCCCCTCACACGTTCTGAGGCGGAGCTCCACCGGACTGATGGCCCCAGTGCCACCGCCCGCGCGACGGAAACGGACAACGAACTCCGACCAGAGCATGTTTGGCTCAGAGCGAGCCCGCCCGCCCGTCGGCCGCGACGGCCAGAAACCGAGGCACCAATCTTGGGACGCAGACGCAGGGCTCTCGCGCAGGAGAGTCGAGGACCAATCCTCGAGGCTCCCGCGCTGGAGAGGCGAGGACAAATCCTCGGACGCCTCGAGGCTCTCGTGCTGAAGAGGCGAGGACGAATCCACGAGGGTCCCGTGCTGGAGAGGTGAAGACGAATCCTCGAGGGCCCCGTGCTGGAGAGGTGAGGACGAATCCTCGAGGACGAATCCTCGAGGGTCCCCTGCTGGAGAGGTAAGGACGAATCCTCGAAACAATCGTGTCGAGGAGAGACGGCGGCGGCAGCCAGAGCGCCGCCCCGAGAAGCTCTGACCATCCTGCATCTCGTGGCCGTGGGACCTCTGGGCGGCCGGGTGGCATGTGTGGTTTCGGACCACGTCGAGTTCGGCTACCGTGGCGAAGCACGGTGCGATGGTGCGACGCTTGGGAAACGAAGGCGCCTACGACCAAGCGGTGGCAGAAGGCGACATCGACAGCGAGACGAAGGAGTGGCTGGGAAACCAAGCGTGTCTAGAACTCTGGGCGCTCTCGCACTGGAGTACACATCAGCGCATGTCTTCGAAGCCCGCGGGACGTGCCTGGCGGAAGCTCAGCCCTGAGTACAGGGGCAACTTGGTTTTGGAGCTGGACGGCAGCGCGAAGCGAGAGGCGATGCGACAACGCGGGGCAGGGTTTGCAAAGGCTCTCATTTCCAGCAAGCTTGTCATCCACGACGAGGAGGAGCTCCAGCGACTCGTTGATGAGAGTGGGGCGGGGTCGCAGCAGCCGCCATCTTCTTCCTCCAGAAGGAGCCGCAGCCGCCGTTCCTCAGGATGGTGGCGCGCGTGACAGGAGTAGCATGGGCGCTACTAAACGGGTGGCGATTGCGCGTGACAGGAGCGCTTTTGCCCCTGGGCGGGGCTAGCGTCGAGTCGGCCTTCGAGAAGGGGCGCCGTCGTCGCGCGCTGGACGACGACGGGACCTGCAGGAGGACCTGGTCTGGGGCTCAAGAGCTCGGAGCGCTGCACGCACTGGGCTAATAAATATATATATATATATAAAAAAAAAATAGTAATCGTATAAGAATAATAATAATGATGATAATAATGACGATAATACTAAATCATCATCATAATCATAATCATAATCATAATCATAGTAATATTAATAATAATAATAATAATAATAATAATCATGATAATAATAATAACAATAATAATAATGATACTAATAATACTAATAATAATAATAATAATAATAATAATAACAACAATGATGATAACAATAATAATACGTATTATTGTTATCATAAGCGGACTTACGTTAGAAGCTCGGCGCGCGCTCAGCTGCTGCATCGACTTGTGAGGAAAACGAACAAGTGAGGAGCATGAGGGACGGCAGAGAATCAGGAGCAGCCGTAAAAAGGAGGCGACGATTATGTTAATTTGCCTCACTTCGGTTCCCTTTGACCTCATGGTGTGTATATGGGCGTAGTATCCTAAGTGCCGAATGCTCGTGGGCTAGATGCCGAATAGCACGGTCAGACCTTCATCCCCGAACCGACCTCGATCTGATACCTCGATACGACCGCAACGTCGACCCCAAATGCCTCGACCTTTTCCCGTGGACCGGCTTTTCCTCCGGAGTCTTTTTGTTGACGCTCCTGGGGCCCGTTAAAAGGCCCCCAAAGGCCGAAAACGGCCAAAAACCTCCCGCCGTGATCTTCTCATAACCCAAGGGTTGGCGGCGCGCCCAGGGGGGAAGTGAGAAGGGGCGGGCCTTCTCAGAAGGCTCGGCAGTCTCCCGGCCTTCTGAGAAGTTTTCTGAGCCTTCCCCGACGGCGCAGAAAATTTCTCAGAAGGCGCGAGGGCTTCTGAGAAGTCCCGCCGCCTTCTGAGAAGGCCTTCTCCTTCTCCCTTGCCCCCCTCGCTCGCCGCCGATTCTCATGACCCCGAGGGGGTCTGGGGGTCAGGACCTCGGCCCGACTGCAGTCGATCCCCCCACTCGCATGACGAGCGGCGGCACCCCGCTGCAGCCGCCAGGCCCGCGCGGGGGCCCAGGGCCGCGCGCCCCCCCCTCTCAGGCCTCCTCCGCGCGGCCGCCCGGGGCCGCCGCGGCCGCCCTGGGACGCTCGGGGCGGCGGGAGCCAAAAAGCAGCCCGCGCCGATCGGCAAAACAGCGAATAGGAAAACGACGACGAAGTCAGGCACCCAGAGCAGTATCGAAGCAGTGACACGCCTGCGCAGTGTCGAACGAGTGCCGCCTCCCGGGGCACGCCGCGCGAAAGTCCTCCAGTCTCGATACCCGTGGTGCTCGAATTCTTTCTCCTGCGCGAAGCTACAGTAGGTTGGAACATCATAATCCCTGACCCTAAAACTCGAGTAGGGGATCGACTACAGAACTGATTCGCCCCAAAATGGAGATTCGCGCCGAACTTGAGAAATAAATACATCGAGTGTTCGTAGATATACGGATCAGTCTGCGTATTTTCGTAAATTCGACGAACAGATCAAGTTCGGGGTAAATCCATTCTGTAGTCGATCCCCTACTCGAAATGTTGACAAGCCAAGAGGCGATGACAATATCAGGGATGCGCCCTCGAAGACGGAAGGGGGTCCTTGAGATCAGCATCGAGATGAGCCGACGCCAACCTTAGGGACAGGGATATGTTCCAGGCTGGCAACCAGGGGCGCAAGATGGTCCAGGATTCGGCAGCGAGCCTAGGGGAGAAGTGAGAAGGAGCGGGTCTTCCCAGAAGGCTCAGAAGGCCTCGGGCCTTCCGAGAAGTGTTCTGAGCCTCTCCGAGGGCACAGATACACTTCTCAGAGGGCGCGAGGGCTTCTGAGAAGCCCAGCCGCCTTCTGAGAAGGCCTGCCCCCTCTCACTTCCCCCCTGGGCGCGCCGCCGAAAGACGGCCTTCAGGTTTGACTTGTCGGTTCGAGCGCCACGCGGCGCTCGAACCACCAGGTTAAAGCAGGTTCGACCCCAACCTGAACCCAGGCACCAGGCGCATCGGAAAAGATTGAGACGGGCGTTTGTTCGCCGTGTTCGGCCTCGGAGGTCAGTTCTGGGCCCTGGCACGGTCGAGAGATCTGGGGGCCCATGGCGGTGAGATTCGACCCCGACCTCTACTTGCACGAAGGGGGGACAGGAAGAAGGCCAGAGGGGGACAAGGTACCAATGCCGCTGCTCGTCCTGGAGAGCTCTCGTCACCACGGCCAGATTATCCTCAAATGTCTAGTCAGAACGCACCCCCAGAGGAGGTCCAGGGAGTAGCGGTATCCGTTTTTGACTGGGACGGCGGGGGTGCTGGCATATTGCCTGCTATGTGCAGGCCCACCAGACGCTATGATGGCCACCCCGCCGCGAGCGCGCACTGGTAATCGACAAGGGTGGCGGGGGCCGACACTTTTCCCGATGTGTACTGCCACGTGCGCAGGCGCGCCAGGCACACTCTGCACGTGCCCCGAACGTGGCGCACCTGGCGCGGCTGGAGCATGCGGCACACATGCCGCACTTAGATCACGTGGCGCATCTGGCGCTCCAGGAGTGCCCGGCACGCTTCGGCCACAGGTGTGCCTGGCGCACCTGGCGCTCGTGGAGATCCTGGCACGCGTGGCGTACCCCAGCGTTGCGCACATGCGGTCTGCTTTGGCTCCCATTAGCTGTCCATCCAAAGACAACCGCTGAACACGCTGTGGCTCGGGTGCTACTAATTTGAGAGGGCGGGTGGGAGTGAGCGAGACGTCTTGCGGGCGGGGAGGGTGTCTTGACGCCTCCCCCTACCCCCTACCCCCAACCCCTGGGTCTGGACGGGGGGGGGCGCGAGCGGTCAGAGCGTCCAAGGTGGCCTCAGCGAGAAGGCAAAAGGCATTGGTTTGTCTTAAGTTTGGGGCCCATGGTGGTCTCCTTGAAAGGCAAGGGAAATTCAGGCCCCTCCCTTCTTTGATCGACGGCCTCCAAGATGGCCCCAAGATGGCCCGCCAGGCCCCCACGAGGGCCCCAAGAGGCCGCGAGAGGCCCTCAAGAGGCCCCTAAAGGATGCCCCAAGAGACTCAGAGACACATCCAGGAAGCCTCTGGCCCACAGAGGCTCCCCGAGATCCCCAAATTGTGGCATGCTCCCCGAAAGAGGCAGCTCCATTGGGCATCGTTCCTGGATGGGCTGGTGGGGATACGCGAAGCATTAAGAGTATTAACCCGCTCCCACAGTTGACGGTCACTGCAGAGAAACGTGCAGAACTTTCGCACATGTGTTGAAAAGTGTCGCAACGTCTGAATGTTACGCGGCAGGTTGTGAATGTCACGCGCATTTGCAAGCAAATTGTGAGCAGTCGCAACTACATGCAAATAGATGTTGTCAGCGGTTGTGCGCGATCCCATTTGTTACATGCATGCGATTGATTGCGGTTACATGCGGGCGGCCTTCGCATGCGTACAGTCTAGCATTTCCACAACTTCCAGCCCCCACCAATATTCCCCAGCTTTGTCCTGCCCTCTCAGCAATAGTTCATCCGTGGCGATTCCGTCTCGCCCCCGGCCGATGTTCCTGCCCTGGCCACTTCCAGCGAATTGCCCCCAAACGAATCCAAATCGGATCGCCGCGCCTGACTCCAGATGGCTCTGGCCTGTAACAGTGAATCGATCGAGCCCACTCGGATCGGAATCGCGGCCCCAGCAGGCGAATCGCATCGCATCGGATCTGATCGTAGGCGGCCCTGGGCGTGCCTTTTTGGGGGCGTCCCGGGGTGGGGGGCGTCCACGAGGGGAGTTCGCAAAATCATGCCCCGAGGCAAGTGCCCTGCCCATGGCCATCTCATGGCACGGGCCATGAGATACACCCCCCCGAGTCATCACCCCCGTCTTGGCCGCCCCCTCGGCTACACGCAAGAGTGGACCTTTAGTGCGCGGCTTAACGGGGAACGCGGGGTGGCCAAACCTGGGCGCGCAAGCCGCTGCTACTGCTTCGCGCTCAGCGATCGGGAGACCCCATTGCGCCCGCACCAAAGGTCACTCCGGCGAAAGGTCACTGCAACGTCTCGTCGAGCAACCGACCTTCGCCGCCCCCTGGAGGTGATATTCGCTGGCACGACGGTCCTGGCGGCGGGGGCGCGCGCCGCGTCGTTGTTGACCTCGACCCAGAGCAGCCGCGCACACTCCGCCGCCGAGCCCGCCGCGCCGTCCTCATCCTGCAGAGCCCAGGAGCAGACGCCATCCTCTCCTCGTCCTCCTCCTTCTCTTCCTTCTCCTCCTTTTCCTCCTCCTACTTTTCCTCTTCCTCCTCCTCCTCCTCCTCCTCCTCCTCCTCCTCCTCCTCCTCCTCGCTCCTCCTCCCTCCTCCTCCTCCTCCTTCTTCTCCTCCTCCTGCTCCCTTCTCCTCCTCCTGCTCCTTTTCCTTCCCCTCCTCCTCCTCCTCCTCCTCCTCCTCCTTTTCCTCCTCCTCCTCCTCCTCCTCTCCTCCTCCTCCTCCTCCTCCTCCTCCTCCTCTCCTCCTCCTCCTCCTCCTCCTCCTCCTCCTCCCCCTCCCCTTCCCCCTCCCACTCCCCCTCCCCCTCCCCCGCGGGCGCCATTCTCTCGGGCGCATGCTAACACGGATTACAGAGCCGTGAGTCACGCGCATGAGCGCCAGATCCACGGATCGGAGGAATTACCCCCCAAAACATGAAGCCCGTGTGGCCTCAGTCGGCGACAGAGCGCGTCGATCTCGCATGGAAGCGGGGCCCCGTCGCTGATCCACGTGCCGTAGTCCATGTTTGCGTTTCTTCTTATGTTTCTTAGTATGTCTAGTAAGATTAGGATTGGTCGTATTTGTAGCATGACAAGTATTATTAATAATAAAAAATAAAATTGGCAGTAACAAGATTAGGATTAGCACGAGCATTGCTATTGGTATTAGTATTCGTAGTAGTAGTAGTAGTAGTAGTAGTAGTAGCAGTAGTAGCAGTAGTAGTAGTAGTAGTAGTAGTAGTAGTAGTAGTAGTAGTAGTAGTAGTAGTAGTAGTAGTAGTAGTAGTAGTAGTAGTAGTGTTAGTAGTAGTAGTAATAGTATCAGTATTAGTATTAGTAATAGTAGTAATGTTAGTATTAGTAGTAGTATTAGTATTTGCATTCGCATTCGTATTGGTATTAGTATTAATATTAGTATTAGTATTAGTATCAGTATTAGTATTAGCATTAGTATTCGTATTCGTATTAATAATAGTAATGATAGTAGTAACACTATGAATATTAGTATTAGTATGAGTATTAGTATTAGTATTAGTACTAGTATTTGATATTCGTAATAGTATTAGTATCAGTATCAGTATTTATATTCGCGTTCGCATTCGCATTCGTATTAGTATTAGTATTAGTGTTAGTAATAGTATCAGTATTAGTAATAGTGTTAGGAGTAGTATTAGTATTAGTACTAGTAGTAGTATTAGTATCAGTATCCGTATCAGTATTAGTATTAGTATTAGTATTAGTATTCGTATTAATATTAGTATTCGTATTAGTATTAGTATTAGTATTAGTATTAGTATTAGTATTAGTATTAGTATCAGTATTAGCATTATTATTAGTAGCAGTAGTATGATTCGTATGTGTACTAGTATTAGTACTAGTAATAGTAATAGTATGAGTATGAATAGTAGTACGAATACTAGTATTAGTAGTAGTATTCGTATTAGTATTAGTATTAGCATTCGTCTTAGCATGAGTGTTCGTATTAGTATTAGTATTAGTATTAGTATTAGTATTAGTATTAGTAATAGTATTAGTATTAGTATTAGTATTAGTATTAGCAATAGTAGTATTAATATTAGTATCAGTATTAGTATTAGTAGTAGTACGAGTATTAGTAGTAGTAATAGTAATACTAGTAGTATTAGTATTAGTATTAGTACTAGTATTAGTATTGGTAATATTAAGAATGTTCGGGTTAGCATTAATAGTCGTCGCAGTAGTGATAGTATTATTAGTACTAGTTTTACATCTAATCTTAGTATAATAATTAGTATCCGTCTCAGTGTGAGTACTAGTATTAATATAAATATTAGTGTCAGTTGTCAGTGCAGTTCTTTTTGCTCGGACCGCGCGGCGGTCAAACTGCGGGCGCAGCCCCAGGGCCCCAGGACTAGGGCCAAAACGGCGGCGGGCAACATGCACGCCACAAAACATGAAAAGTACGTGCATCATGCTCACAAGGCGGCACGGGCGGCAGAGGGGCAGGGGAGTGCACTCTTCACACAGGGTGAGCACAATGCTGCCCCGATGCCGCCTCCCACAAGCGTGAAACGCTGCACGCGGTCACCGCCAATACCAGCCCACGGGCCGAAACGCCTCAAGCAAAGTGCGGCCTGAGGCTCAATATATAAAATATGAAATATGAATGTCTAGACTCACTAGTCCAGACTGTCGTCTCGATGTGCGTGCGAACATCACCGCAGCCCTCACTAGGTCCATGCAGCGGCTGCAACAGGACCTCACGGGCTCGCAGGCCCTGGAACGGGGGCCCGACGCTGGGCCTTCCGCTCCTTGGCTCTCTCACGCTGTCCGCGGCGCAGCCGCAGACGGTGTGCCTCCTCATCCTCCTGTTCAGCAGTAGGCACCATGCTGAACTGTCCGTGGCGGAGGAACTGCGATAGCACCTCGTTAGGCTGCACGGCCTTCGTCAGCACGTCCGCCAGCATGTGGCTATTGGGCAGCCACTTGAACTTGATGGCCTCCTGCTCGATCAAATCCTTGGCCACCAACAAGTCGATGAGGGTCTGCCGAGACACCGGCATCGAGCCGATCTTGGACGTGTGATCGCAGAGCGACTTCGCGTCCGTCATAAGCGCCCCCGGACCTTCAGCACCAGCCTCCAGCCCCCTTGCAAGGGCGGCTCCCCGTACAAGACTGCCTCGATCAGCAGCCTGAGGTAGAGCTGCCGATCCAAAGCCACGGACATAGCTGCAGACTCTGCGGCCATCGTAGATCCAACAACTCGTGTAATAGTACTACTCTGGAACTCCACTAGACAACACACAGCTAACTCCTTCAACACTCGGGTATCCGTAATCATACTCATGAACCCCATCTGGCTCTCACAGCCGGGTTTCTTCGCAAACGAAGCGCCCATGAGCGTGAGCACCTGCAAGCGCTCGATGTCCGCGCGGCGGATCCAGAGAGTCGCAAGACCTCTCTTGTCGTAGTCCTGAAGCCGGTCGATGATGTCATTGAACACTCGCAGGCGCAATAACCTCCGACCTTTCGGATCCTTCTGCGCGAGCGCCGACACACTGCACGCGAGCTGTGGCACCACACGTGCGACAGGCCAGCGCACCTTCTGGAGCAAGCTCTGGAAGTCGTGGTGCTCTTCGGGCGTCATCTCCCGCTCCTCGTCGCCCCCCCTTGCAAGGGGGTGCTTTGTCAGCTTGCCGATGTACTCGTGCATGCTGATCTCGATGTGATCGGGGTGGCGCCACCACTCCTCCCCGAGATAGGCGACTGCCTCCTTGTCATTGCCCTCCTTCCAGTGCTTGATGTTGAAACGCCTGTTGATATTCGCCTTCACCTTCTGGTACTGGGGGTCGCGCGGGCCCCCGAACAGCATGCCGTCGTCGACGTGCAAGGTCAACATAGCAATCAACTTGCCGGTCGCCCGATAAACGAAGACAGCCCGAGCACAGCGCAGCTCCACGAAGCCGACCTCGTCCGTCAGCACCTGGCGGGCTCGGAGATACCACAACCGAGGCGCCCCCGTCAAACCGCACGCCCCTTTCAGCAGACGAAGCAACGCATAAGGCCGCACAGCCGGCCATCCAGCGCCGTCGACGGCCGGAAGCCCGTCCTTAGGAACCCTCGCGTACAGCTCCCGCTCCAGCTTCAGCCCGGACAGGAACGCAGTCGCTACGTCGAAGCACTCGAATGTCCAATCCATCGCCATTGTGATAGACGCACACACCAGCACGGCCAAAGGGGAAGTAGTAGGCGAATCCGTCCTGAAAAGACCAAGGTGCGGGTCGAGATGGCCAGGGATGATCAAGCGCGACTTCGCCTCCAACTCCGGCCCTCGCCCCCGGTTCGTGCGAACCGAACGCATGGGCACCGAGATGATCTTATCCTTCGGAATGCTCTTCTCCTCCTCCTCGGTAACCAGCTCGACAGTGTTGTTGGCGATCCATTGCCGCCACTCGGCGGCATCGGCCTCGTCGAACTTGGCCTTCTCGTGCTGGTCGAAGTGACGTGGGTCTAGCTCCTTCGCGTTCTGTTTCATCACGAGTGCGAACACGTCGTGCTCGTACCGCGCCTCCTGCAGCCATGCGTCATACACAGATGACACGTTGATCCACTCCTCGTAAGTCATCGGCTGCCGTACAAGACCCTCCGGAGTGTCCAAATAGTACACCCCCTGTGCCTGAGCATCCGGCTTGTCGTGGTAGAAGAGCGTGAGACCAACCCAGCTGTCCTCCATGCGCTCGTTGGTACGGCTCGCGCCGTCGTCCTTGTAGGCACACTGGCCCGTGGCGGAGAGCATCACCGACAGGCGATTGCACTCCCGGTGGCGGTCGTGATCATAGAGTCGCCGCCGTGGCTCTCGATGCACACGTACTCCTCGCACGACCTTCTGAACGAGCGTGGAGACGCCATCCAAGGCATTCTGGTCGAACCACTCCTGGGGCCCCGAGTGCGCCACAGCGTTCATGGCCACCTCGCGGAGAGCCGGCAAGCCACTCGTAGGGGCAGCCTGCAGACGCGATCTCTTAATGCAACTCGGCACGTCATCTACCAGGAACTTCCGCTTCCGCTCGAGCTCGAAATCGTCTCTGGGAATCGGCGGCACCGAAGGGCCGCCAGAGCCCGATGCTCCCGGAGAAGCTTCCGGGTACGTCCCAGAGGACATCCGGCCTGGAGGGGAACGAGACCGGGCCCTCCTCGGAGGCGGAAGCTGCGGCAACTGCTCCTGCTCAGGTGGCTCCTCCTCCGTAGCCTGCGCCTCAAAGGCGTCCAGGGCCCTCAGATCCACACGAGGCTGCCTGGACCCCTCGAGTTCACTATGTCGTTCACGCTCCTACTTCAGGAACGTCTTCTTCACCCTCTGAACCTTCACCTTGGGCGCGACGTCCACGATGTCGTGGTAGGCGCGATCATCTCGCTGCTGCGTCAGCCGCACGTCCGTCTGGATGGACTCCGCAGCCGCGGCCTCCTGGGAGGAGGCGTGCTGGAGCTGCTCACGAGCAACAAGTAGCACGTGACCACGCCATGATAAGTAATACCGGCTGTTGTATTCCTTCGCGATCACAGTAGCAGGACCCCGCCACCTTTCAGGATCTTGCCGACGACGTCCCTTGAACGGATTCGGTGCCCAGAAATACACCCGCGATCCTGGGCACGGATCGCCGACGACCGTCGGCGCCTGTCGCAGCAGCGCCCTCCGCACCTTGTCCGTCGCGTCGCGCTCCAGCAACATCATCTTGGCTGCGGTGCGGATTTGGGGCGAACGCCAAGCTATGCCCTTAGCGCCGAGGACCGACATGAGAACCTCGTCGTCGTCCCTGTTGGTCACCTCCGTAAAATTCCAGATCCGCCCGAAGACAGCCTGCTCCGGGGTCAACCCATTGCGGCTGATCGTCGAATTCTTCGCGTTGACGATGGCAGCCAGGGCCACAGTAGACATCGACTTGCCCTGGACGTGGAACTCGTGCACCACCTTGCCCCAGATAGTGCCGAGCAATCCTCCGCGGCGCTCTGCCAGGCCATGCTGCCATGCTGCATGAGCTCCCGTCGTCTTCGTATTAATACCGAACTGCTCCATCAGCGCGTTGAAGTAGCCCTCGAACTCGCCGCCCTGGTCGATCACGATGTTCTCTGGCACGCCGTAATGCTTGAGCCACTCGTTCATGATCTGGCGCGCTACGTGCTTGGCCGTCCTATTCTTGAGAAGGCATGCACAGTGCCATCCCGTACCAGCGTCCACCATGCTGAGGACCACCAGCTGCTCCTTGGCCGCGTCCCGTTGGTACTTCACGTCGATCACAACCGTCACGTTGAAGCCGAATGGTCGCACGTCCGCCGTCCCTTGCACTGGACGGGGCGGCGCCTCCGACTCAGCACAAGTCGGGCACTGCCAATGCTTCGCGTATGCCAACGCGTTGGGCGTTGCACCGCCGAGACGCAGCATCTTGATGAACGTCGGTCGGCTGGGGTGTCCAAGACCGCGATGGGCCTTCCGCGCGGCACGTCGCGTACTCCGGGGAATCTTCGTCATGATGTCCTGCCGCACCACCTCTGGAAGCTCCATCTCTGACCAGGAGGCTGCAACCTCCCCCTCCTCCGCAGGGTGCTGCATGGACTCCTCCTTCACCGTCTTCTGCAATGCCTCGCGAATCTCGGCTCGAATATCCTGCGGTGTCTTGCCCCACTCAGGTCTCTCCGAAACGTTTCCGGGAGCCTCTCCAGGACCATGCTCCGCGGGCTCGGGTCCATAACTCCGGGGCTCCTCCGTGGGGTCCGGGAGGTGCGCCGCAGGGAAACTCGAGTTCTCGCACTGCCGGACCAAGTAGCCCGCGGCACCGGTCATCACAGCCTTGGCGAACTCCTCCGCGCAGCTTCCGCGCGCAGCCGTGCAAACCTCAGGGTTTGCCAACGCCCGCGTGGTGTTCTGGAGGCAGATCGCGTCCTCGAATGCTGGGTTCGACTTCGTTGCATTCATGGGTGGCTGGCTCCAGACTGTCGATTGCGCGTGGTCCATTACCATGGCTGCGCGCCCCCTTGCAGCTTGCCACTGCATCACCTCGTCCGTGAACGAGAGCAACACGCGGTACTCGGTCCGCTCTCGGCGTTGCCGGCGCACTCGCATAGGCCTTTGCTGGTCGACACTCTGCAGTCGACTCCATGCCGTACGAGGCGGGGACAAAGCCACGAAGTCTGGGTCAACTGCAACCAGGTACGCCTGTGCCTCGTTCCTGCCCTGGACCGTCAGGAGCTCGAACTCTGGCACTGTGATGGGCTGGTGGGCGCCCCATCCCACGTTCGCCGCCAGGATCGTGAGTTGGCAAGCCCAGGCGAAGATCTCCACGATCCTCCAGGGCCCCGGTCGCCGCCGGGCCCCGCCGAAGAGGTAGTATACGTTCCTCCTGGTAGTGCTTGAAGGCGTCCTGCTCCTGCCGATCAGCCCGAAGCTTCCTGTTCGCCATTTCCTCGATCATCAAAACCTCCAGCTCCCGCAGGTTGCTCCGGACGTGCCTGCGAGCACCTTTCGTCATGAAAGCCTCGTTGTCCGCGTTCTCCATGAAAACCTCCTCGTCGCTCGATGCCGTCTCCGCGGACTCCGGGTCGCTGGTGTGATAGTGGGATGTACTCAGCTCTGAATCGCCTGCATCCTGGCCATCGTTGCCATCAGAACCGTGCGCGTCCTCCTCCTCGGCGGTCTCAGCGACGCTGCGCTCATCCTTCTCCTCGTGGCTCGCAGTTCCGCTGAACATCTCGTCGGCGAGCTCGCCCTGCCCCTCTGACTGTCCGACGGGGAAGGCACTCGCGACCGGTGCCGGGAAACCCAGCAATGACACGCACGGATGCCCGGACGCAGCCGGGACCAACGGCTTGGTCACACCGTTCGCCGTGAAAGTACCGCTCCTGAAGCTGATTGCTGCGCCCCACTCTGCCATCTCGTCAGGGCCGATGAGACCTGGCACCTCGGCATCGACCTCGGAGATCATAACCTCGCACTGCGTACCATTGATGCCAACTGTGTAGCACCACGCACGCTCTGACATGAGCGGCACGCCTGGGCCGAACTTGAAGTACTCGCGCTGGTTGATGCTGTGGTACGGCACGCCCATGGCATCCAAAGTCTTCTGCAGCTCGACGTGCCACGGACGTCCACCGAAAGCCCGCCTGCAGCCCGCGTCAATCATAACCAGCCCCGCGGGCAAGACAACAAGCATGACGGACTGCTCATCTATCACCTCGCGGGGGCACTCCTCTCGGGCAGTGACCATGCGGGTCGCAGATCCCCCTTTTGCTGCCCAAGGGTCCGCCCCCTTTGCTGCCCAGGGGTCCGCGCCCTTTGCTGCCCCAAGGTCCGCGCGCTGCAGTGAGTCCCCCTCATCCGCCTTGGGCTTCTCCAGCGTGTAATGGATCACCGACTTCAACGAACACTTCTTGCACTTCGCGAAGATCACGGTGCCGTTTGACTGCCACTTCAGCTCGTCCGCCGGATGAGAACACGCAGCCTGCTGCTGCATGAGCTCTGGGTCGAACTTCGCCTTCGGACCTGGGACCAGCTTCTCGCCGTCGAACTGCGAGTCGTACATGGCTCGGTGCATCTGCTGCTTCTCCAGGTCGCTCTGCGTGGCACCGGCACTCATGACGTAGCTCCGTCCAGAGGCAGTGACTACGCGCGGGGCTCCAGATGCGGCTGGAGATGCCGTCGCAGCGGCAGGCGCACCTGAGCTCGCGGCTCCTGGAGGCGCTGGAAGATGAGCACGTCGTCGAACTCCCTCCATGTTCTTCCACACGCTTCCGACCCCCTGCTGCTCAGGAGATGTAGGCAGCGCACGCTCTGGCGGAGGTGCCTGCTCACGTCGCCTCTGCAGGCCGTCGTAGACCTCGCCTGGGTTCAACCGGGCATGCGTCTCCGACTCCTGCTTCTCTATCAGCGCGAGGCGGTCCAGCAACTCGGCCTTGTCACGCTGCAAGACCTCCAGTCGTTTCTTCTCCTCACTCTTCCTCACGTCCTCGGAGGCCCCTGCCATGACCCAGTCCTCGTCCTTCGGAGCGGCGGCGGCGGCTTCCCCAGTCGGCGCGGGGGACGGTAGTCCTGGCGCAGCTCCGTCTGGGATGTTCCCGGGAGGTTCTCCCGGAACATTTGACCCTTTCGTCTTCGATGCCCCCTTCGCCGACGGCGCCGCCGCGGCGTCCACCACGAATACTGGATGGGCCTTCGCAGGGCCACTACTTGGAAAGAAATCCGGCTTCTCGCAGCGGCGCGTGTAGAGGTGGAGGCGCACGATGCGGTCGTTCTTCGTGATGAAGTGGATGGTCGCCGGCGGCGCCAGGTAATCCCTAAAGATGTCCTGGCGCGGATACCAGCTGCAGAAGATCTCGTCCATCTCCTCCGGCGTGAACGGCAGCTCCTTATCCTCACGCCGCTGATCGTTATCGCCCTCGCTGGCCTCATCCTCCTCGCTGGCCTCATCCTCCTTCTTCACCTCGGCCTCCTTCTTCACTTCCCTCCTGCTCCTCGCCTTCTTCCTATATTTCTTCTCTTGTTTGCTGCTCCTCGCCTTCTTCTTCTCTTTCTTCTCTTCCTTCTCACCGCGGCCTTCCGGCGCACTCCGCGACCTCGAACGCGACGAGGCCCCCACCTCGGGCGGAGGGGGGGCGCGATGCTCACGGAGAACAGCTCCCCGATCGCGGTGGCGGTCGTCGCGACGATCTCGATGATGATCATCACGATGCTTGTTGTCACGGCCTCCGCCTTCACCGCGCCGATCGTCGCGGTGCTTGGTGTCACGATTTCCGCCCATCACGATCTTAAACATAGTCGCCGTGATCTCATCGAGATCCACCTCAGCCGCCGCGCAAGGCTTCGACGTGGTCAGCTGCAGCCGCATAAGCCGACCCTGGACGAAGTCGATGGCTTCGAAGCGGCCTTGCCTGAAGAAGATGGGCTTCTAGTTCGTCACACGCTCCACGATGTGATGGACCGTCGCAAGGTCAGGAAACTCCGACTCCACGCTGTGCCCCTTTGCATGCGCGTTGGCCAGGATGCGGCGGCAACGCACGCATGCATCCTCGTCCTCCTGATCCTCACCGCGCCTTGCAAGGGCGCGCGCACGTTCATCACTGCCCTGTTTTGGGTCATCGTCGGTCTTCTGGTATAAACGTGGCGCAGGCATACTCTTGGGTCGAGGGTTCATGACGGTCCTCCCCGGAACATCGGCTCGGACCTCTACCGAATGCCTCTGGGCAGGCACCGACTGGGGAGCGCGGCGCCATGGGGCGCGGCCACGACGCTCTTCGGCACTGCCTGCCACGCCAACCCAGTGGATGACCGGCCCATGCACCTGCCTTGGAAACGGCGGCTTCGCAGAGCTCCGCTGGTTGGGCGACGATGGCGGGCCACTCTGGGCCCGGTCTTGTTGCACGGCTCGCGCTCGCCACTCTTCACCTTGGGGCGCTCCGGGTCGCCACGCCAGCGGCCGGACTGATCGCAGTCAGCACACCGGCTGTTGGCTTTGCGCTGGTCAGTCGTCCTGCGACCCGCCTGGAAAGAGCCGCTGGCATTGATCTTCTTGGGGCCCCGCTGCCGAGGGGCAACGAATCCGCCCTTCTGACGCTGCACTGCCGTCTTCTGCTTGGCCCTCCAACCGGCCAAGAACGCCTCCTGAAGATCCCCCGGTGCCTCGTAATCCTCGTCGTCAGGCCCGTCGTTGTCCGACGCCAGCTCCTCGTCGACCTCGGCGCCGTCCTCGAAGAGGATGCCCTCGCCCCATCCGGGGTCTCCGTCGTCCTGGTCGTCTGCTTCCTCCTCGTCGTGCTGCGCCTCCTCCAGGTCGCCGTCGTGTTCGTCGTAGTCGTCACCGTTCTCCACCTCGTGCACGTGCTGGCCTCGGCGGCCTCGAGGTGCGAATGGCCTGCGAGCCAGAGGAGGATGCGGGAAGCGACCGCCCGAGCTCCCAGAGGAGCGCCCGTGCTCACGCTGCGCCGCCACAAACGGCGAGCGGCGAGGGAGCACCGAGCGCTTCTCGGCGTCGTGCACCTTCGAGTAGGCTGCCTTCAGCACGACCTCCATGCGCTTCGAGTCGTAGATGCCGCCGCAGTTGAAGAGCACCTGCGCTCGCTCTCTTTGCGACAGCCCAGCACCACGGAGCATCTTGCTCGCCAACGCGCGATCACTGATCGCTGAAGTGGGATCCTCGAGCTGCAACTCCATGCGCTTCTTCCGCAAGTACGTCGCCCAGTCCATGATGGGCTGGCCTGCCCGACGGTGAGCACGCTCCCACTCCTGATGCACCTGATCCAGGCGCTCGTGATCCATCTTCTCGAAGGCGTCATCGCACATAGCAAAGATGGTCTCGAGCGTGTCCTTGCGTCGGAGGTCCGACGCGTCAAGTACCTCGATGAGCTCCTTGGCCCGACCTGCCACCTGACTGTAGATGATCAGGCCCAGCTCCACGTCGGAGAGCTGGTTGAGGTTGCGGATGACCTCCACAGCCTTGCGCCATTCTCGGTACTTCTTGGTGCTAGTGCCGACGGCACCGTCGATTTCCGGGAGCTTCACCTGTGACAGCAGTAGGCGTGCACGCCTGGGACCGCTGTCGCCACCACGACCCCGCAGCATGGCCAGGATCTCCCTCTGGGTCTCGGCCATCACGCGCAGGACCGCGTGCAGGTCCGGAGAACCTGCGCCGGCGGAGGACACCGCCTCCGCGTCCGAGCCGCCGTCCTGGCTGCCGGCCATGGCGGCGCGCGCGGGTGGTCGCAGCCACCCGAGCAGAGCACGCAGTGCGTCCGCTGGAGCATACAAGCTCCGCTACCAATGTCAGTGCAGTTTTTTTGCTCGGACCGCGCGGCGGTCAAACTGCGGGTGCAGTCCCAGGGCCCTAGGACTAGGGCCAAAACGGCGGCGGGCAACATGCACGCCACAAAACATGAAAAGTATGTGCATCATGCTCACAAGGCGGCACGGGCGGCAGAGGGGCAGGGGAGTGCACTCTTCACATCAGTATCAGTATCAGTATCAGTATCAGTATCAGTATCAGTATCACATTGGTATTAATTTTAGTATCAGTATCAGTACCGGTATTAAAATAGCATTGGTAGCGGTATTCGTATTAGTATTAGTATTAGTATTAGTACTAGTATTAGTATTAGTATTAGTATTAGTATTAGTATTAGTATTAGTATAGTATTAGTATTAGTATTAGTATGAGTATTAGTATGAGTATGAGTATTAGTATTAGTATTAATATTCGTATTAGTATTAGTATTAGTATTAATATTAGTATTAGTATTAGTATTAGTATTAGTATTAGTATTAGTATTAGTATTAGTATTAGTATTAGTATTAGTATAGTATTAGTATTAGTATTAGTATTAGTATTAGTATTAGTATTAGTATTAGTATTAGTATTAGTATTAGTATTAGTATTAGTATTAGTATTAGTATTAGTATTAGTATTAGTATTAGTATTAGTATTAGTATTAGTATCAGTATTAGTCTTAGTATTAGTATTAGTATGCGTATGAGTATTAGTATTAGTATTAGTATGAGTATTAGTATGAATACTAGTATTAGTATGAGTACTAGTATTAGTATTAGTATTAGTATTAGTACTAGTATTAGTATTAGTATTAATATTAGTATTGGTCTTAGTACCAGAACTAACAGTAGTGTTAGTAAAAGTAGTAGTATTCGTATTGGTGTTAGTATTAGCATTTGCATTCGTATGCGTATTCGTGGTAGCATGAATGGTAGTAGGTGTATGCGTATTAGTATTAATATTAGTATCGCATGATTAATAATACGATTAGTAAGAGTATTAGTAGTAGTCGTAGTATCCGTCAGGATACTATTAGTACTACTGTTCGTATTAGTCTGTCTTACTATTACTACTATTACTATTGTACTATTGTTATTAGTGTTCGTCGTATGTGTCGTCTGATTAGTCGTCTTCGACTTCGTCTTCTTCTGATTCTTAGTATTAGATTTATTATAATCCGTCCAATTCATAATAATAGTATTACTCTTCTTCTCCCCCGTCATCATTAGCATAATCCTCATCAGCATCGTCAGCAGCAGCGTCATCACCGTCATCATCATCAGCATCATCATCAGCAGCAGCACCATCAGCATCATCATCAGCATCAGCATCAGCAGCATCATCATCAGTCACATCAGCATCAGCATCAGCATCAGCAACAGCATCACCATCATCGTCCGCATCCTCATCAGCATCAATATCATCATCAACAGCATCGTCATCATCATCAGCATCACCATCCTCATCATGATCAGCGGCAGCATCATCCTCAACATCATCGTCAGCAGCATCATCATTGTCATAATCAGCAACATCATCATAATCGTCTTCATCACCAGCATCAGTATCATCATCCTCGTCGTTTTCGTCGACGTCGCCGTTATACTCAACATCACCATCACCATCATCGTCATCATCATGATCCTCAGCGTCGTCAGCAGCAGCACCTTCCATCATCGGCATCATCATCACCGTCATCAGCATCACCATCACCACCGTCACCATCACCATCACCATGACCATCACCATCACCATCCCTCATCCTCCGTCCATCCCTCCTGGTGCGTCCTCCTCGCCGTGGTTCAGTTTCTCTCCCTCCCCTCCGCCCCCCTCATCCTACGACAGTTGTTTGCCCTATAGGGGGTTCCCTTCCACTTCTCTTCCTCCCTTCTACTCCTCCTACTCGCAACGACAACCTGATCCCTATCCTCCCTCATACTCCTCCCCCTCCCCACTCCACCCTCCTCGCTCATGTTTGAGTCTTCCTCCTCCTCCACCTCCGCCACCGATTCCGCCTCCTCCTCCTCCTCCTCCTCCCCCTCCTCCTCCTCCTCCTCATCCTCATCATCATGCTCCCCTCCCCCTCCCCCTCCCCGTCCTCCTCCTCCTCCTCCTCCTCCTCTTCCTCCTCCTCCTCCGCCTCCTCCTCATTATTATGCTTCTCCTCCTCCTCCTCATCCTCCTCCTTATCCTCATCCTCATCCCCATCATCATCATCCTCATCATCCTCACCATCACCATCATCGTCATCTTCATCATCAGCAGCGTCATCATCATCATCATCAGCAGCAGCATCAGCATCAGCATCAGAATCATCATCATCAGCATCTTCATCATCATCATCATCATCGTCATCAGCATCATCAGCATCATCAGCATGTGTATCATCATCAGCAGCATCAGCAGCAGCAGGATCAGTATCATCAGCATCAGCATCATAATAAGCATCAGCATTATCATCATCAACAGCAGCAACATCATCAGCATCATCGTCATCGTCGGCACCATCCTCAGCGTCATCATCAGCATCGTCATCATCATCACCACCATCATCATCGTCGTCATCAACATCATCATCATCATCATCAGCATCATCATCAGCATCATCATCAGCATCATCATCAGGATCAGCATCATCAGCAACAGCATCAGCAGCATCATCAGCAGCAGCATCATCAGCATCAGTATCATCGTCACCATCATCACCATCATCACCAGCATCATCATCGTCGTCATCGTCATCGTCATCGTCATCGTCCTCATCATCACCATCATAATCCTCCTCATCATCATCATCATCAGCATCATCATCAGTATACTCACCACCACCATTACCAGGGCCATGACAACCACCATCACCAGCATCACCGACTAATTCATCCATCGTCCACCACCCACCCACCATCATACATCTCTAACATCAACCATCCGTCATACATCATCAGCTATCCACCACAAATCACCCATGACCCATCAAGCATCACCCATCACCCGCCACGCATCACCCAACATCGATCATCAATCATCCATCATCTATCATCTGCCCCGTCCGCATACCTCCTCCGCCTCCTCCTCCTCCTCCTCCTCTTCCCTCCTCCTCCTCCTCCTCAACCTCATCCTGTACTTTTCAAGGGATGGAAGGAGGAGGAAGGAGATGATGTATTGATCGGTGCCCCGGACCTTCGGTGCCGCCGCCGTCATCAGCAACAGCTTTGGACTGCTGAACTTGACGATGTCGCCCTGCCTCAGCACGTCCTCGTCGCTGCTTCCCTCGTAACAAATTTTGACGGCGCCCAGGAGCACGTACAGGATACCCCTACCAACGCGGAGCGGCACTGGGTGAGGCGTTTGGCCCGCAAGTGGCATGGGGAGATTAAAATATTGACTCCGCATGGCTGGCGTTGAGAGGCCACGGAAAGTCTGAGGAAAGCTGGTGCCGCTGTCCAAGGGCGGCATCTTCAGGATTTTACCCTCGCCGAGTTTGTGCAGTCTGGCTCCGGGGCGATGAGTCAGGTTCCTGGCAATGGCCTTCACATTGGGCAGCTGGGAACCTTCAGAATCGGAGAGGAGGAGGAGGGAGGAATGATCGAAAAAGGAAGGAGTGAGGAGGAAGAACGAGGAGGAAGGAGGAGGAGGAAACCTTCGGTCCGCTCGTAGATCACCCGCTCGTTCCTCCATGCTTGTACAGGTTCGATTCGCACACGCTTCGGCCTGCCGTTATCAGGGGCAGATCTCAGACGTGCAGCGACGAGGTCACTCAGGCCGAGGTGCTTTAGCTCCCTCGCAGTGGCCTTGGACGGGGAGACCATCAGCAGTTTCGTATCACCCTGGAGGCCTCCAGTCGTAGCCTCGGATACAGCCCCGACGGTACCACCAACCTGGATGACGGAGATGGGCACCTCACTGATTGCCAGCGCACGATCAGGAGACAGGACTGTCCATATCTGGGGCTTGCGCCTTGTCAGCGAGGGAGCTGCTGCAACGCCACGCTCCACCTGCTTGCCCTGATCCTTCCTGCCACCCCTCTTCTTCTTCCTCATCTGCATCTTTCTCAAGAATGACAAGCTTGCCGCAGGCACCGGCTGCCGATTCTTGGCGGCCCGATCCGGCTGCTTCCTTGAGGGGCAACGATCGGGGGGTGAGCTGACTCAGGGGGCGAAACATCGACCTGGAATCGGCGGCACACCGCCGATAGGCCGCCCATAGGCAAGCCACACGCTGGTGGGCGATCGGGCCCCTATCGGCGATGAGTGGACGATTGGGGGCCGATGTCCCCCCCTGAGCCTATCTGGAAAACGATGACCATGACCAAGACTTCAAGCGGAATCGTCGCTGTCGATCTTAGTCACCGTCCTCCATCCTGGTCATCGCCGAGCGGCGGATCAGCCTCGCACATCGGCGACAACCGGGCATGGACCATGACCAAAATCGGCGTCGACAAGATCCCGCGACAGCCTTCGGCGGCGAGCGAGGGGGGGAAGTGAAAAGGAGGAGGCCTTCTCAGAACTTCTGAGAAGTTCTTCGTGCCTTCGGGCAAGGCTTGGACAACTCCTCACAAGGCCGGGGGGGGGTCCAAGCCTTCCGACAAGGCCCGCCCCTTCTCACTTCCCCCTCGGGCGAGCCGCCGAGTTTGGCTTTCGGGTCATTACTCGTCCCTCCAGCGGTCGTTGAGGAAGATCGGGGCATCCCTGGAACGCCCTCTGCAAGGCGCTGCTGCCAGAAAGCATCCCCAGGCTGGAAGGCCGCCGAGAACCGACGAAAACGCCCGAAGACCTCGATCGAACCCCGAAAACCTCGAAAAGCTCAAGCCCCCCGGGCTCGCAGAGGAAGCCTGGCCGTGGCCATCGTGCTTCTTTCCGCGGCTCCTGTGCACCACGGGCCTCACGACCCGAGGACGCCGAGCCTGCGGCCTCCGCTCCTCGACCGGCTCCGCGCGGGGCGGCGGCGCGGAGGGGTCCAGCACGCTCGGCGGAGCGGGCGCGGGCGCGGCTGGCTTCGTGGCCGGCTGCGGCTGCTTCCGCAGGATCTTCAGCCTCGCGGCCGGGGGGACCTCGTGGAGGAGGAGGGAGGAGGAGGAGGAGGAGGGGGAGTGGGAGGGGGAGGAGGAGGGGGAGGAGGAGGAGGAGGAGGAGGAGGAGGAGGAGGAGGAGGAGGAGGAGAAGGAGGCGGAGGAGGATTGCAGTACCACGAAGGCGGGTGATAGAGGGACAGTTTAGTGAATCGGGCGGGAAGAGTGGAGGGCGGTACTTGTCACCTGTGTGTGTGTGTGCGCGGCACCTAATCAACTCTCGCAGAACTGGGAAGGGCGCTGGGTGTGCGCGGCACCTAAACAACCCTCGCAGTACCCGTTTTTGTTCCCTCCTCCTCCTCCTCCTCCTCCTTCTCCTCCTCCTTGTAGTTCAATGCCTCGCTGCGGCCTTCGTGCTTAGGTGCTGTCGGGAAAGAGGAGGAGGAGGAGGACAAGCTAGGTGCGCTCGAGTCATATCTGACGTTCTACCCCTCCCTCCCATCCCTTACCATGACGTAGATCTCCTCTTTGTTCGCACAAGCTGATGTCGTAGCATTGCATAGTATTACATGGCATAGCATGGTGTTGAAGATCAACGCGTAGCATGACATATCATGGCGTGGCGAAGCCCCAAAGCGGGTGGGTGGGGCTTCCGCGGCCCAAAAAAATCAACGAATCGACACCGGATGTGTAAAAACGTCCGATGGTTTCTTCGGGAGGGCATGTTGTAGATTTTGGGACCTATGTGGAAGGACCGAAAAACATGCCGTGGCATGGCATTGGAAATAATGACGCCAACGCTGCAGCGGGAGCACGGTTCGGAACGAGCGGAAGCGCGGAAATTAGGCCAGCGCTGCAGCGGGAGCACGATTCAGAACCAGCGGTAGCCTGAAAATGAGGCCAGCGCTGCAGCGAGAGCATCATTTTGACAAACAAACCCAAGCGCGGAAGCGCGGAAATGAGGACGCGTAGCCTGACATAGCATGGCGTGGCGACGCCCCAAAGTCGGGGGGGACACCGAATGTGGAATCTTTTCCGATGTTTTTTTTCCGCGGGGGGCATGTTCTAGATTTTGGGGCCTATGTGGAAGGACCGAACACCACGCTGTGGCATGGCGCTGGAAATGATGACGCCAACGCTGCAGCGGGAGCACGATTCGGAACAAGCGCAAGCGCGGAAATGGGGCCAGCGCTGCAGCGGGAGCACGATTCGGAACGAATGGTAGCCCGAACATGAGGCCAGCGCTTCAGCGAGAGCCGCATCTTGAACCCCCCAAAAAAAAGCGTGAAGCACGGAAATAAAGACGCGTAGCATGACATATCATGGCGTGGCGACGCCCCGAAGCGGGTGGGGCTTCCGCGGTCCAAAAAATCAACGAATCAACACCGAATTTGTAAAAACTTCCGATGTTTTCTTCGGGGCGGCATGTTTTAGATGTTTGGGCCTACTTGGAGGGACCGAAAACTACGCCGTGGCATGGCGCTGGAAATAATGACGCCAGCGCCGCAGCGGGAGCACGATTCGGAACGAGCGGTAACCAGAACTTGAGGACAGTAGTATTCAGATTGTGCAATCGGCGCGTGTTCCAGACACTTCTTTTGGACGCTAACCGGAGGAGAAAGAGGGGGAGGAGGAGGTAACAGGAGGAGGAGGAGGAGGAGGAGGAGGAGGAGGAGGAGGAGGAGGAGGAGGAGGAGGGGGAGGGGGAGGGGGAGGGAGAGGAGGAGGAGCAAGAGGAGGAGGAGGAGCGGCACGCCCAGGAGGTGACCAGCGTCGATCCCACCCGGCAAGCCCAAGGGCGACGACAGTCGTAGAGGCCCTCAAGATCGACATCGAAATCAGGCGATGCCAACAATAGACAGAACGCGTTTCACGGGCGCATACTTTGGGAACATTCGGCGGCGCATTTCGACCCGGGGGGTGGGCCCCCCCCCAAACACTCGGCACCGTCGCTCAAAACCAGGCGGACTCCCCTCCCCCCCAAACACCCCCCTTCCCGAACGCCCCCCCCCCCCTCCCAAGCGGGGGGGGACCAAAACCCCCCACCCCCACGGGCGCCGGCGCTGGCGGTGGCGGCCGCCAGCAACGCCGACGGCGGGGACGCAGCAACGATGACCAGAAGCAGCCCAACGGGGGGTGGGTTCAAACCCCCCCCTGGCGCCGAGGGGGAGGGTTTCAAACCCCCCCCCCTGGCGCCGGCGCCGGCGTTGGCGCCGGCGACGACGGGGACGCAGCGACGATAACCACCACTACCACCACCGCCACCACTACCACCACCACCACCGCCTCAACCCACCACCACCACCACCACCACCAACCCACCACACAACCACCACCACCGCCACAGCCACCACCACCACAGCCACCACCACCACCACAACCACCACCACAACTCACCAGCACCACCAACACCACAACCACAAAACCAACCCCACTACCACCACCACCACCACCACCACCACCACAATTTACCACACCACCACCACCACCGCCACAACCACCACCACTAATAGCAGCACAACCCACCGCCACCACCACAAACCACCACACCATCACCACCACCACCACCGCCACCAGCACCACCACCAGCACCACGTCACAAACCACCGCCACCACCACAACCCACCACCACCACCACCACAAACCACACCACCACACCACACCACACACCCACCACCACAACACACACACCACCACCACCACCACAAAAACCCACCACACTACACCACCACCACCACTACCACACACCACCGCCACCACCACAACACCACCACCACTACTATCAGCACAACCCACCGCCCACCACAAACCACCACAACACCACCACCACCACCACCACCGCCACCACCACCACCACCTCCACAGACCACCGCCACCACCACAACCCACCACCACCACCACCACGCCACCACCAAACCACCACCACCACCACCGCCATCACAATCCACCATCACCACCAACACCAACACCACGAAGCACCACCACACCACCACCAAACCACCACCACCATCACAACCCATCACCATAACCGCCACCACCACCACCACCACAACAAACCACCACACCACCACCACCATCACCACAACCACCACCACCGCCAGCACCACCACCACAACCCATCACAACCACCACCACAATCGTCCTCGCCGACGCTCCCCGCCGCCGCCGCCCGCCGCCGCAGGCGCCGGCGCCGGCCCAGAAAAGGAACTCGTCGTCCCCGCCGCCGCCGCCAGCCGCCGCCGACGCAAGCGCCTGCCCGAGAAGAGGGGGGGGCGAGGGTTCGAAACCCCCCCCGGGGGGTTCGAACCCCCCCCCTCCATCCAGGGGGGGGGGGGTCCGGTTTCAAACCCCCACCCCTCCAAGCGACCACAGAACGCGCTCTGTCCATCAGTAGGGATAGGGGTACGTTCCAGGCTGGCAAGGTGGGGGGAGGGCAGAGCGGGCGGGCCGTGGCAGAAGGCTCCCAGGGCCGAAGGGCCTCCAAGATGCCTCCGAGGGGCCTCCGAGGAAGCTCCGAGGGCCGAAGGGCCTCCCGAGAAGGCTCCGAGGGCCAGAGGGCCTCGGAGAGGCCCTTCGCGGCCCTCTGCGAGGGTCCGCCCCCCGCCCGCTTCCTCAGGAGAGGCTGAGTCCATAAAGGC
Source organism: Prorocentrum cordatum (assembly GCA_963575745.1). Lineage (NCBI taxonomy): Eukaryota > Dinophyceae > Prorocentrales > Prorocentraceae > Prorocentrum > Prorocentrum cordatum. The sequence continues at coordinate 128,055 of CAUYUJ010016523.1, read as the reverse complement.
CTCCTCGATGGGGTCGGTGTAGATGGAGTCGGAGGATCGCGCCGCATCGCCGATACATCGGCGACTCATCGGCGATGCATCGGCGATGCACCGGCGATGCATCGGCGACGTCAGCGATGCACCCGCGACGTCGGCATGGGGAAACGCGGGCTCCACGTCGAGCCGCATCGCCGATGCATCGGCGATGCCCATCTGGGAGGCCTAGAGAAGTGCAGACGGATCAAGTCCACACGAAGACCGAGCACTCCGTATGGACTCACTCCGTACGGATTTGACTTCCTGTCAAGACAGGCCAAGTCCACGAGCACTCCGCATGGACTTGGCCTCCGCCGACGTCCACCCTCGGCGCGCCGCCGCCCCCTGCACGGCCGTGCGGCGCCCGCGCCCAGAGCTTCTACAGTCGGGCGTTGCTCGCGGGGGGGGGTCCACAAATCGGTGGCGCGCGAGGGGGGGGGAAAATGAGGGGAAGGCCTTCGAAGAGGGCCGCGGGACTTCTCAGAAGCCCTCGCGCCTTCTGAAAAGTTTTCTGAGTCTGCGGGGAAGGCTTAGGCAGCTTCTCAGCAGGCCGGGAGGGGCTCCCGAGCCTTCTGGGAAGGCCCGCCCCTTCTCACTTCCCCCCTTGCTCGCCGCCGAATGAAAACTGGCTGAGCCCAGAACGACAAGAAAGCTTCCAGTCGTCGCCAGTTCTCACTCCTTCTGCGGGCCGGCGGCGGGTCGGCGGCATGGCACGGGCCACTTCATATTAACTGGGGGGCGGGGAAACGTGCGCCTGTCGTGCAACCTCGAAGCCCAGGGAGGCCTCATGTAGGACCAGATTTGGAGACTCGTCTCCTGCAACCCTCGACATCCCCCCCCACGTAGCGCCCCCCCCCACCCTACGAAACGCCCGAGCGGTGGACGCGCACGCATTTCCGCCCTCGGGAACCTGCAGATCCCGCGTGCACTGCAAACCCCGAAGTCAGGTGGCACGACCCCGAAGCGATCGAAACTCAGGCCGTCTACCTCCGCACTCCGCGCAGCACGAAGCGCGAAGCGCGGCCATCGTCGGCAACATCGCGCGGTCCCCATGGAAAAAGGCAACCCTCCAGCCTGGACTGCGAAGCGCGAAGCGCGGTTGCTGCGGGTGGCCCAAAGGCGGCCTCGCCCAAAACTCGCTCAATTTCTAATCCTATAATTATTGAACCCTAATTATTGTAAAACCGGTCATTATGCAAACCGGCTCCATCTACTGCAAAAAATAGAATTTCCTGAGCATGCGTGCAGAATCTCCTGTATGTTACACTACAAAGTGCCCGGTCCCCGTTGCGTTCCGCCCTCATCTATTGTAAAAAATAGCATTTGCTGAGCATGCGTGCAGAATCTCTTGTATTTTACACTACAAAGTGCCCGGCCCCCGTTGCTACCCGGTTATGCAAACCCGCTCCATCTTTTGCAAAAACTACAATTTGCTGATCCTGAGCATGCTCCATCCTGAACATGCGTGCAGAATCTCTTGTATTTTAAAATACAAAATGCGACCCCCTTATGTACACCGGCTCCATCTCCTGCACAACCTCGCGCTTCCTGCGCATGCGTGCAGAATTCTTAGCCCGTTAGAGCACTCGCGTGCCAACTGGATCGCACATCCGTCGTCGCCGTCGTCGTCGTCGTCGACGTTGCACTCGCTGTGGTTATACCGAGGGGAGAGATGATCTTTATGGTGGGGTGGCTTGCGGGTGGGACTGACGGCCACCGCAGGTGGGTTCGAGGTCAAGGTGTACTCGTGGCCGCGCCTAGTAGACCCTAAACCCTAAACCCTAAATCCCACCAGCCCTCTGGGCGTCGGTGTTTTAGGGCGTTTCCCTTTCCACCCCTCTTCTTCCCCTTCGGGGAAGGGTTTACCCCTCCCCCGACCCCCTCCCCATGGACCTGGAGAGGGGGGCCGCGAGGTGTCAGAGCGTCCAAAACGGCCTCGGCGAGGAAGCCAAAATCATTGATTTTACCAGGGTTTCGGCCCTATTTTGGCCTCCTGGGGGGGCGAGGCTAATTAATGCTCCGCACTTCTTTGATGGATCTCCTCCAAGATGGCCCCAAGAAGCGCCCAGGAGGCCCCAAGAGGTCCCAAGATGGCCCCAAGATGGCCCCAAGAGGCCCCCAAGAGGCCCCCAGGAGGCCCCCAAGAGACTCCCAAGAGGCCCCAAGAGACCCCCCAGAGGCACCCAAGATGCTCCAAGAGGCCTCGGCGAGAATGCCGAAACGGCCTCGGCGAGGAAGCACAAATCACTGGATTTACTAGGGTTTCGGCCCCATTTTGGCCTCCTGGGGGGGGACGCTAATTAATGCTCCCCTCTTGTTTGATCGATCTCCTTCAAGATGGTCCCAAGAAGCGCCAAGGAGGTCCCAAGAGGTCCCAGGATGGCCCCAAGATGGCCCCAAGAGGCCCCCAAGAGGCCCCCAGGAGGCCGCAAGAGACCCCCAAGAGGCCCCAAGAGACCCCCCAGAGGCACCCAAGATGCTCCAAGAGGCCTCGGCGAGAATGCCAAAACGGCCTCCGCGAGGAAGCAAAAATCACTGGTTTTACTAAGGTTTCGGCCCCATTTGGGCCTCCTGGGGGGGGACGCTAATTCATGCTCCCCTCTTGTTTGATCGATCTCCTCCAAGATGGCCCCAAGAAGCCCCAAGAGGTCCCAAGATGGCCCCAAGATGGCCCCAAGAGGCCACCAAGAGGCCCCCGGGAGGCCCCCAAGGGACCCCCAAGAGGCCCCCAGAGACCCCCCAGAGGCACACACGATGCTCCAAGAGGCCTCGGTGAGAATGCCAAATCATTGATTTCACAGAAAGGTTTTCGCCACATGTTGGCCTCTTGGGGGGGAGCACTGGTGAAGATGACTCCAAGAGCGCCTGGGAGAGCACAAGATGACCTCCAAGATGGCTCCAGACATCCCAAGATGTCTCATAATGGCTTCCTCTGTGTGCTGCCCACTTCCCTGATCCAGGCAATTCCTCTGGGCATCGTTTCTGGATGGGCTGGTGGGCATTCACGAAGCGTCAACAACTCTAAACCGTAAACCCCAAACCCTAAACCCTTCAAAGAGCCCTCCCACGGCCCAACCTGACCCGTTGCTCGAACTGCGCCTGGCCGTGACAAGCAAGGTCCTAGGAAAGCAAGACGCGAAAGACCGGACGCCAGCGTCGAAGATCCGACAACAAAATGAGGCACAGGCGTTCTTGGGACGACGCTGGCCCCGCGATCCCCAGACCCCCTCCCTGGCGAGAGGAAGCGCGCCGAGGACGGCGTCGGCAGCGCCGCCGGGGTTAGGGGCAACGCTAGGGGGGGACTGGCTGGGGGGAGATAAACATCGAGCTGGGACCGGCGATAGATCGGCGATGAGCCCCGAGAGCGAAGCCACACGCTCCCGGGCAGGGAGGGCTATCGGGCCCCCGTCGGCAATCAGTGGGCGACCAGGGGCCGATGCGCCCCCCCCGAGCTGGGACGCACATAGACATACTAGTACTGTATGTCCTCCTTGGAGGCGCGCGTCCGACCCGATCATACAATGTACCCATCTTGTAATAATATCGTCTCCCGAGCGGTATGGCCAGAAAGCGCCGGCCACGCTGGGGGGCGGCGCACACATAGTATGAGTATGCTGGGTTGACGCCGATGGGCCCATCCCCTGCCCATCGAAGCCCCCGAGGGGGGGCCCAGCGCCGACCCAGGAAGTCCCAGCGAGCGTGGGTCTCCGGCACCAGGCGGACAGCTGAAGCTGGAACGATCGCGGCCTCCCGACAGGGCGGATCGATCGATGACGGCCAAGTCTGGGCACGTTTTCCATGCCGAGTTTGTTTGTGTTGACTGTCCCAGGGCCCGGCGAGGGCCCATGGAGCCGAAAGCGGACAAAAGCATCCCGTCGTGATGTTGTCTGCGGCGCGAGCTTGCCTGGGGCCCCACCCTCTGACGGTGCAGACCTTCGCCGCCTGGAGCAGGTGCGGCGGCGTCTCGTCCTCGGCAGACCGCACAGCGGGCGCCGCGCGCCTAGGCGTGCTCGCAGGCGGGTGCGCCACGACCTCGGGGCGCGGCTGCTGCACACGGCCTGGCAAGCCACAAGAGCGGAAGGAGGGAGGGGGGGGGCGACGAGATCTATACTTAGCCACCGCCGCTGGCCAGGCCCATCCTGGGCCCCGGAGCGGTGCATAGGCCCCCCTGGCTTGCCCAGGCAGCCCTATGCACCGCTCCGGGGCCCAGGATGGGCCTGGCCAGCGTTGGTGGATCCGTATAGATCTCGTCGCCCTAAGGAAGGGTGCGCAGAGAGCACCATGCACGTGCACCACCACCGTGCCTGGCCATGGGGGCCCCAAGAGAGCCCCACGCGGTCGACAGGGGCCCCCGAAGAGGCCCCACGAGGGCTCCAAACAGGCTCCAAGAGGCCTCCAATAGACTCCCAGAGCGAAAAATCCGCACAGGCCCTTCCCGTCGAATCGTCGTCGCCGTCGTCCTCGCCCTCGCCCTCGCCCTCGCCCTCGCCCTCGCCCTCGCCCTCGCCCTCGCCTGCCTCCTCTTCCTCCTCCTCCTCCTCCTCCTCCTCCTCCTCCTCCTCCTCCACCTCGTGCTCCTCCTCCTCCTCCTCCTCCTCCTCCTCCTCCTCCTCCTCCTCCTCCTGCTCATCCTCCTCCTCCTCCTCCTCCACGAACTCCTCGTCCCCCCTCCTTCCCCTGCTCATCCCCATCCACCCCCCCGTCTTCCCCCTCCTCCCCACCCTCCTCCCCTCTTGCATTCCCCCTCCTCGTTGCGATTGCGCGGCCTGCGGGATCGGCGGGCGGGGGAACCACGGCGGCGGCGCTGGGGGCCGCGCGGGAGGGCCTCGCGCCGTCGTCGTCGTCGTCCTCATCCTCCTCCTCCTCCTCCTCCTCCTCCTCCTCCTCCTCCTTCTCCGCCGTCTCCTCCTCCTCACCCTTCTCATGGTTACAGCTCTTAGTACGAATAATCATATGAATGATCATAATAATAATGAAACTAACAAATAATTTGTGCTAACGGAGTTCCCCACATAAAGATATTAACGGTTTCGTGGGACCCATGGGGTACGACAACATCAACACGAAGGAGAAGCTCATCGAACGAGTAAGTACGCATGAAAGGGCAGACACAAAAGAAAGGAGGAGGGAGGACAGGTGCTCAGGAAACGAAGCCTTGTAAATAGTATTGGTTTCCGATACCCTCCTCGCTCAGGCGGGGCCACCCTGGAGGGGTGGGAGGGGCACGAAACCATGTAAATAGTATTGGTTTCCGATACCCTCCTCGCTCAGGCGGGGCCTCCCTGGAGAGGTGGGAGTGGCACGAAACCATGTAAATAGTATGGGTCTCCGATACCCTCCTCGCTCAGGCGGGGCCTCCCTGGAGGGGTGGGACGGGCACGAAGCCATGTAAATAGTACGGGTTTCCGATACCCTCCTCGCTCAGGCGGGGCCTCCCTCGACAGGTGGGAAGGGCACGAAACCATGTAATTAGTATTGGTTTCCAATACCCTCCTCGCTCATGCGGGGCCTCCCTGGAGGGGTGGGAGGGGCACGAAACCATGTAAATAGCATGGGTGTCCGTTACCTTCCTCGCTCAGGCGGGGCCTCTCTGGAAGGGTGGGAGGAGCACGAAACCATGTAAATAGTATGGGTTTCCAATACCCTCCTCGCTCAGGCGGGGCCTCCCTGGAGGGGAGGGAGGGGCACGAAACCATGTGAATAGTACGGGTTTCCGATACCCTCCTCGCTCAGGCGAGGCCTCCCTGGAGAGGTGGGAAGGGCACGAAACAATATAAATAGTATGGGTTTCCGATACCCTCCTCGCTCAGGCGGGGCCTCCCTGGAGGGGTGGGAGGAGCACGAAACCATGTAGATAGTATTGGTTTCCGATACCCTCCTCGCTCAGGCGGGGCCTCCCTGGAGGGGTGGAAGGGGCACGAAACAATGTAAATAGTACTGGTTTCCGATACCCTCCTCGCTCAGGCGGGACCTCCCTGGAGGGGAGGGAGGGGCACGAAACCATGTAAATAGTATTGGTTTCCGATACCCTCCTCGCTCAGACGGGGCCTCCCTGGAGGGGTGGGAGGGGCACGAAACCATGTAAATAAAATGGGTTTCCGATACCCTCCTCGCTCAGGCGGGGCCTCCCTGGAGGGGTGGGAGGGGCACGAAACCATGAAAATAGTATGGGTTTCCGTTACCTTCCTCGCTCAGGCGGGGCCTCCCTGCAGAGGTGGGAAGGGCACGAAGCCTTGTAAATAGTATGGGTTTCCGACACCCTCCTCGCTCAGGCGGGGCCTCCCTGGAGGGGTGGGAGGAGCACGAAAACATGTAAATAGTATTGGTTTCCGATACCCTCCTCGCTCATGCGGGGCCTCCCTGGAGGGGTGGGAGGGGCACGAAACCATGTAAATAGTACGGGTTTCCGATACCCTCCTCGGTCAGGCGGGGCCCCCCTGGAGGGGAGGGAGGGACACGAAACCATGTAAATAGTATAGGTTTCGGATGCCCTCCTCGCTCAGGCGGGACCTCCCTGGAGGGGTGGGAGTGGCACGAAATCATGTAAATAGTATGGGTTTCCGATGCCCTCCTCGCTCAGGCGGGGCCTCCCTGGAGGGGTGGGTAGGTATGGTATGGTATGGTATTGTTTGGTAGTGTGTGGTATGGTATGCTATGGTATGGTATGGTATGGTATGGTATGGCAGGTATGGTATGGTATGGTATGGAATGGTAGGCATGGTATGATATGGGAGGCTGGAATGGTAGGCGTGGTATTGGTATGGGAGGCGGGAGGCGGGAGGGAGAAGGAGAGGAGGGAATAATACGAATAGCAAAAATAAGGATCATAATAATAAGCATGCGAATGATGGTAATAGAATTAGTAATAAAAGAACTAGAAGTAGTAATACTAATAGTAATAGTGAAAATAGTAGTGATACGAATAATGATAATAATAAAAATAATAATAGTAATAATAACAGTCATAGTAATAGTAATAGTAATAGTAAGACTAATAGTAATCGTAACCGTAATTGAAGAATAATAGCAATAGTAATAGTGATAGTGATGGTAATAATACTAGTACTAGTATTAGTACTAGTACTAGTAATATTAATAGTAATAATAATAAGGATAGTAATAGTAATAAAACTAGTAATAGTGATTGTATCAGTAAGAGTAATAGTAATAATAATAATGAAAGTAAGAGTAAGAGTAAGAGTAATAGTAATAGCAATAGTAAATAGTAATAGTAATAGTAATAGTAATAGTAATAGTAATAGTAATAGTAATAGTAATAGTAATAGTAATAGTAATAGTAATAGTAATAGTAATAGTAATAGTAAGTAATAGTAATAGTAATAGTAATAGTAATAGTAATAGTAATAGTAATAGTAAGTAATAGTAATAGTAATAGTAATAGTAATAGTAATAGTAATAGTAATAGTAATAGTAATAGTAATAGTAATAGTAATAGTAATAGTAATAGTAATAGTAATAGTAATAGTAATAGTAATAGTAATAGTAATAGTAATAGTAATAGTAATAGTAATAGTAATAGTAATAGTAATAGTAATAGTAATAGTAATAGTAATAGTAATAGTAATAGTAATAGTAATAGTAATAGTAATAGTAATAGTAACAGCACTAGTACTAGTAATAGTAACAGTAACAGTGATAGTAATAATAATGCTAGTATTACAAATAATAATAATATCAATAATAGTGTTAGTCATACTACTAACACTAATAGTACTAGTAATAGTTATAGAAATTATATTAGTAATAGTGATAGTGATAGAAGTAGAAGTAGTAATAGTAAGAATAATAGTAATAGTAGTAGTTCTACTAGAATTAATAGTAATAGCACGTAAGAGTAATAGTAATAGTAATGGGAACCGCACTAATAATAATAGTAATTAGTAATAGGAATAGTACTAGTAATGGTAATCGCAATATTAATATCAATAGTGATAGTATAAGTAGTCGTAATAGTGATAGCGGTAGTAATAATATTAAACATGAGAACAATTATGCTAAACTAATAATAATATTAAAATAGATCATAGTGGTAGTAATAGTAATACTAATTAAAAACAATAATAGTAATAGTAAAAGTGACAGATCCAGTACTAGTACTAGTACTAATATTAATAATAATAAAAGCAATAAAAAAAATCAACAATAATAGTAATAGAAATAGTAGTAATGAGAATACCAGTGATAGTAATAGTAATAGTACTAGTAGTAGTAATAGTACTAGTACTAGTACTGGTACTAGTCCTAGTACTAGTGGTGGAACCAGTAGTAGTACTAGTATTAGTAATGGCAATAGTAATAGTAATAGGAATAATAAAAATAATAGTAATAGCAACAGTGATAATAATAGTAATAGAAATAGAAATAGGAATATGAATGGTAATAGTACTAACAATAATAGTAATAGGAATCGGAATAGGAATAGGAATAGGAATAGGAATATGAATAGGAATAGGAATAGGAATGGGACTAGGAATGGGAATAGGAATAGGAATAGGAATAGAAATAGTAATAGTAACAGTTAGGGTGATACTAATAGCACTAGTAATAATAATAGTAATAATAATAATGATAGTGATATTAATAGTAATGGCAATAATAATAGTGATAGTAATAGTAATAGTAATAGTACTAGTAATAGTAATAGTAATAGGAATAGTAATAGTAATAGTAATAGTAATAGTACGCGCAATAGTAATAGTAAGAGTAAAAGTAATAGTAATAGTAGTAGTAATAGCAATAGTAATAGTAATAGTAATAGTAATAGTAATAGTAATAGTAATAGTAATAGTAATATTAATAGTAATAGTAATAGTAATAGTAATAGTAATAGTAATAGTAATAGTAATAGTAATAGTAATAGTAATAGTAATAGTAATAGTAATAGTAATAGTAATAGTAATAGTAATAGTAATAGTAATAGTAATAGTAATAGTCGTAATAGTAATAGTAATAGTAATAGTAATAGTAATAGTAATAGTAATAGTAATAGTAATAGTAATAGTAATAGTAATAGTAATAGTAATAGTAATAGTAATAGTAATAGTAATAGTAATAGTAATAGTAATAGTAATAGTAATAGTAATAGTAATAGTAATAGTAATAGTAATAGTAATAGTAATAGTAATAGTAATAGTAATAGTAATAGTAATAGTAATAGTAATAGTAATAGTACTAGCAGTAATACCAGTAATAGTAATTCTCATACGCACCTCTCCGAGGGAGTAGAGCTCAGAGGCGATTAATGCGCACGCGTCCGCGATTTTTTCTGTGCGTTTCGCTCGGGACATCCTCGAAATTCTGAAAATCGGTGGCACCCCTCACGCAGATCGTGACGTCAGGGTCCAAAAACACATGGGAATTTCAACAGTTTAACATAAAACCTTCAAAAACACCTGGTAAGTTCAATAAGTTTGATCCCGATTCTCAGGGAATGGCGGTTTCGCTTGAAAAATCCTTCCAAAATCGAGCCCCAGACCCCGCCTCGGAGCCTCCTGGTGGCCTCCTGGAACCTCCTGGTGCCTCCTGGTGCTTTCTGAACCTTCTGGCGCCCCAGACCCCGCCTCGGAGCCTCCTGGTGGTCTCCTGAAACCTCCTGGGGCCTCCTGGGGCCTCCTGCGGCCTCCTGGAGCCTCTTGGGGCCTCCTGAAGCCTCCTGGGGTCTCCTGGAGCCTCCTGAGGCCGCCTGGGGCTTCCTGGGGCCTCCTGGGGCTTCAGAACTACATGCACACAGAGACACAAATCACGCCCAACACATCACACGCTAGACAAACATACCACACACACAACACCTACAACACACAAAAAGTACGCACCACACAAAGCATACATCACACACACACGCATAACACTCACAATCCTGGGGCCTCCTGGAGTCTCTTCTGGTATCAAAGTCGGGCCTCCTGGGGCTTCCTGGGGGGTCCTGGTACACACATCGCAAGGTGTGGCAACCCCACTTGCGCTCGAGTGAGACTTCGATGTTGCATTTCACTCCTGCTTCAAACGCCCCTTCAGTTTTTTGTATGAGCCTGGGCACACACGTGCCACTTGTAATAGTGATAGTGGCAGTGAAAGTTGTAGTGATAGTAGTTGAAATAGTCGTAGTACTAATAAAAGTAATAGTTAAAGAAATAGTAATAACCGTGGTAATTAGAATAGTAATAGTTGTAAGAACAGTAATTGGAATAGTAATTAGCAGTAGTAAAAACAATAGCAATAGCAATAGTAATAGTAATAGTAATAGTAATAGTAATTGTAATAGTAATAGCAATAGTAATAGTAATAGTAATAGTAATAGTAATAGTAATAGTAATAGTAATAGTAATAGTAATAGTAATAGTAATAGTAATAGTAATAGTAATAGTAATAGTAATAGTAATAGTAATAGTAATAGAAATAGTAATAATAATAGTAATAGTAATAGTCGTAGTAATAGTAGAAGTGATACGAATAGCAATAGTAATAGTTAAAGAAATAGCAATGGCCATAGCAAGAATATTCGTAATAGAAATAGCAATAGTAGTAGCAACTGTCATAGTAACCGTAACAGTAATCGTAACCGTATTAGTACTAGTAATAACACTAGTATTGTGAATAGTAATGGTGATGGTAATAATAATAATAACCGTGTGAATAATTAAGAGTAAATACTCATAGTAATAGTAAGGGTAAAAAATAAGAACCATAAGAATGATGATGTTAGAGGTAACAAAATTATCATCAGTATGAGTAGCATTACTATTATGACGAATAGTATCACTAGTACGATCATGAGTAGCTATAGTAGCAGTAGTAATAGTAGTAGTAATCGTGATCCTACTAGTATTGCAATTGCGATTGGTAGCAGCATCACCATGAGTAGCAGTATCAGAATCAGTACCAGCATCAGTAATACTAGTGCTATTACTATTACTACCACTAGTGGTGATAACAGACGTATCAATATCAGTAGTACCAGTGGTATTGCTCGCAGTGTTAGTGATGGTAATATTAGCATGAATCCTACTAGTATTAAAATAATAGTATGCGTATTCGTGTTGGTAATAGTATGAGTACTAGTATTCGTGTTAGCACTCGAATTCGTGTTAGTGTTAGTAGTGATAGTAGTAGCAGTCGTAGTCGTAGTAGTAGCAGCAGTAGTGGTAGTAGTAGTAGTAGCAGTAGTAGTAGTAGTGGTAGTGGTAGTAGTGGTAGTAGTGGTAAAAGTAATGGTAGTAGTGGTAGTAGTGGTAGTAGAAGTAGCAGTAGTTGTTGCTATAGCAGCAGTAGTAGCAGTAGCAGTAGTAGTAGTAATCGTAGTAGTAGTTGTAGAAGATGAAGAAGAAGAAGAAGAAGAAGAAGAAGAAGTATCGTGAATAGTGATCGTAGTCTTCTTCCGCTTCCTCTTCCTCCTCCTCCTCCTCCTCCTCCGCCTCCTCATCCTCCTCCGCCTCCTCCTACTCCTCCTCCTCCTCATCCTTCTCCTCCTCCTCCTCCTCCTCCTCCTCCTCGTCCTCCTCCTCCCCCTCCTCCTCGTCTTCCTCCTCGGAGGCGACGACGGCGGCGGCATCGTCGGCGGCGCTGTCGCCCTGAGGCAAAGCTGGGGGCCCGCTAGAGCCCACCGCGCCCGCCTGCTGCTCCCTCCGCTCCACGAAGGGGGGGGGGCGAGAACCCTCAAAGCAAATTTCATAACTGGTTTCCCAATATATATATATATATATATATATATATATATAGTGTTCGAATATGTCATGCTCGATGTCTCTCTCGGCATTCAAAGCTTCCAAGACGGCCCACGAGGCACCCCAGATCGCCGCAAGATGCCCAAAAAGCCGCGCAAGACGGCTCCCACCTGAACTCCACGTGGGGAGGAGGAGTAGGAGGGCTGACGGCAGTCGAGGAGAGGATCAGTCGGCACCGAATCGGGAAGCCGGATCGGATCGGAAAGCGAGCCTTCCACGGAAGCATCCAGCCGCATTCGCTCGTCCGGACATCGGAATCTCGATTCGAATCGGGCCAGTAGGAGCCGTCGTCAAGTCAGACCGGTGGGATCGAGATGAGTGGGCCCTGGGAGGGGGGGCGAGGAGCCGACCGAGGAGGAGGGAGGAGGGAGGAGGAGGGAGGGGGGGGAGGAAAAGGGAGGAGGACGGAGGAGGAGGAGGGAGGAGGGAAGAGGAGTGAGGAGGAGGGAGGAGGAGTGAGGAGGAGGGAGAAGGAGGCAGGAGGAGGGAGGAGGAGGGAGGGGGGTGGGGGGGGGGAGCAGATGGCGCCCCAGGTGGAGCACCAAGCGGCTTGCCTCGGGAGGGGGGGATGCATCATGCCCCTTAGCCTCGGGAGGGTAGAAAAAACATCCTCGTGAGAAGCCTTCTGGTAAAGGTGCTCAAGGAAGGGATCGAACGGGGCAGGACTGGTTCGCAAATACCCAGGGGCTATGGAAACAACGCCAGTTGAGGGGTCGGGGTGAATTGTCCTCCTTCGAAACCTTCCCCCATCCACGTTCCTCAGGAATGGCTCCCCCGTCTCCCGCTGCCCCAAACATGTCGGCAGGGCGGTGCCAGGCGCTTCGCCTGAGACTTCCCCACCCGCGCACATGTGTACTAAAAGCTGGCAACAGCTACAAAAAGGTTGCTCTCGCGTCAGCGATGCGCTTGTCCATTATACAAACTTGCAGCAGATACAAGAATGGATGGCGGGTCCCTTCCAAAATAGTGCTCTCACTTGAGCGCCGCTCCGTGTCATCTTTCCTCCTCATCCTCATCCGAATCCTCATCCTCCCTCTCATCCTCTTCCTCCTCCTAACTCCGCCCTCACCACCTCTGTCTTATCCTCCTAACTCCTCATCCTCCTCATCCTCGAACTCGTCCTCCTCCTCCTCCTCGTCGCCACCGCCGCCGCGATCGTGGTTGACATCATCACCATCACCATCAGCAGCACCACCACCACCACCACCACCACCACCATCATCATCATCATCATCATCATCATCATCATCATCATCATCATCACCATCAGCATCAGCATCAGCATCAGCCTCATCATCATCATAATCAGCAGCAGCAGAGCAACATTATCATCATCATCATCATCATCATCATCATCAGCATCATCATCATCGTCATCATGATCATCATCGTCATCATGATCATGATCATCATCAGCAGCATCATCATCAGCACCATCATCCTCATAAGCATCAGCATCATCGTCATCATCAGCATCATCAGCAGCAGCATCAGCATCTGCGTCATCATCAGCATCATCAGCAGCAGCATCATCAGCAGCATCATCATCACCACAATCACCATCATCATCATCATCATCAGAATCATCATGATCATAGCATCAACATCATCAACCTCATCAACAGCAGCAGCACAAACATCATCATCGTCATCGTCATCGTCATCATCATCAGCATCATGATAATCATCATCATCATCGTCGTCATCATCATCGTCATAATCGTCAGTACCATCATCATCATCGTCATCATCATCAGCATCATCGGCATCATCGAAATGATAATCATCCTTGTCTTCATCATCATCACCACAATCCTTCCTCATCCTTCCTCCCTCGTCCCAAGGTCGGCTCCTCCATCTCTTCCACCCCATCTTTTCACGGCACAGGCTACTCGGCAGCCGCCGGCGCCCTGGCCAGGCCGCTTGGTATGCCGCCGGGCATGGGGCCGCTGGTGATCCTCTGAAGGCGCGGCGGAGCGTCTGCCTCTGGGCGAAAGCCAGAGCGGTCTTCGGAGGAGGGGGAAGGGAGGAGAGAGGTGAGCCAGCAGGAAGGCAGCCGAGTCGATAGCTCCGAGCTGAACGAAGACAGCGGCTAGGTGGGCAGAGACATGCAAACCTGAAGGTGCCCAAGGACACATACACACACACAAATAAATAGATACAAGTCCCAGGATCCCACATCTTTCCATATTTTCTGACTTCTCGTCTCCCCCCACTTCCCACATTTTCCCATATTCCCCTTGGGATCGACGATTATTGATGTCTGCGCCTATCCTTCCCTCCTGACAAGGCTGCAGCAGGAGGAGGAGAAGAAGGAGAGGGGGCGGGGCGAGAGAGCCAGGGTGGGAGCACGAGGGGCGAAGGGGGAGGTAGAAGGAAGGGGGGCGGAATTAAGGGAGAAGCTGAGGAGCAGGAGGAGGAGGGGGGAGGAGGGGGAGGAGGACTTGGCAGGGGAGGAGGGTGAGGAGGAGAAGGAAAAAGGGGGAGGGGAGGGGAGGAGGAGGGAGAGGAGAAGGAGGACGAGGAAGGGGAGAGGGAGGGCGAGGGAGAAGGAGGAGGAAGAGGAGGAGGAGGAGGAGGGGGGGAGGGGGAGGAGGAGGAGAGGAGGAGGAGGAGGAGGAGGAGGAGGGAGGAGGAGGAGGAGGAGGAGGACGAGGAGGAAGAGGAGGAAGAGGAGGAGGAGGAGGACTTGGCAGGGAAGGAGGGGGAGGGGGAGGGGAAAGAGGAGGAAATGGAGGAGGAGTTGGCAGGGGAGGAGGGGGAGGAGAGGGGGAGCGGGAGGGGGGAGGCGGAGGGCAGAGTAAGCCCAGAGTGCATCGTGCTGTAATGCACAGTCCCGTCTCAAGCCGCCTCCTCATAAGTCCCTGCAGACACTCCCACTCACTGTCCGTTACAAAATTCTACCCATCGGAATGGAAATCTCAGGCCTCCAAGAGGCCTCCAGGAAGCTCCTGGGAGGCCCAAAGAATGCCCAAGGAGGACCCCAAGACGCGAGAACCCCTTGTTCTTATAAACAACTCTTCCCTGTCGCAACCCTAGACGTGTCGGTTGGGCGGGCCGGGCGTCTCGCCTGAGACTTCCTCATCACTTACGATTATGAGGCTTTAAAAAATACAAGAGCTTCACGGATGGAGGGCTGTTCGTCTCGCCTTGGCGCCGCACACATTCGTATTACGAGTTCCCAACACCTTCTCGCATGGAGAAAGGGTCGGACGGAGGGTCGTTTACAAAATGTGGCTCTCGCCTTAGCGCTGAGCACGTTCGTCTGAAAGGATTGCGACAGCCTCCCGGATTGAAGGCAGTTCCTTTTCAAAATGTAACTCTCGCCGTATCGCCGCGCACATTCGTCTGCAAAGCTTGCAACCGTCACAAACATTCGCATGGTTGAAGTCCCAAGAACGTTCCGGTATGATTCATGATTGCCAGGACTCAACAGTCACGTCTTCTCGCGGTGTTGAAGTTCCAGAGGCGGTGTTCTGGCACGATTTCGCATATCAGGACGCGCCAGTCATGTTGATTCGCGGCGTTGAAGTATCAGAAAATTGTACGTTGGCACGATGAAACATTATCCGACTATTGTCTTCCAACGGAGCGCTCACTGCAATGAAAATTGTTATCCTGGCGCAAAGCCCAACCATATGCAACTGTGAGTACCGCGTTGTGGGCACCGCTTTCGGTTGAGCTCCCTTGGGTGCCACACAACGTGTGATGGCTGTGCCGCCATGGGTGCGGTGGTGCCATGCGAGCGCAGCCACTGGGGCCCTCGGTGGAGCTCCCTATGTGGCTACGAAACGTGTGGGGGGTGCGCCGAAAGGGGCGCGGTGGTGCCATGCGAGCGCAGCCACTGGGGCCCCCGGTGGAGCTCCCCATGGGGCCACGAAACGTGTAAGGGGTGTGCCAAAGTAGGCGCGGTGGTGCCATGGGAGAACAGACACTGGGACATTCGATGGAGTTCCCCCTGGGGCCACGAAACGTGTAAGGGGTGTGCCCAAAGGGGCACGGTGGCGCCATGCGGGCGCAGCCAGTGGGTCCTCGGTGGAGCTCCCCATGGGGCCACGAAACGTGTGAAGGGTGTGCCGAAATGGGCGCGGTGGTGCCACGCAAGCGCAGCCACTGGGGCCCTCGGTGGAGCTCCCCATGGGGCCACGAAACGTGTGGGGGGTGCGCCGAAATTGGCGCGGTGGTGCCATGCTAGCGCAGCCACTGGGCCCTCGGTGGAGCTCCCTACGGGCCACGAAACGTGTGAGGGGTGTGCCGTCATGGGCGCGGTGGTACCATGCTGGGGCTTTCGGTGGAGGTCCCTATGGGGCCACGAAAAATATGAGGGATGTGCCGAAATGGGTGCAGTGTCGTGCGAGCGCAACCAATATGGCCCTCGGCGAATCTCCATTCCTATGGGGCCACGAAACGTGTGCGAGATGTACCGACATGGGTGGGTGCGGCGGTACCACGCGAGCGCAGCCACTGGGACCCTCGGTGGGGCTCCTCATGGGGCCACGAAACGTGTGATAGGTGTGCCGCAATGTGCCACGCAAGCGCAGCCACTGTGGCACTCGGTGGAGCTTCCCGTGGGGACACGAAACATGTGGGGGTGCGCCGAGATTGGCGCGGTGATGCCATGCGAGCGCAGCTATTGGGGCCCTCGGTGGGGCTCCCTATGAGTCCACGAAACGCGGGAGGAGTGTGCCGAGATGGGCGCAGTGGTGCCATGCCAGAGCAGCCACGGGGGCCTTCGGTGGAGCTCTTGTGGGGCTACGAAACGTATGAGCGTGTGCCAACATGCGGAGGGCAGAGGCAGGGATGGCAGGAGGGATGAGCGGGAGGAGCAGGAGTGAGGGAGGGACGCAGGGCGCTGTCCCATCAGAACGAAGACCCCACACCACACGATGGTTGGGAATTTCTTGTAGGGACCTATGCAGAGGAAACTTGGATTGGGGGTTCATCGCAACATCAATGATGCGTCTTGGATTTACGTCCTCCTCCTCCTGCTCCATCTCCTGATGCTCTCCCTCCTCCTCCCCAAAATGTTCCCCGAAGGGTTTCCACTACGGCTCGGGGAATACATAGCCAGGTAGCTTGCCAATGTGTTGGCCACAACGTTTGGCCACCACGGCGCTTCCAACAGACAGGGAACGACGGTGGTTCGCCGTGGACGTCTCCGATCTAATCTTGATATGAGTACACCTACTGGTAAAAGCGGTATCTTCTCAGCCGCATGTCCGTTGCACAAGCACGTGTTGAAGAATGAGGAGAAGGTGAAGAGGAGGAAGGGGGAAAACACGATTCGATCCTGTAATAGTGTGGGGCGGTGCCCTGAGGCTGGGTAAAGAGGCCAGGATATGGGAAAGGAGGAGCGGGACGAGGAGAACGGGAAGAACGACGAGTAGAACGAGAAGAGGAGAGGAAGCAGAAGAAGAAGGAGGAGGAGCACGAAGAAAGGAGGGGAAGGAGGAGGGGGGAGGGGGAGGAGGGGGAGAAGGAGGGGGGAGGAGGGGAGAAATGGGGAGGATGTGCTGATTGGATGAGAGGAGAGGCATCGGACAAAAGCCAGTCCAGCGGGCCTAGTCCAGCCCAGAATCGGAGGCCCAAAAATCTGAGGCCTCCTCAAAAACCCTCCGCGCCCGCGTCACGCTCGAGGAGGATCGCGCCCAGGGCGGGGACGCCTGGGAGCCCATCCTCAAGACCGAACGCCCTCAGCACAGCAGCTCGGGACCCTGAGCTCACAGAGCCCACACCCCGAAGCCCAGCTCCCGCCCCCTCCGCCATCGCGTCCCGAGCCGCCGTGCTGTGGGGAGGCCCCAGAGGGCCCAAAAAGGAACGCCATTCACACCCATGTGCCCTCGGGCACCCCAGTGGGCGGATCGACGACCCAGTCCTTCAAATCTGTCTTATAGAAGAGGGCCAGCGGCCGACCTTGACTCGGCGTAGCTGCTCACTCACGCCCGAGGACGCCTGCTCTCGGAGACACGGCCGAAGGAGGGGCCGAGTGGGCCTGTGCCCAAGGAAGAAGACGCCACAAGCACAGCAGAAGCACAGAGACAGGCCGTCCTCGTTGCCCGACCGAGCCGCCACCCGGGCAAACAACAGAAACTGTATCCCGCACCGCGATGCTGCACCCGGCCGTCCGCTGAGGGCTGCACCTCGCCCATCTCAACGGCGGGGGGCGACACGAGTGAGGCGTGTGCCAAAATGGGTGCGGTGGGCGCATGCGAGCGCTGACATCTGGGCTTCGGCGGAGCTCTCCATGGGGCCACAAAACGTGTGAGGGGTGTCCCGCAATGGGTGCGGTGGGCGCATGCGAGCGCTGGCATCAGGGCCTTCGGTGGGTCTCCTTCTAGGGCCACGAAGCGCCTGAGGGGTGTCCCAAAATGGGTGCGGTGGGTGCACGCGGGCGCTGGCATGTGGACCTTCGGTGGGGCTCCCTATGGAGCCACGAAGCGTGTGATGGGTGTGCCAAAATGGGCGCGGTGGGCGCATGCGTGCGCTGGCATCTGTGCCTTCGTTGGAGCTCCCTATGGGGCCACAAAACGTGTGAGGCGTGTGCCAAAATGGGCGCAGTGGGCGAATGCGTGCGCTGGCATCTGGGCCTGTGGTGGAGCTCTCTATGGGGCTACAAAACGTGTAAGGCGTGTGCCAAAATGGGTGCGGTGGGCGCATGCAAGCGCTGGCATGTGTGCCTTCGGTGGAATTCCCCATGGGGCGACGAAACATTCGAGGGGTGTGCCAAAATGGGCGCGGTGGGCGCATGCGAGCGCTGGCATCTGTGCCTTCGTTGGAGCTCCCTATGGGGCCACAAAACGTGTGAGGCGTGTGCCAAAATTGGTGCGGTGGGCGAATGCGTGCGCTGGCATCTGGGCCTGTGGTGGAGCTCTCTATGGGGCTACAAAACGTGTAAGGCGTGTGCAAAAATGGGTGCGGTGGGCGCATGCGAGCGCTGGCATGTGTGCCTTCGGTGGAATTCCCTGTGGGGCCACGGAGCGTGCGAGGGGTATGCCAAAATTGGCGCGGTGGGCGCATGTGAGCGCTGGCATCAGGGCCTTCGGTGGGGCTCCCTATGGGGCCGCGAAGCGTGTGAGGGGTGTGCCAAAATGGGTGCGGTGGGCGCATGCGAGCGCTGGCATCTGGGCCTTCGGTGGGGCTTCCTATGGGGCCACGAAGCGCCTGAGGGGTGTCCCAAAATGGGCGCGGTGGGCGCATGCGAGCGCTGGCATGTGTGCCTTCGGTGGAGCTCCCTGTGGGGCCACGGAGCGCGCGAGGGGTATGCCAAAATTGGCGCGGTGGGCGCATGCGAGCGCTGGCATCTGGGCCTGTGGTGGAGCTCCCTATGGGGCTACAAAACGTACGAGTGTGCCAAAATGGGTGCGGTGGGCGCATGCGAGCGCTGGCATCTGGGCCTTTGGTGGAGCTCCCTATGGAACCGAGAAACGTGCGAGGGGTGTGCCAAAGTGGGGGAAGAGAGGAGAAGAGGGAGGATAGGAGGAGGGAGGAGCGGGAGGAGGAGGAGTGAGGACGCGGGGCACTGTCTCTTCAAAACGAGGACCCAACACCACAGGATGGTTGGGAACAAAAAAGGCGGAGAAGGAGGAGGAGGAGGAGGAGAAGAAGGAGGGAGGGGGAAGGAGGGGGGCTAGGGGGGAAGGAGTGGGAAGGAGGGTGAGAGAAGAAGGAGGTTGAGGAAAAGGACCAGAGCACCACGAGGAGGCGTCAGCGACGCTGCAACACGCCCTCCCGAGCAGTCCTCCACCCTTGTGACACGTAAAGCTGTTCAGCTTCAGAATAACGGGTTGCGAGGACGTCTCAAGCGGAACACCTGGCAGCACCAGCGGGACACGCCTGGTGGTGCGACAGGGGGAAGTTACCTCATCGGGAGGAGGGATGGAGAAGGGGGAAAGGGGGGGAGGAACCCGGGGGAAGAAAGATGCGGGAAGAGGAAGGAGAAGGTATTACCTCATCAGGAGGAGCGGTGCACATTGCATCGTGAATATGCTCTGTGGCTACACGCGTTGTCTTTGCGTCCGTGCGTCTCAAACCGGTGCCGACCCTCTTCACAGCGGTGCTGGAGCGTGGTGTCTCGCACTTTCCCACACCTTGTCGTTGAGTGCGGCTGCGTAGAGTTCTACGTAGACTTCGAGGAGTCCTCTGACTTTTCGCAGGCAAAAGTGAGGCGGGGAGAGGAGGGGAGAGAAAGAGGAGGAAGGAGTTACCCCTCTCCTCCTTCCCCCTCCTCCACCTCCTCGTCCCTCCCCCTCCTTGAAAGAGGAGGTACCCGAAAGGATGGAGGAGGGAAAGTGGGGTGAAAGAAATGAAGGAGAGGGAAGGAGGGATGGAGGGGAGAAGAGGAGAACGAGGAGGAGGAGGAGGACGACGAGGAGGAGGACGAGGAGGTGGACGAGGAGGAGAAGGAGGAGGAAAAAGAGGAGAGCGAGAGGACGGAGGAGGAAGAGGAGGGGGAGGGGAGAGGAGGATGACGATGGGGAGCAGAACGACGACGAGAAGATAGGGTACTTTGAGGAGGAGGGGGTGGGAAGGAGGAGGGAGGAGGAATGCAGGGGCAAGGAATAGGGGAGGGGGAGCAGGGGCAGGAGGCGGCCTGGCCGCGGGCCACGGCGCCAGGGCGCGAGGGGGGCCCCGCGCCGATCGGCGCCGCAGGGCGGGGGGCCTGCGGACCATCCGCGAGAACTCGCCCAGGTCCGCGGGCCCGGCGCGCCACGGCTCCTCATCCTCGTGCGGGGAGCAGGAGGAGGAGGACCAGTGTAAAACCAAGAGTCATCAACAATGTTAAAATTAACCCTCCCTCCAAGCTCCCTCTTCGTAGGCCCCCCACAACGGTTCACGTCCATTGAAGGAACTGCCTCGTTGGAAGACAACCGTTTGGATCCTGAAGCATGCCAAAACATGTTCTCGGGAAATCAACGCCACGTATCAACCTGACTGCTGCGTCTTGACAATCCGGAATCTTGCCAGAGCACCATGTTTGGGATTTCAACACCGCGAATCAACATAACTGTTGCACCCGCATAATCCTGAATCCTTCCAAAACACTATGTCTGGTACGTTGATCATGGGAATCAGTGAACCTCTTGCAAATTTCGAATGTGCGCGGCGCTAAGGCGAGAGCCACATTTTGAAAACCACCCGCCCTCAATCCGTGAAACTCTTGCAACTGTTTAAAAGGAATGTGCGCGAGGCTAGGGCGAGAGACACGTTTTGAAAACGACCCGCCATCAACCCATTAAACTCATGCAAATGTTTACAAAGAATGCGCGCGGCGCTAAGGCGAGAGCCACAGTTTGTAACGACCCGCCCTGCATATGTGAAACTGCGGTCACTTCTTAAGCTTCAGCGTCATAGATGGTGAGGAAGGCTTAAGCGAAACGCCCGGCCCGCCCTAAAAACTGGCCTCGGGGAGCGACAGGGAGGAGTTATCTATAAGGAGAAGGCATGGAGGAGGAGGAAGAGGAGGAGGAGGAGGAGGAGGAGGAGTCCGTGAGGGCACCGCAGATGCTGCGGACGAGCGCGAAGCGCCGAGGCGAGGGCCCCACATCGAGGAGGGGCTGCCTCCGCACTCGAAGCTGGTACAAACTTCGAGGACGAGCACGCGGGGCGCCAGGACGAGAAGCACATTTTGAAGAGGAGACGCCCTCCTTCTCCTCATCCTCCTCCTCCTCCACCTCCACCTCCTCCTCCTCCACCTGCGGCGCTACGGCGAGAGCCACACTTTGGAAAGGGCCTTCCCTCCATGCGCGGCGCTGCTGCACACGTCTAAAACGAACGTGCGCGGCGGAAGGGCGAGAGCCACATTTTGGAAAGGACCCTTCCTCCAAAGGCGAAGCTGCTGCAAGCGTCTAAGAGGAACGTGCGCGGCGCTCAAGCAAGAGACACATGTTGGAAAAAAATCATCCGTCCATGCGTCAAACTGCTGCAAATGTTCAAAACGAATGCGCGTGTCGCTAAGGCGATAGTCACATTTTGAAAACGAACCACCATCCATCCGAGACACGGTTGCAAACTTTTACAACGAATGTGCGGGGCGCTATGGCGAGAGCCACACTCTGCAAGGGAACCGCCCGGAATCAGTGAAACTGTTGAGCACTTCCAAAACGAATGTGCGCGGCGCTAAGGCGAGAGCCACATGTTGGAAAGGAACTGCCCGACATTCGCGAATTGGCTGAAAACTTGTAGAAGCAAATGTGCGCGGCGCTGAGGCGAAAGCCACATTTTGAAAACGAACCGCCCTCCATCCATGACACTGTTGCAAATTTCCAGCTTCAGATTGAGAAACGATGAGGTCTCAGGCAAAACGCCCAGCCTGCCCTATCGACACGTCTGGGGTGCGACACGGAGAGGTTGCTCATAAGGACAAGGGCTGGAGTCGAGTCGAGTCGTGCAGCGGGGCCAGGCCACAAACGAAGCAGCAAGGAGGGGATGACAAGAAGGCATGAATGGAAAATCTGCAGTCCGTGAACTCCAGGTGGTCCAAGACAGTCAGGCGCCGGTCAGCAAGCGATGGGATGCACCGGAGGCGAACTGACGCACAAAGCGACAAGGATAAAACAGAGGAAGAAAAACACTGATCTCTCGATTGAGCACCCCCCACGCCTAGGGGATCCACTACAGCATTGATCTACCCTACAATTGAAATATTGGTCGCATCTAAAAAAAAGTACGTAGAATGATCCGAAAATCAACTAACACTTCACACATTCTCTATAGATTCGACGGACCACACACAATTTTGAAGTAATGAAATCAATTATGTAGTCCATCCCCTACTCGATTCCTCGGGCGGACGCCTTCATAGATTACGGATCCGTGGACCTGTCGCGAAAATGGAATCAAGGCCGCCTTTATGCGACGAACCGCGTCGACTTTCTGCTTCGCCTCACCAGCAGCACCGACAGAATCTCCTGCCAGGCCTGAGCCGGACCGAATCGCGAGCCCGGATCGCATCGGAAACGGAGCGCACCGCCAGCGCATCGCCCAGGATCGAGATCGAGCTCGGATCGCCGCGCCCGGCTCGGGCTGGAGCTGGCCCGTGTTTGCCCCCCCTCCCACGCACAGGGGCAGTGCCCAAAGAAAAAGCATGTCGTCGGTGACGCTTCCTCGGCGCATCAGCACGCAGCGAAAATGACACGGAATTCGGCCCGCAGATGCGAGCGAATCGATCCGAACCGAATCGACTCGGACCCGCGGCCCCGGCCGGCGCACCGAGCCGCACCGAGTCGGACACCGCTGCCAGCCCTGCCCGGCTGGCCTTCTCTGGGAGCGGGCAGGGAGGCGCAGGCAGTTCCCCGCGCGCCCTCCGCGGCCCCGCCGCGTGCCACGGAGCGGCCGCGCTCCAGAGCCCAGGCCAGAGGGAGCGTCGGCAGCGCGCGTGTTGACGTGCTGATGGAAATGTAGAGTCGGGAACATGGGGCAGGAGGACGTCCTTCCGGAACATGGGACCCTCCGCCGGCCCAAGCTGAAGGACATTCAGAGGGTGCCCTCCCCCAGGATGCACAAGAACATCCAAGAAGCACGACGAACATGAGGGTACCCTCCCCGACCCTCGACTTTATACCTCGGTCCGACTGTAGCGAATAGAGCCCCACGCGCCGCCACGCTGGTCCTGGGCAGGCTGTGCTGCCCGGCGGAGGGGGAAGGGGAGGGGAGAAGCAGGCAGACGGCGACGCACGCGCAGGCGGGAGGCCAGGGCCGGCGGGGCGGGCGGCTTGACGTGCTGTGTTGGGCTCGGAAGAGAGGGGGAAGGAGAGGAGCACCGTGTGCCCTGAGGCGCGTCGGCGGGGCATGCGCTCAGGCGAGCAAGCAGGACTCGTCGATCTCGAGGAATGCGTGGGTGTCGTTGCTTGATCCCACTCTAACCGTAGGCCCCCGGTCTTCCCAACGCACACGTCGTTCCCTGGAGTCGGGGCTTTGGGGTAAAATACAAAATCCCGCAGCAGAGGACGGGGGGAAGGTTCGAGGCCAGGAGTTCGAGGGCCGAGGTCATCGGGCGATCTTCGCCCCTTCTGGGCATCTTTCCTTCTGGGCACCCTCTGGACATCCTGGGGGGCTTCTCCTCGCCACAGCTCGGCTCCTCTCGAACTCCTGCCCAGGGAATACCCCGTGACAGGTCCAAGAGGCGAGAGAGGGCGTGGGAAGAGGGGAGGATATGAAGGGGGTGATCACTAATGAGGAGGAGGAGGAGGAGGAGGAGGAGGAGGAGTCGAGTGGAGTTGAGTGGAGTGGAGTGGAGTGGAGTGGAGTCGAGTCGAGTCGAGTCGAGCGGAGTCGCGCCATGCAGCGGGTCTGGGCTCGAAGCGAAGCAGAGAGGAGGGGATGACGCGGGAGCAGTAAGGGAAACGCAGATCCTTCTGTTGGACCCACCCCCCCGGGGAGGGACGCACTGCTCCCTCCCTCCGCCCGCCACCCCCCCTTCTGGCCGCTTCGCTTCCGCTGCTCCCTCCACCCTTCCACACTGCCTCGGACACGGACGCCCATGGAGCTGCCGCGCGGGCGCCGCCAGGATCCGTGGCTCGTGGAGAAGCACCCCCCGAAAAACACGAAGCCAGGGCCGCCTGGTTATTTGTCGACGGTGCGCGCCGCTTTTGCGGGTGGCAACGGGCCCCTCACGGGGACTTGACTGGACAGGACAGCCGCGAGGGCACGAGACTCTTCCGACGGCAACGTTGCCCCAGATAGGGGAACGAACAGTGACATAAACATCATGACTCGGAGGTCCGCGCGGATTTCTCGGATCGGCGCTGGGGCCCCCTGTCGGCGCCTCTGGCGCCGCCCCTGGTGCGCTCTGCGCGCCAGGGAGGGGGGTACATGCGGGGTGCGTAGGTCGGGATCGAGGCACCAGAACACCACAGGACATGCGGGGTGCGGAGGTCGGGATCGACAGGACACGGGGCACCCTCGATTTGGCATGGTCGACCTACTAATCAGGGCCGACTGTCATCCATGTTTGCGTTTCCCCGTCTCCACCCTTCCGCACTGTCCCTCCCCTTCAGCCTTGCTCCGCCCTGCTCTCCCGCCCGCGACCTGGGCCTAGCAGCGGCGCCCAGACCCATCTGGGCCCTCGCTGGTCCGCACGGCATGTCGGCGTCGCCCTCTCCGCCACCCACCCCGCCACCTCCGCTCCTCCCTCCACCCTTCCGCTCCTCCCCCCGCCGCCTGCCCAGACCCCCGATGTCGCATTTGCGTTCGCAAAGCCGACCTCCAGAGATCTCGACCATCTCCCCAGGGCTGGCTTTTCATTCAGAGTCGTAGTTTTAACATTCCCAAGGCCCCGAGGGGGCCCTGGAAGGCCGAGAGTTGCCAAAAACTGTCCCTCCTGAATTGTGCACGACGCGAGGGGTGTGGGTCCGTTCTTCCCGTCGCCCTTCCGCACCGTCCTTGTCATTCGCTCCTGGCAAGTGGGACCAGCACCGAACAAAGCCAGGATGGATGGTTGCTATGCACCTGTCAATCCCACAGACCCCCTGCCAAAAAGTTACGCAAGAGCCCGGAACTGGGAGCTCGGGACCAAGAGACCAGGAGCCTGGGACTGGGAGACCAGCAGATTCCTCAGGACCCGGGTCCCGGATCCCAGTCCGGGTCCTGGGCAAGGTCCAATCCTTGGGTGCGTTTTCTTCTGGGCTCTTGACAGCGGGAAAGCAGCCGCGGCTCCAGCCGCTCGTGCTCCTACTGCTGCTTGTGCTGCTTGCCCTCCACCCGCCCCCTCAGCCCGCCAAGCCAGTCATCCCGCTCACAGGAAAACGGGTGGTCAAGGGTGGTCAAGGGCGGCCTCCCGGGAGGCTCCCGAGGGGGCCCCGGAGGCCCTGGGCCTCTGGCGTCAAGGCTCGGTCCCTCCGAGGCCGTCTCCAGACAGCGAGGAGGAGGAGGAGGAGGAGGAGGAGGAGGAGGAGGAGGGAAAAGGAGGAGGAGGATGGCCTCCAGTCACGTCCGAGGTCTGGCGTGGTCCCTCCATGCGCCGAGACGGCTGCCAGCCAACCTCTGGCCAAAAACAGCCGCCAGCCCACGACCACAGAGAATGACCTCAGGAGCGCCCCGGCTCGGCGCCCGAGGAGGACCAGTCCAAATATCCTCCTCCTCCTCCTCCTCCTCCTCCTCCTCCTCCTCCTCCTCCTCCTCCTCCTCCTCCTCCTCCTCCTCCTCCTCCTCTCCTCCTCCTCCTCCTCCTCCTCCTCCTCCTCCTCCTCCTCCTCTCCTCCTCCTCATCATCATCATCATCATCATCATCATCATCATCATCACATCATCATCATCATCATCATCATCATCATCATCATCATCATCATCATCATCATCATCATCATCATCATCATCATCATCATCATCGTCATCGTCATCATCATCATCAGCATCATCATCATCATCATCATCATCATCATCAGCATCTGCATCTTCATCATCATCATCATCATCATCATCATCATCATCATCATCATCATCATCATCGTCATCGTCATCGTCATCATCATCATCATCATCAGCATCATCATCATCATCAGCAGCAGCATCAGCATCATCATCATCATCATCATCAGCAGCATCATCATCATCGTCATCATAATCAGCATCATCATCATCATCCTCATCCTGATCCTCATCATCATCCTCATCCTCATCGTCATCATCATCATCATAATCAGCATCATCATCATCAGCAGCATCATCATCATCCTCATCATCCTCATAATCATCATCATAATCATCATCAGAATCATCATCATCATCGTCATCATCATCAGCAGCAGCATCATCAACATCATCATCATAATCAGCAGCATCATCATCATCGTCATCATCAGCATCATCAGCATCATCATCACCATCATCACCACCATCATCATGCTTCTCCTCCTCCTCCATTTCTTTCCCTTACAGAAAACTCCTCCCTGTCGAACCCCCGAACGTGTCAGTCGGGCGGGCTGGTCGTATCGCCTGAGACTTCCTCATCACAGATGACCTTGAAGCCTGATACTTGCAAGAGTTACACGGATGAAAGGGTTTTATTTCAAAATTGGGCTCTCGCCTCAGGCGCCGCGCACATTCGTTTATTGTACTGGAAAGGACGGTAGGGTGTTTGGCAGCATCGCTGATGCATCTTAGGTTTACTCTGGTCCTCCTCCTCCTCCCACTACTCCTCCTGCCGCGGATGGCCCCACCTCACCACATGATGCTGGGCGGCAAATGACTTCGTTGTCTGCCAGCCGACTCCATTTCATTCCCCTCTTGTGCAGACTGTGCCAGAGGGAATCTGAGACTCTCCCATGTCAGGGGCCGAACGGCTTCATACCCCGCTTGTCAAGGAAGAGAACACGGCATGAACACAAACTTTTGGAAGTCCGCGCGGATTTCTTGGATTTGCGCCGAGCCCTCCTCTCTGGCGCGCGGTGCGCGCCTAGGGCGGCGCCTGGAGGGTCGAGGCGACGACCCGAGAAATCCGCGCGGACCTCAGAAAATCCCACCAGCCCTCTGGGCGTAGGTGGTCTAGGGCGCTTCCTCTTCCAACCCCCTTCTTCCCCTTCGGGGAGGGGTTTATCAGTGTTCCCTATTAATATACACCCCCTCCCCCAGGCGACTGGCAGCCAACCAGGGACAATGCGGGCACCCCCCCACCATCCCTTTGTAAAAAAACATACAAACACACACTCTGCCTCCAAATTCGGAGCATGCGCAGCCAACCCGATGCGGCCTCCCCCCACCATCCCTGTCAAAAAAAACAGAGTACACTTGGCGGCGGCGGCGGCGGCGGCGGCTGCGGCGGCTGCGGCGGCGGCAGCGGCTGCGGCGGCTGCGGCGGTGGCGGTGGCGGCGGCGGCGGCGGCGGGGCGGGGCGGCGGCGGCGGCGGCGGCGGTGGCGGCGCCGGCGGCAGCGGTGGCGGCAGCGGCTGCGGCGGCAGCGGCTGCGCGGCGGCGATTCGGCAGCGGGGGCGACGGCGGCGGCGTCGGCGGCGGCGGCAGTGGCGGGCGGCGCGGCGGGGGCGGCGGCGGGCAGCGGCGGCGGCGGCGGCGCGGCGGCGGCGGCGGCGGGCGGCAGCGGCTGCGGCGGAGGCGTCGGCGGCGGCGGCGGATGCGCCCCCAGTAGCTGCCCATCCAAAGACAACTGCTGAATATGCTGAGGCTCGGGCCAGGCTCGGGTGCTACGTATGTGTTGGGAGGACGGGTGGGAGTGAGCGAGGCGGCTTGCGGGCGGGGAGGGAGTCTTGACCCCTCCCCCTGACCCCCCCTTGACCTGGACGGGGGTTGCCGCGACGCGTTGGAGCGGCGTCCAAGATGGCCCAAGATGGCCCCAAGAGCGCCTGAGAGAGCCCAAGACGACCTCCAAGATGGCTCAAGATAGCGCAAGAGGGCCCCAAGAGAGGCTCAGGAGAGCTCCAAGACGGCCTCAAGAGCGCCATAGGGCGCTCCAAGAGCACCCCAAGAGCGCCCCAAGAGGCGATTTTTGGGGCTCCCAAGGGGGTACGCTAAAAGTATCCCGGTAAAGCAACCTAACAGCGATGTGTAGGAGCATATCTGGAAGCATTCCCCTTAAGATTCAGATGAGAATCCAGTTGTAAAATTCTGCTGTTCTCGCAGTCGCAGTCGCATTCGCGATGACAGTCGCAGTGGCAACGGCAGTCGCAGTCACAGCCTCAGCCTCAGCCTGCCTCAGCATCAGCCTGCCTCAGCCTCAGCCTCAGCCTGCCTCAGCCTCAGCCTCAGCCTGCTTCAGCATCAGCCTCAGTCTGCCTTCAGCCTCGGCCTCAGCCTCAGCCTGCCTCAGCCTCAGCCTGCATCAGCCTCAGCCTCAGCCTCAGCCTGCCTCAGCATCAGCCTGCCTCAGCCTCAGCCTCAGCCTGCCTCAGCCTCAGCCTGCTTCAGCCTCAGCCTCAGTCTGCCTTCAGCCTCGGCCTCAGCCTCAGCTGCCTCAGCCTCAGCCTGCATCAGCCTCAGCCTCAGCCTCAGCCTGCCTCAGCATCAGCCTGCCTCAGCCTCAGCCTCAGCCTCAGCCTGCTTCAGCCACAGCCTCAGTCTGCCTTCAGCCTCGGCCTCAGCCTCAGCCTGCCTCAGCCTCAGCCTGCAGCAGCCTCATCAGCCTCAGCCTCAGCCTCAGCCTCAGCATCAGCCTGCCTCAGCCTCAGCCTCAGCCTGCCTCAGCCTCAGCCTCAGCCTGCTTCAGCCTCAGCCTCAGTCTGCCTTCAGCCTCGGCCTCAGCCTCAGCCTGCCTCGGAATGGAGTTTTGGGAACTCGAAGAACACGAAGTGGCCTACAGTTGGCTCCGAGCATTCAAAATCATGCCCAGGAATGGAGTTCTGGGAATTCGAAGACCATGAAGTGGCCTACAGTTGGCTCCGTGCATTCAAAATCATGCCCATGAATGGAATTCTGGGAACTCGAAGACCACGAAGTGGCCTACAGTTGGCTCCGAGCATTCAAAATCATGCCCAGGAATGGAGTTCTGGGAATTCGAAGACCACGAAGTGGCCTACAGTTGGCTCCACGCATTCAAAATCATGCCCAGGAATGGAGTTCTGGGACCTCGAAGACCACGAAGTGTGTAACTGTTTGCTTAAAACGACTTCTGCGGATTCTCCCCGGATCCTGCCCGGACCCCCCTGGGGAGTCAAGATGCTCTCTTTTGACACTACTAGAGACCTATCAGTCTTCGCTGTTAGGTAAAAACTGCCTTTTTTGTTGATCGATATCCTCCAAGATGGCCCCAAGAGCGCTCCCAAGGCTCCAAAGAGCGCCCAAGAGGGCCCCAAGAGGCGCCCAGGAGGCCCCAAGAAGCGTCCAAGAGGCCTCCAAGAGGCTCCCAAGAGACCCCCAAGCGGCCCCAAGAGGCTCCGTGAGGCACCCGAGACGCTCCAAGAGGCCCCCGGGACCACCAAGAGGCCCCCAAGAGGCAAGAGAGGCCCAAGAGAGCCCCAATACGGCCCCAAGAGCGCTCCAAGAGGGACCCTTCCTCTGCGTGCTGTCCACTTCCCTGATCGAGGCAATTCCTTTGGGCATCGTCTCTGGATGGGCTGGTGGGTTCCGCAAAGCGCCTAGAATTTATGCTTTTTGCAATTTTTCTCCTCCATGTTTGAAGCCGCGACTGTCGAGGCCTGGGGAAGCCCCTGGGAGCACCTGGGAAGCCCCTGCGAGCTTCCGGGGAGCCCTGGGAGCGCCTGAAGGGCCCCTAAAAGCTCCTGGGAGCTCCCTGGAAGCTCTGGGGGAGCTTCTGGCATCTCTAATCCCCGACTGCGGATCGGAGTCCTCGGTGTCGAGGAAGCCAAACACGTTGTCGATACTTTTGGCCATCAGGCTTCGGTTGTGGCCTCGGGGGGGGGGGGGCACGCGGAGGAGCGAAGATAAAGTGACAAAAACTGCACAAGCATAAACTTTCGGAACTCGGCACGGATTTCGTGGATCGGCGCGGGGCCCCCTAGCGGCCCCTCCAGCGCCACCCCTGGCGCGCTCCGCGCGCCTGGGAGGGGGACCTGGCGCGGATCCAAGAAAGCAAAGCGGAGATCCGAAAGTTTATGTTTGCTTTTTCTTATTCGCAGAGCAGGAGGAGGTATAATGGAAGCAGAAGGCCTCATTTGGGACATGACCGAGAAGCGAGTCTCAAGGAAGGAGGCGGACGCGGAGGGGGAAGATGAGGGGAAGGCACTCCTTTCACAACGCCTGCAGTTCGCGCTCGTCTGCGTCGAACGCGGCCACATCGGAAGACTCCGCCTGGACCTCGACGGTCTCTCGGCGCAGGCACTCTTCTAGCCTCCGCGACCAGACCGGGGCCGACGACGGGGCGAATGCGGATGCCGATATCGCCGAAGTCCGTCCCTCCTCTGGGCCTCCTGCGACCCCTGCTGCAGACGATGCCCGTTCCTCGGGAACGGCTTCGGGTGAGGCCTCCGGCGGGGGGGGGCGCCCTGGAAGTTTCCAGGGCCCCTCCAGAGGCCTCGGGAGGGCCGAGAAATGCGGAGGACTGCCCTCGAACCTCGAGGAAGCGGGAGGAGGCAGAAGGGCAAGAAGCGGGACGAGGCAGGCCAACGTCGCGGAGGAGGAGGAGAATCAGAGCAAACTGTGCATCCTCTGAGCGACCCCTATCCCCGCGGGCGTGGCCTGGGCCCCGCTGGCCGACGTCACCCCCTGGATGGGGACATAGGCTGTTCCCGTCGGGTTTCGAGTGGTACATCCCAAACTGGGGTGATGAGATGGCAGGGGTCTGCAGAGGGACGGGGGATGGGGATCGGGGTCGCTTGAACGATGCTGACAAGCGCAGAATGCCCCAACTACGCTGCAGCACACCCTCCCGTCCCGAGCCCCCTCCTCGCAAGCTTTTTGGCGCTCCACTGCAGGAGAGGCGCAGCCCCTTGGCATGGGAGCGCCCGGTGGGCCTGCCGTGCAGGCGATTCCCCTGCTTGCAGAAGTTGTCCACGCTCCGACCTCCTGGCTCCAGGATGTCAGGAGTGGAGAGCAAGGCACTCTCATCTAATTCGAGGAGATGGCCAGCGAGGCCACCGTCTTGAAAAGGGTGTGCCCTTCATTCGAGCAGGCGTGCCGAGTAAGCGTGCAATTCTGAGCAAGCGTGAGCCCCATGTAAAAACGAGCCGCCCTCTGTCCGTGAAAATGTTGCACAGAATTTGCCAGCGTGGCAGCTATTGCACTGTGAATGTGTCAGATATATGATGTCAGCTCTATGGTGTCAGCTATGTAGCGAAAGTCATGTGGGGTAGGCTACGTAGAGAGAGGAATGTGGTGTAAGCTATGTTGTGTAAGCTATGAGGCGCAATCAATGCGGTGCAGTCTATGTGATGTGAGCTATGCCCTGTAGGCTACGTGGTACAAGAATGACCGAGCGACCCAGTGGCCGAGCGACCGAGCGCTCGAGCGACCGGCGGCTACGACGACGACGAACGACGACGACGACGACGACGACGACCGAGCGAGCAAGCGAGCGAGCGAGCGACCGACCGACCGACTGGCCGACCGAGCGATCGACGACGACGACGACGACGACAACGACTGACAGACCGACCGACCGAGCGATCGACGACGACGACCGACCGACCGAGCGAGCGAGCGATCGACGACGACGACGACCGACCGACTGGCCGACCGAGCGATCGACGACGACGACGACGACGACGTCGACCGACGGCGATGACCGACAACAGACAACGACGACGGCAACGACCACCGATGGCGCAAGACCTGTGGCGCCCACGAGGCGCCCACGGCCGCCCACCAGGCGAAACATCGCCACCCCCGCCCAGCGCGCGGGACGCCCACGAGGCGCCCACGGCCACCCAGCAGGCGAAGCCTCGTCACACACGCCCAGCGCACGCGGCGGCCACGCGGCGGCTGCGGCCGCCCACCAGGCAAAACCTCGCCACCCCCATCTAATCCCACCGGCCCTCTGGGCGTAGGTGGTGTCGGGCGGCTCCTCTTCCAACCCCCGTCTTCCCCTTCGGGGAGAGGCTTATCACTGTTCCCTATTAATATACACCCCATCCCCCAGGCGACCGGGGGCCAACCCGAAACCATGCCGACACCATGCCGACCCGCGCCCCACCATCCCTGTCAAAAAAAATACATACCGCACTCTGACTCCAAAAGTGGAGCATGCGCGGCCAACCCGATGCGGCCCCCCAAACCATCCCTGTCAAAAAACAATGCAAAGTACAATTTGGGGCAAAGTCTCGAGTCATGTTCGTGAGTTATTTTTACAAAAATTACGGCGGGGGTGTCAGCATATTCCCTGCTGTGCGCAGGGCTACGATCCCTGATAAAAAACTATGCAACATGCACCTCGCGGCTAAATCTGGATCATGCGCAGCCATCCCGCGATCACTGTCAAATGGTTTTTGACAGGGACGGCGGGGGCGGCGGCGCGTGGCCTGCTGTGCGCAGGCCCACCAGGCACAATGTTGGGCATCGGTTTTCGACAAGGATGGCGGGGGTCGGCATGTTTCCCGATGTGTGCTGTCACGTGCGCATGCGCACCTGACGCACTCTGCACATGCCCCGAACGCGTCGCACCTGGCGCGGCTGGAGTGCGCAGCACACCTGGCGCACTCGGGTGGCGCATCTGGCGCCCCAGGCGTGCCTGGCACGCTCGGGCCCCAGGGGTGCCTGGCGCGCGTGGCGCCCCTGGCACGCGTGGCGCACCTCGCCCAAGCGTCGCGCACCTGGGGTCGGCTTCGGTTCTCAGGAGCTGTCCAGAGACGACCGCTGAACATGCTCAGGCTCGGGTGTTACTTATGTGTAGGGAGGGCGGGTGGAAGTGAGCTAGACGGCTTGCGGGCGGGTGGGTGGCTTGACCCCTCCCGCTACCCCCTCCCCTGGACCTGGACGGGCGGTGCCGCGACCCATTGGAGCGTCCAAAACGGACTCGGCGAGGAAGCCAAAATCATTGGTTTTACTATGGTGGTGGCCCCATGTTGGCCTGTTGGGGGGGGCAGCGCTGAAAGAAGCTCCCCTCTTCTTTGATCGATGTCCTCCAAGATGGCCCCAAGAAACGCCCAGGAGGCCCCAAGAGGCCCCTAGATGGCCCCAGAATGGCCCCAAGAGGCCTCCAAGAGGCCCACAGGAGGCCCCCAAGAGGACCCCAAGAGACCCCAAGAGGCCCCGCCCAAGAGCCCCCAGGACCGCCAAGATACCCCCAAGACGTCCCAAGAGACCACCAAGAAGCGCCCAAGAGATATCCCAAGAGGCTCTGAGGGGCATCCAAGAGACCTCTGGCCCGCTTGCTGACCCTCCTCTTCCTGCTCCTCCTTCCTCTTCCTACTCCTTCTCTTATTCCTCCTCCTCCTCCTCCTCATCATCATCATCATCATCATCATCATCGACATCACCATCACCATCATCATCATCATCATCATCATCATCATCATCACCACCACCACCACCACCACCACCACCAACTCCACCATCATCATAATCGTCCTCATCATCACCATCATCATCATCATCATCACCACCACCACCATCCTCATCATCATCACCACCACCACAACCTCCACCATCATCATCATCATCATCATCATCCTCATCATCATCAACAACATCATCATCATCATCACCACCACCACCACCACCATCATCATCATCATCATCATCATCATCCTTCTCCCCACTCCCTCATCCATCCACCCAGCCTCCTCCTTCTCCTCATCCCTCCTTCGCACGGTTCGGCCGTCCCCCTCTTTGATCCCGTGCTTCCCTGATCACCTCAACTCGCCTGGACATCGTTTCTGAATGGGCTGGTGGGGATGCACGAAACGTCTAGAAATCCGCCGATCCGGCGTGTGAGTTTCAAGGAGTCTCAGCTACAGCCTCGAGGCTGAGCCTCAGCCTCTGGGGGGGTTGCCGGGGTGGCTCTGCCGGGGAAGGGGGGATGGGGGTGGGGGGGGGGCGAGTTTCCGGCGGATGCGGGGCGCTGCTTTTACAGAAGGCTCTAATCTCGAGGATGCGCTGGAAGGGTGGCCGCGGCCGCAAAAGTCTCCGAGGACGGTCTAAGAAAGTCCCGAGACCCCGAAGGATCGCCCGAACACGCCCAAGATGGCCCCAAGACGGCCCAAGAGCCTTCCAAGACGTCTGAAGAGGCCTCCAAGAGGCCTCCCACGATGGCCCCCAGAGGCAAAAATCGTTGATTCCCATTGGTTTTTTCAATGTTTTTGGGGTTGTCGCTTTTTTCGGCTTTCCGACGCTCCAAGACGGCCCAAGAGGCCCCCAAGACCGCTCGAAGACGGCCCAGGAGGCCCCCAGACAGTCCCAAGACGGCCCAAGAGGGCCCCAAGGCGGCCCAAGAGCCGCCCAAGACGGCCCAACAGGCCCCCAAGACGGCCCCAAGAGGACCCAAAAGAGGGACGAAAAGCGGAAAAAATCTAGCCTTCCAGCCCACGAGGCCCCCAGGAGGCCCCAAGAGCCTCCAAGAGGGCCTCCGAAAGCCCCCAAGAAGCCCCCACGACGCCCTGACAGGCTCCTAAGATGGCTCAAAAAACGCCCCAAGAGGGCGTCCTTGCGCCGATAGGCTCGCCTCCACCGCTCGCACCACATCGTCCAGGCCACATGTTTCGTAACAAGACTCCGTGCAAGACGTATCGTGAGTTTCCAAAGTGATCGGCATCCTGTATGGAATTTTCATGCCATTCTTATTTCCCGTCCCCACGGTCACTGCAAGCACCCCGCCGTTGATAGAACCACTGCTGCGAGATGGCTCTATTGACCCAACTGCATTCCTACACGCCCTTTCGAAGGTAACCCGAGAAGTTTGTGCGTTTGAGTGTGCGCCCATAATGTCTGCGTCTGGAGAATAACACCGAGCGACCCGGATCGGCGGCACTGGCCGAAGGCCACTACAATACTTGTTTACCTCAATAAGAAGACCCATATGCAAGCACTAGAATTCTGAGGTTTGATAAAAAAATGATTGGCAGCATGCACTCTGAGCAGAAACAGTGATTGATTGCACTACGGATGTGTAAGCTGTGTGGAGCGGGCTATTTGATGTAACATGCTGTTGCAGCTATGTGGCTTTAAAGTTGTGTAAGCTGTGGTGGAATAGTTGTGGTGCAATATATGTGGTGTGAGCGATGCGGTGCAAGCTACGTGGTGCAAGCTGCGTGAAGTGAGCGATGTGGCGCAAGCGATGTTGCGCCTACGGCTGCCCACCAGGCGAAAAAATCTCCCCACTTCCGCCCAGAGAACGGGGCGCCCACGAGGCGCCCACGGCCGCCCACCAGGTGATACCGCAGTAAGGACAGTGCACTCACTGTTTCGCAAATCATGATTTCCTGAGACAAGTTCGACAAAGTCTCAAGCCAGAGCCCCCGATTTGAAACGGATCCGCCTTCCATCAGTATAACTGCTGGGATGTGCGAAGACGAGTGTACGCAACGTCAGGGCAAGAACCCCATGTAGAAAACAAACCGCTCGCCATCCGTGTAGCTGTTAGACCCTTGAAAACGAGAGTGCGAGATTCTTTGGCGAGAGCCTCATTTCCCCAATTACGCGATGCCTCAGGCACCTGTGCTTGTAAAAGAAACTGGTGGGCCTGGCCGGCGTTGCCTGGGGTTCCTCGGGAGTCCTCGGCGTTGATTGGCCACGATAGGCAACGCCAAGCAGTGCCAAGCAATGCCGAGCAATGCTAAGCAATGCCAGGCAATGCCAAGCAAGGCCAAGCAAGGCCAAGCAATGCCAAGCAATGCCAAGCAACGCCACGCAATGCCAAACAATGCCAAACAATGCCAAACCATCCCAAGCAATGCCAAGCAACGCCAAGCAGCACAAAGCAATGCCAAAAAGCAAAGCAATACCAAGCAATGCCAAGCAATGCCAAAAAACGCCAGGCGATACCAAGCAACGCCAGGCAATGCCAAGAAATATCAAGCAACGATCCCAAGCAATGACAAGCAATGCCAAGCAATACCAAACAATGCAAAACAATGGCAAGCGATTTCAAGCAATGCCAAGCCATGCGTTGCATGAAAGTTCTTTGCATTGTTCAGAACTACTTCAATTGTTTTGGCGATAAACCAAGCCCTCATTTTGGACTCGCTCTGCGAAATTTGAAAACCATTTGTGCTCTATCCTTCTACCTGTACGAGTTGCGAGAATGCGCGGACCAACGCGAGAGCCCCGTGTTGAAAACCACCTGCGCTGCGCAGGTGTAACTGATAGGTAGTTCCCCGCAAGGAAGTCTCAGAAGACACACCCCGCGCGCCCAAGCGACACGTCTGGTGGCGAGACAGGCAGGAGTTGTTTAGAAGGACGAAAGACGAAGGACGACGACGAGGACGGGAGGACAGCGGGCAGCCACCGAGTGACGGCCAGCCACGCCCGTCGCCCACACGTCCACCATCCGTCCGACTGCCGTGACCCTGGCAGCAGAGGGTCACGCACGCGTCCACCACGCGTTCACCTTACGATCCGCCCTCCCGCGCGCGTCCGCCGCACGCCTGGCCAACCGCGCTCTTTCAACGGGCGCGGCCGACGCCCGTGGGGCACACGCAGGCGGAGGACTGTCGGCCAAGGCCAGCCTGGCGGCGGCGGCAAGGTAGGAGGACGTAAACTATACACCTGCCTGGAAGGCATAAACACCGATCCCGGGCCCAGGATCGGCCTGGCCAGGATCGGTGTAGGTTTTTAGATTGCGTCCTCCGAAAGGGAAAAGGCTAAGTGCAAGCGCTGCTTGCAGAAAAAAACAAAACAAGCACCACCCACCCATCGCACGAGGCGGCAATGGGCAGCCACGTGGCGAAACCTCGCCAGGCAAACCCAGTGCACGAGGCGGCCGCGAGGCGCCAACGGGTGGCAGCGTGGCAGAACCTCGCACCCAGCGCAAGACGCGGCCACGAGGAGGCAACGGGCGGCAACGTGGCGAAGCCTCGCTGGACCCACCCAGTGCACGAAGAGGCCGCGAAGCAGCCACGGGCGGCGACATTGAAAATCCTCGCTGGACCCGTCCAAATCCTTAGCGACACAAGTAGAAGCCCTGAAGTGCAAGCACTGTTTGAGGAATAAACACAGACAGCACAAGCACTGTTTGGGGGAGATAGATATGTGTACATATATATATATATATATATATATATATATATATATATATGCGCATCACAGATTTATTGATGAAGCAGCATGGCCCGAGCCATGTGCGGGACGAGGAGGGGCAGGGAACGTAATGAGGACAAGGAGGCCATGAGATCTGGGAGGGCCTAGACACCCTATTGTCCTCACCCCCCTTTGGGACGCCCCCGACACGACGATGAGCGGGAGGAGAAGCAGGACAGGGAGGCGCGGCAGCACCGCAGGCAGGCATGCAGCAGCAGGGCAGCCCAGCTTGGACACACGCGCCTCTGAAGAACGGGTTCGGCCACTCTGGCTGAGGGTCGTCGTCGATGCCGGGGGCCTTCTTCGCCCCGACGCCCGGAACGAGGCCCTCCTGGCAGACCCTCCCTGCAGCAGGCAGCCTCCATCGCTGCCCGCTCATCCTCCCCCGAATGTCCATCCCTCCTCCTGCCCCCCTCCTCCCTGGAGCAAGGGAAAAACGGCACTACCACCACCACCGTGGTCAAGAGGCTTATGAGCGGCGAGCATCTCCATACGAACGCCCTCGCGGTCTGGAGTCCAGTGCGCGATCCCATGGATACGCGGTCGCTCCCCTCGCTCTCCCCCTCCCCTCCCCCTCCCCCTCCCCTCCCCCTCCCCTCGCTCCCCCCCATCGCCTCTCCCTGCCCCTCCCCTCGCCTTCTGCCTCCCCATCCTCCTCCCCATCCTCCTCCCCGTCGTCCTTCCCCTCCTCCCCCCACCCTGCCCCTCTCTTCGCCCACCCCCTCCTCCTCCCCCTCCCGTCCCCCTCCCCCTCGCCTCGCTCTCCTTCGTCGCCTCACCCTGCCCCTCCCCCTTCTGGAGGAACAGAAAGAACATTAACATAAACTTTCGGAGGTCCAAGAGTTTATGTATACGCATGTTTGTTCTCATTCGACTCTGCCCCATCCCCCATTCTGAGATCCGACGTAGCCAAAAGAATGCAACCTCGTGCACAATCACGACTGAAGACTCAGACCCCATTTTCCTGTTACATTCGTCAAGCCGGATCGATCTATGAGGGTCGAAGAGCCCGAAACAGGGCGAACACGCCCAGCTCGAGAAAATTGAGACGCTAGAATATCAAGGCCCCCCTCTTCGGTGGCAACTCATGGGAGCCTCCCATACCTTCTTGTCGGCTCTTACGAATCGACGCTAATCGACGCTAAATCGACGCTAATCGACACTAAATCGACGCTAACCGACGCTAACCGACGCTAAATCGGCGCTATCTCATCGACTCCCAGACGCTGATCGACGCTAATCGACGCTGAAGACAAAATTACGAGAGTACACAAGGCTCCCATAATTTGCTACCGAACCCCTCCTCCCTCCCCCACCCCTCGCCCTTCAACCTCCCACCGCCCTCGCCGCGAGGCGGCGCCTCGGCAAAAGGCACTCCCGCACCGACCCCCCCGCCCGCCGGCACTGGCAAGAAGAAGGCGGACGCGCGGCTGCTTGAGGAGAGGCCTCTCGGGGGGGGGGCCAGCGAGCGGGGGAGGAAGAGACAAGGAAGAGACGAGGAGGAGGAGGAGGCGGAGGCGAAGGCAGAAGAAGGCGGAAGAGGAGGAGGACGAGGCGGAGGGCGGAGGAGGAGGAGGAGGCGGAGGCGAAGGCAGAAGAAGGCGGAAGAGGAGGAGGACGGGGCGGAGGGCGGAGGAGAAGGAGGAGGCGGAGGCGAAGGCAGAAGAAGGCGGAAGAGGAGGAGGACGGGGCGGAGGGCGGAGGAGAAGGAGGAGGCGGAGGCGAGGCGAAGGAAGAAGGACGGGGCGGAGGGCGGAGGAGGATGAGGAGGAGGAGGAGGAGAGAAGGACAAGGAAGAGGAGGAGGAGGAGCAGCAGGAGAACGAGGAGGAGCAGGGGGAGGAGGAGGCGGAGGCAAAGGCGGAAGAGGGCGAAGGAGTAGGACGAGGCGGAGGGCGGAGGAGGAGCAGGAGAGGAGGAGAAGGACAAGGAAGAGGAGGAGCAGCAGGAGGACGAGAAGGAGGAGGCGGAGAAGGAAGGAGGAGGAGGAGGACGTGGAGGCGAAGGGAGGAGGGAGGAGGGAGTAGGAACGAAGGAAAAGGGAGAAGAATGAGGAGGAGGAGGAGGAGGAGGAGGAGGAGGGAGGGAAGGAGGGACGAGGAGAGAGAGGGTAGAAAGCAGAATGAGAAAGAGGAGGAGGGGAGGAGGAGGGCGAGGAGGAGGGGGAGGAGGAGGAGGAGGAGGAGGAGGAAGAGGAGGAGGAGGAGGAGGAAGAGGCGGAGGAGGAGGAGGAGGAGGAGGAAGGAGGGAGGAGGAGGAGGAGGAGGAAGGAGGAAGGACGGAGGGAGGAGGAGAGAAGAGGAGAGAGGAGGAGGAGGCACGGCTGATGGACAAAATCCTGCACCACCCGCGCGACCAGGGTGCCAGCGCAAATTCGAGGCGCCCCCTTTACCCCGAATTCAACGTTGGTTGGCATCGCCAGCGGGGCGCAGGATTTCGGCCAATCGATAGATCGACACATCGCGGTGCAGCCCGCCAATATTACATTGGGGGCGCGAGGGTTGTTCACAAAAACTGGCACGAAAGGCGCAGAATTTCGCAAGCCCCCTGAGCGTGAGGTTTTAAGGAGTTTCCTCTTCCACCGCCCATCTTTTCAAATTCAGGGGTGGTTTACCCCGCACCATGCGTGCCTGGCACTATTGGGCCCCAGGGGCGCCTGGCGCGCTCGGTGCGCATGGCGCGCCCAGCACGCGACGGGCATCTGGCCCCAGAGTCGCGCACCTGGGGTCTGTTTTGGATCCCAATAGCTGCCCACTTAAAGACGGCCGCTGAGCATGCTGAGACGCGGGTGCGACTCATGTGTTGGGAGGGCGGGTGCGGGTAAGCGAGACAGGTTGCATGTGGGGAAGGTGTCTTCACCCCACCCGTACCCCCATCCCCTGGTCTTCGACGGGGGGGGCCTGAGCGGTTACAGCGTCAAAGATGGTTTCGGTGAGAAGGCAAAAGCCATAAACGTGCCCAAGGTATTGTCCCAACTTTGGTTTTCTGCGGGGGAGCTTGATCAAGCACCTTCCCTTCTCTGATCGACCTCCTATGGACTCCAAGGCCCCAAGAGGCTCCCAAGAGGTCACCAACAGGCTCCAAAGAGACCCCCAAGAGGCCCCAAGAGGCTTCTCCGAGTCACCCAAGAGGCGCCAGGGGCCGCCAAGAGGCTCCTTCGACGCCACAAGAGTAGTACTCCAATAAGCTCTCAAGAGACATTCGAGAAGACTCCGAGAGGCATCCAAGACGCCTGACTTTTTCGTTCCTCATCCTCCTCCTCTCATCTTTCTTCATCTTAACATGTTTGTTGCTATGAGCATTATTAGTCGCAGTATTGCTTATTACGCTTATTGCTGACATTATTAGCCTATTAATGGTGTTACTACTACTCGTCGTATTGCTCGGAATAGTCCTCCTGTTCGTCTTAGTGACACTCCGATTAGTATTATCACGATGCCGCCTGCGTATTTCCGTTATCCTGCATATCATCAGTATTACGAATAATCTTAACACTCATATTAGCATTATCAGTGGTGTGTGTGTTCCTTTTATCGTTAGTATTGTCCGTGGGCTGAGTATACTGATGTTTAATAGTGTTGTTCTTGTTCACAGTGATTGTAATGATAATGTTGTTGATACTGTTATTCAAATCGGCATTTGGAGTATTTAAGACATCCGCAATCTATGTATCATCATTCGTGACAAAAAGTGTTTGTTATCATCCATGTTATCTAGCTTTACTGTTGGTAGACGATTACTCTTCTTGTTCGTATTACTCGTAGTGTTCGCACTGAGCTCCTTGATATAAGTATTATAAATATCCGTAGGATTATGTGAATCCCCATGTTACGCACTACTGGGATGCATCGTAGTCTTAATGTCATTCTCATACGATTAGCTTCAAACTGAGCAGTAGTATCCCTGTGAATCATATTCCTCTTCGTATTAATGTGTTGTGGTTTCTTCGTCCTCCTCAAATTCGACCTCCTCCTCCTTATCCTCCACCTCCTCCTCCTCCGCTTCCTCCTCCTCTTCCTGCTCCTGCCCCTGTCTGCTCCTCCTCCTCCTCCTCCTCCTCCTCCTCCTCCTCCTCCTTATCATCGTTATCATCATCAGTATCATCGTCATCATCAACAACATCAGCATCATCATCACCATCAGCATCATGATCAGCAGCAGCATCAGCATCAGCATCAGCAGTCTCACCATCATCAGCATCATTATCATCATCATCCCAATTCTCATCATCAGCAGCAGCAGCATTATCATCATCATCAACATCACCATCATCATCATCATCATCATCATCATCATCACCATCGTCAGCATCATCACCATCATCAGAATCATCATCATCATCATCATCATCATCATCATCATCAACAGCATCAGCCATCACCATCAGCAACATCATCATCAAAATCAGCATCGTTCTCATCATCAGCAGCATCAGCACCATCATTATCCACATCATCATTTCCATCATCGACATAGTCAACATAGTCAACACCGTCAGCATCATCAAAGCACAGGTATCATCATTAGCACCATCATCAGCATCTTGATCATCATCAGCCTCATATTATCCATCAGCATCAACATAGTCAGCATCATCGTCATCAGCATCATCAGCATCCTCATCAATCATCATCATCATCATCATCATCATCATCATCATCATCAGCCTCATCATCATCATCACCAGTAGAAGCATCATCATCATCATACTCGCCAGCATCAGTATCACCGTCATCATTGTCAGCATCAACAGCATCAAAGGTACCGTCAACATCATCATCATCATCATCATCATCAGCATCATCATCATCAAAATAGTCATCAATGTCATCAGAATCGCCATCATCGTCAGTACCATCAACAGAATCAGCATCGTAATCAGTCGCATCATCATCATCATGACCATCATCATCAGCATCAACAACATCATCAGCTTCAACATAATGATCATCAGCATGATCAAAAACAGCATCAGCATCATCATCATCATCATCATCATCATCAGCAGCAGCAGCAGCATCATCGGCATCATCATCAGCCTCCTCGTCCTCCTCCGCCTCCTCCATCTCCTTCCCCCCCTCCTCCTCCTCCTGCTCCGCCTCCTCATCCGCCGTCTCCTCCGCCTACTCAGCCTCCTCCGCAAACTCCTC
Organism: Prorocentrum cordatum; assembly: GCA_963575745.1. NCBI lineage: Eukaryota > Dinophyceae > Prorocentrales > Prorocentraceae > Prorocentrum > Prorocentrum cordatum. Next base: position 85,581 of record CAUYUJ010016523.1, on the reverse strand, counting down.
CTCTGCAGTTCCCTCATCCTCCTCTTCCTCATCCTCCACCCCCTCTTCCTCCTCCTACTCGTCCTTATCCACCTCTCCTCCACCTGCTCTTCCTCCTACTCCTGCTCCTCCGCCTCCACCTCCTCTCCGTCTTCCTCCTTCTCCACATCCTCTTCCTCCTCCTCCTCCTCCTCCTCCCCTCATCCTCCTCCTCCTCCTCCTCTCCTCCTCCTCCTCCTCCTCCGCCTCCTCCTCCTCCTCCTCATCGAACCTCCTCCGCCTCCTCTCCCCCTCCTCCTCCTCCTCCTCCTCCTCCCTCCTCCTGCCTGCTCCTCCTCCTCCTCCTCCTCATCCTGCCTCCTCCTCACTTCCTACTCCTCCTCATCCTCCACCCCTCCTCCTCCTCCTCCTCCTCCTCCTCCTCCGCCTCCCCTCCTCCTCTTCCTTCCTCCGCCTCCGCCTCCACCACCTCCTCCTCCCTCCTCCTCCTCCTCCTCCTCCTCCTCATCACAATCATCATCATCATCATCATCAGCATCATCATCAGCATCATCATCAGCATCAGCATCAGCATCAGCACCATCATCATCATCATCATCATACATCATCATCATCCTCATCCCATCATCCTCATCATCCTCATCATCATCATCATCATCATCATCATCATCATCATCATCATCATCATCATCATCATCATCATCATCATCATCAATCATCATCATCATCATCATCATCATCATGCATCATCAGCATCCGCTTCAGCATCAGCATCAGCAGCATCAGCATCAGCATCAGCAGCATCATCATCATCATCATCATCATCATCATCATCATCATCATCAAGCATCATCATCATCATCATCATCATCATCATCATCATCATCATCATCATCATCAGTCGCATCATCATCATCATCATCATCACAGCATCATCATCTCATCATCATCAGCATCATCAGCATCATCCATCATCAGTTCATCATCATCATCAGCATCATCATCAGTCATCATCATCATCATCATCATCATCATCATCATCATCATCATCATCATCGCATCATCATCATCATCAGCATCATCATCATCAGCATCATCAGCATCAGCATCATCGGCATCATCGTCAGCATCATCATCAGCAGCATCAGCATCATCATCATCATCATCATCAGCAGCATCAGCATCAGCATCAGCATCATCATCATCAGCAGCATCATCAGCATCATAATCATCGTCGTCATCATCATCATCATCAGCATCCTCATCATCATCATCAGCATCATCATCAACACCAACATCATCATCAGCATCATCATCATCATCATCATCATCAGCATCATCATCATTATCAACATCATCATCGTCATCATCATCATCAGCAGCAGCATCATCAGCATCATCATCATCAGTATCAGCATCATCATCATCATCAGCAGCAGCATCATCATCATAATCAGCATCACCGTAATCATCAGCATCATCAGCATTACCATCATCATCATCATCATCATCATCCTCATCACAAACATCATCATGATCGTCAACATCATCATCATCATCATCATCATCATCCTCATCATCATCAATATCATCCGTATCATCATCATCACCATCATCAGCATCAGCATCATCATCAGCAGCAGCAACAACAAAAACAGCAGCAGCAGCACCAGCAGCAGCATCATCAGCATCATCATCATCATCATCAACATCATCATCATCATCATCATCATCATCATCATCATCATCATCATCATCATCATCATCATCATTATCATCACCCTCATCCTCGTCCTCCGCCTCCTCCTTCTCTTCCTCCCCCCGCTCCTCCCTCCTACTCATCCTACTCCTCCTCCTTCTCCTCCTCAGCCTGCTGCTCCGCCGCCGCCTCCTCCTCCTCCTCCTGCTCCTCCTCCTCCTCATCCTACTCCGCATCATCATCATCATCATCATCATCATCATCATCATCATCATCATCGACAACATCATCATCATCATCAGCATCATCATCACCTTCATCATCATCATCATCATCATCGTCATCATCATCATCAGCATCATCAGCAGCATCATCAGCGTTTGCATCAGCAGCAGCATCATCATCAGCATCAGCATCATCATGATCAAAAGCATCATCATCGTAATCATCATCATCATCATCAGCAGCAGCGTCAGCATCAGCATCAGCATCATCATCATCAGCACCATCGTCATTCGTTATCATCATCCGCTTCGTATTACTATCTTTTATTCGCTTTAGTAATATTAGTAGCATTGCTACACGTATTAATCGTAGTATGACCACTTATGTTAGCAGTAGCACGAAAACGTTATTGTGCATAGTGGTATTGTTCTTATTCGTGGTACTAGACGTATTCTTCGTATAATTATTCGCTTGCATTGTTTTACGCTTATTCCTTTTCTTCCTAGTATTAGTTTTCGTGTTATGCAGATTCATCTTCTTATCATTAACATGATTGATCATACTAACAGTATTAAAATATTCATGATGATAGCATTAGTAGTGATAGTATTACTCGTATTAATCATTGCTCGTATTACTATGAAGATTGTCAGGATGATGCTTATTAGTGGTACTCTTATTTTATGTAATATACAACTCTCATCCTTATTCGCATTATGATTCATAGTATAATTACGATTACTATTACTACTATACCTCCTCCTCATCATCCGCCTCCTCCTCCTCGACGCCCGCGAAAAGCCCTCGGCCCGCAGCCAAGGCGTCGGCCTGCCAAGCGCCCTCCTGGGAACTAATCATCGGGTCCCTTCGGCCACACGCGGAAGCCAACGGCCATGCGCCCGCCCCTTTGTCAGGCCCTCGGGCCGGCAGGGAGGCGCAACTACCCCCTCGGGGAGGGTGGCGAGTGCCGACACTTGATATCCAGCCTCGGACACGGGCGGCAAGCAAAACGGCCGAAGCGACGAATTTTCGAACCCAGCCATGGCGAAGCGACGCACCCTGCCCAGAATCTTTCCCCCCCCTCCAGGAACCATGTTCAGGGACGATCAAGGAATCCCCGAAAGGGGCCCATAGAGGCGATTCACCCACAAGAGGCCAAACTACTTCGAACAGCCAGGGCTGTTCGACGATGCTTGCTTCTGCGCGTGTTCGTTCCGATGCGCTTCCGAGGCCTCGAAATGACCCCAAAATCGCTCAAGGGAGCCCCACAAGAAAAGCCGTAAACCAAGCACACGCTAGCATTGACTACAAATCCGGGATTCTACCGCGCCGCCTGATTTGGCGACGGGGCGCGTCGCTTTGATACGGAGACGGGACAAGTCGCCAATGCACGCGCCTTACTTAATGTTCGCACGACCTGGAGTAAGGGCCACAAGACGGCCCCAAAAGCGTCAAGGAATACCCCGAGGGCGCCCCTGTCGGGCTCCAGCAGGGCAAGGCCGATTAGCTGCGCCACCTTTTTTGACCGTCGTCCTCCAAAACGCCCCCAAGAAGGCCACGAAGGCCTCCGTAAGGGGACGAGGGCCCGGTTAGTCTCCAAAATTGCCCCAACAGCGCCCGAAAGAGCGGCCCCGATGAAGCCTTCGAGCGGCCACTCCGCGACGGCCTCCATGGTTGACCCCTGGGTCTGCACAGGCCGATCCCGAGCTTCGGCTTGACGGCTGTCCCCCTCTTGATTCCACTGCATGCCCCATACGCTGGCCTGCTCAAGGCAGCACGCCCGGAGATCCTTCCAGGGCGGGTTATTGGAGATACTTTTTGGGTCTGCGGCCGCGCGACGACGGTCTGGCGGCGAGAGGCAATGTCCGGGGCGGGCGGCGCAAAGCTAATTGGCGACCCCAACCGCCACGTTGGCAGGCCGGATCGCACCTGCACAACAAGCGCGCAGTTGCACATGCACTGAACAAGCGCGCAAGTTACCAGCAGACGAACCCAGGCGCCGCCCGGTAAACCAAAGTGCACAAGCGGCCGCGGGTGCGAGCGCAACGGAGTGAGTCGCCAGTGCGGCGCCAAACTCCAAGCAGCCAGCCCGGCTAGCTAAGAGACACGAACCCGGGAAACCGGGCTGCCAGCGGTGGAAAACAAGAGGCAAAAGACACGGAAGGCTGAACCACTCAGCGCGCAGCCCTCGAACACCACCGCTCAGTTGAAGGGGGGCCAGCGGCACCCATCGCATCGAGTCCGGCGGCTGCGTCGAATAGGCCCAGCGAATGCGACGATGCGTTAGACGCGGGCCGCGCGCGGCTGCAACAGTCAGAGCAAGGCCTTCGGGCACACAAGCCCCGGCGCCGCTGGGCACCAGCGACTGCCCGAGCACCGCAGCGCCGCCCTGCCGCGGAGAGGCCCACCGACGCCAGCCGCGGACAACGCAGCGGGTCGGCCCGCGGGGGGGGAAGACCTCAGCGCTGCCTGTCCGACGGGCCTTCCGACAGGGCCTCCACGGCCGCCGCGGGCGAACCCCTGAGGCGCAGTGGGGGGCGCCCACCGGCCAAAGCGGCGGGAGGCGCGCCGTCCCAAACCGCGGCCAGCCCGCAGCAGCGCCGGGGCGTCTCCTGTCACCCGGCTTGTCCAGGGGTGGGTGCCTCCCGCAAAGAGCACCTTTGCAGTGAAGAAGGGGGCGCAGCTAACCGCCACAAGACACAAGTAACTTGATAGCTGCTGCACGCCGAGAACATCTGCGCATGAGGGGGGTTCAGCTAACCACACCAAAACACAATTACATCGAGGGGGGCGGCAGAACCTCGCCGATGCGGCCCCAGCTGGAGCGCGCCAGCGTCGGACGCGCCTCATGGGGGGGGCCATGTGCCGCAGCCGTACGCACCGTAGCTGAAGCTGCAAACTAGGCCTAGGCACCGGCCGGGCGGCGTGCAGTGGGACCACTATTCCAGACGACTGCCCCCTGCCACCGAGATCGGGCGGCTGTCATGGCTGGACAGCAAAGGAGGGTCGCGCCGGGGGGATGCATCTGCGGCCGCCCCATTGCCACCGAGAACGGCTGACGCCGAGGGACAGCAAAGTAAGTGGTCCCGGGACCGGTGAGGCCTGCGGGCTAGTCCCCATCTGCTGAGGGGGGGTGAGATGTCCAGGCAAGGTCCACTTCTCCAGTGTGGGCTGTCTAGCTATGCTGCGCCATGGTTGAGATGTGGGGAAACCCCCGCCTCAGCGGGAGTTGCCCCAAGGTATTACGGTCGAGGCCGGGCGCTACGAGGTGAAACCACCCCCAGCGGGGAGAGGTGCGAGTGGCGCGGGGGGACATCGCAGGCGACGGGCCGGGAATGCAGGGGGCGCGCTGTCAGGCCAACCCGACCCTGCTAGCCCTGGGCGCACTAATCATCCCTGTCCCACCATCGTGCGCGCTTGTCTGTGTACGGATCGTCTCCCCTGGGGGGGTAGCGCTTACCTTTCCCTTTCCACCCCGTTTCCGTCCACGATGCTTTCTGTTGGCTCCATGAATTCCACCCCTGCCATCCCTGCCACCGGGTGGGGGTGGCAGAGCCGACGGCACCTGCCCATCGATCATGCACGGCTGCCGCCGTGGCTGCCCTGCCTTCTGCTGTCCATGGGGCGGGTCCACTGCTGCTGTCGGGCCCGCGCTGCGCGTGGGTTCTGGGTTCGCGTTGGAGGAGCTTCATGTGCTTGTCCTTGACCGACGGCCAGTGGACGTTGAGCCCTAGGTCGACGTCCATCTTGTAGGCGTCGCACCCTGCGTCGCCCCACGCCGGGATGAATTCGTTGCACGACTGAACCGTGATCCGCTTAGGGTCGTGCTTTTCGCTTCCGTTGGTCCCCTGCCCCATGGCAGCCTTCTTCACCCATGCGGCCCAAACTCCATTGAACGCTCCTCCCAGCGTATTTTGCAAGCGTTTTAATCTTATCCTGCACGGGTTCCTCCTTCGTAACGTCCGCATCGGTGACAGGGCACATGTACATGGGGATGCCTCCCATGGGATCGCTTGGGTCTCCTCGGGGTGGTTGCGTGGCCCTTACGCCCCTCCAGGGCGCCTCGGAAATGTGAAACCGCGCTGGGTCGCCTCTTGGGGATTTGGAGGCACGGCCATCCCCGCCCTCGGTGTCTTCCCACACGGGTCGCTGGCGGCCCTTGTCACCGCTCGCGCGGCTGAGGGCCCGGTCATCCCTAGCATCGTTGATGCTCCAGGCCGCCCTGTCTGCTCTTTGTGGGCTGTCTCTCGCGCTCCTGACTACACGGATGGCGTACCTATCAACGGTCCGATCGTATGGGGGCCAGGCGTCGGGCCTGTTGGGTGGTTCCAGGAAGAGTTTGAGGGGGTCAGGGCTGTCCTCTTCTCCCTCGTCCGCCACCGGGGTTGGGCTGAGCTCCAGGCTCGGGCCCCTGGCTGCGTCGGATTCGCTCTTCTTGCCCCCGCCCCCTCCCCAGTCGGTCCCATCTGGTTCGCTTTCGACTGTGCTTGCCTGGCCGGTTGGAGCCCCCCCCTCTGCCTGCGGGCCACGTCCCCCGTCTGCACCTGCGGCGGGGGGGTTCGCTCTGGGAGCACGGGGAGAGGCGCCCTCCTGTGCAGGACCAAGGCTGTCTGCTGGGGGGGGGCCTCGGTTTCGACCGCTCTGTTCAGCCAGGTTGCTGCTGGGGAATCACCCGCCGCTGAGGAGCCTGCGGCTGCCTCGCGTTGGTCTCGGTTAGCCAGGACGGCGATGGCACCGAAGGCCAGGGCGGCCTGGTCATTTCCCATGAGGAATGTCAGCAGTGTGCTGATCCGCTGCCGGAGGGGGTACTGGCCTCTCTGCTCTGTCAGGATGGCGGCGTAGCTGTCCCATTTGTCTTGGTACTTCCCGATGGATTTCATTAGGTGGTAGGCCACTCGGGCCACTGCGGCCCGTCGCCCACCCCATGGGATGTCGGGGGGGTGGCAGTTGTTTGGGATCGACTCCCCGTAGATCATTCCCAGGAAAGGGAGCAGGCTTGCTGTGGGCCACGACCCCTCGTCGGTTCTGTCCCCTGGGATGCCTGCATCGCACCGCTGTACGAAATCAGCCCAACACATGTAGACGGAATGGTTCCGTTCCAGCAGGTACTTCACCATGGAGTGAACGGGGCCGTCGGACTCCACCCCAGAGAGCCGGAAGGTGGATTGGGTTGGTAGGACGGGGCACTTTGGCGGGTCCACGTTGGGGAGCACGGGTCTGCTGTCGCGTCCGACCCTGACCGGTTCGCTGCTTTCCTGCCCCGCTGTTGCGCCCCCTGTCGTTGGGGGTGAGTTCGCCCCTTGGGGCCGATTGCCTTGAACACGTGTCCTTTGCCGCTGCGTTGACGCCCGCTGGGGAGAGGTGGACGCTGATGTCGTAGCTCTCCTCCTGCACTTATGCCGTCACTGCGCTTGGTGGGGGCGATGGGGCATACCCCCGAGGAGTGCTGGTCCAGGATGCGGTCGAGCGTGCCGGGCGCCACGTTCCAGATGTGGATGAGGCATCGCCTGCAAGCCCAACCTGCATTCCACTGCTGCTGGGTCCAGAGCGTGGGCATAGTATCCCATGGCGGTAGCCCTGTCTCGTCGTTGCGCGGCGCGCCTGGCTCCGGGCCCCACATGAAGCAGCCGAGTGCGGGACTGTTTGCCGACCACACGAGCAGTGGCGACCCCGCAGGGCAGGTGTCGCACATGGCGGAGTAGGTGTTCGCACGGTGTGAGTCGGACCCGAATCTGCCGTCGGACAGCTTGCGGGCTGGGAGGGCGGCGCCGACCGCCTGTGGCCTGTAGACGGGCGGGGTGTTCATGACAAGGTCACGCAGGCAGGAGGGGAACTGCGCAGTATCTGGCTGCCCGCACCCCATTGGGAGCCGGTCCAGGGGGGGGGAGCACGGGCTCTCTTTCGGTAGCGAGCCTCGTCCAATGTGCGCTTGTACGTCAGTAAGCGCTGCTGGAGCGACGTTTTCGGCCAGGGGGACCTCGATGCCTCTTTTTTCCAACGACTTGATCCAGCACTGCTCGCACAGCCACCTACAGCTTCGGCCTTGCAAGTACGCTTGGGAGCGGTTCTGCGCCAGTAGTTCCCTTGTGTCGTCGTCCTCCGAGGTGCCTGCCGAGCCTTGGAGCCCCGTGTTCGGGCACCCATCGCAGTCGAAGCTGCCGACCTGTTGCCTGGTGAGGAACCTGTCGTCACTCACCCTGGGCGGGTTAAGTGCCGCACCGGGGGCCGGAGATGCAGGGGAGTCTTCGTCGAGGCGCTTGTTGGACATGGCGATTCCCCCGCCGATATATTCCAGGTCTGCCACTGTGTCTGGGCAGCCGAGCCCGTCTTCGGCCCCGCTGAGCTCCTTGTGTACTGTGCAGATGGAGCAACTTCCCTTGCTCAGGGACTTGATGTCGGCCGGCTTGACAATTGCTTCCAGGACCCTCATGGGGGCCTCCAGCGTGAACTTGTAGTTCAGCATCCCTGCCCAAGTGGTTGGGCACCCGTGGTTGGTCGCAACCTGGTGGTGGTGGGCGTAGGTGGCGAGCGTGCTGATATGCTTGATGGCGTCCTCCATCTTCCCGCGGACGGATGCGAGGCCACACAAGTCGAAGCCCCAGGCCTCTGCGAACTTGGCCCTGTACTCTTTGTGGACACTTTGCCAGGGGTAGCGGAGGCCCATGGCTGCTTCGATGATGTCCCCCGTGGCCTCAGGGTGTGGGAACGGCCATAGCGTCGCTCGGGGCTCGCGCAGTTGAGCATCATAACCACCAGGAGGACCCTGAGCGCGGGGGTGTCCATGGGGAGCCCGTCGCTGCTGAGGAGAGATTGACGTAGCTCCGAATCAGCTTGGCCTGGGCGGAGCCGGGACTTCAGGTGCTGCATCCCTGGGCGTGCACGGTGCCGCTTGCATTTCCCTGTCTCTTGGCTCCAATCCTCTGGGAGTTGCTGTAACACGTCCTTGGGAGTGCATCGGCTGGTGCTCTTGGGGCGATGGCTGATGCCCTTCACGAAAGGTAGGGGGGGGAGCGACGCCTCGGGGACGGCCAGGCGTGAGGTGGCCCAGGGGGTGCCCAACCCGAAGTACCAGACCAGGGCAGCCCACGTGTCGTTGGAGATACGCGAAGCGCCAAAGTGCCCCGCGCACAAGGGAACGCTGGCGAGCAGGACGGGCCTGGCCATCCCCAAACGCGCACCAGCAGGCAAACCATCGTCATCGTCCCACCCAGCCGACAAGTCAAGGGCACGAGCTCTGACAACACCATTACCACTATCGTTAAATATGAGTCCTGACATATAGATATACACACATGCATACATACATACATACATACATACATACATACATACATACATACATGCATGCATGCATGCATGCATACATACATACATACATACGTACACACACACATACATACATACATACATACATACATACATACATACATACATACATACATACATACATACATACATACATACATACATACATACATACATACATACATACATACATACATACATACATATATATGCACCTAGTTCGTGAACAGGTCATCATCGGTATGATGCGTTCCCCTGCCTGAGCAAGCAAACACACCCTTTCTCCTCCTCATCTTCATCATCATCACCATCAGCATCATCACCCCCAACCCCCATCATCATCAGCAGCAGCATCAGCATCATAATGTTCACTAGCATCCTCAGCAGCAGCATCATCATCACCATCATCAACAACAACCTCAACAACAACAACAACAACAACAACAAGAACAACAACAACAACAACAACAACAACAACAACAACAACAACAACAACAACAACAAGAAGAACAACCTCAACAACAACAACAACAACAACAACAACAACAACAACAACAACAACAGCAGCAGCAACAACAACTACAACAACAACGACAACAAAAAGGCATCAACGCCTGTGTGCCCTTCCCCACCCACGAGGAGGGGGGCAGCAGCCAGCAGCCAGCAGCCAGCATCCATACAAACAACTAACCACAAAACCCAATGGAACCCATATAGGGGTCAATTCGGCCCTGCCTTCGCCAAACGACCGCGCGCTGGCGAAGCAACGCCTCGGCTTGCCTCCTCTAGTGGGATCCTGTTAGGGATGGATGGAACTCTGATAAGACCCTGTTTGGGATGGATGGAGCTCGGATAGGATCCTGTTAAGGATGGATGGAGCTCAAACAGAACCCGGCTAGGGATGGATGGAGCTCGAATAGGACCATGTTAGGAATGGCTGGAGCTCGAACAGGATCCTGTTAGGGATGAGTGAGCTCAAATAGGACCCTGTCAGGGAAGGATGGAGCTCTGATAGGACCCTGTCAGGGGCGGATGGAGCTATAATAAGATCCTATTAAGGATGGATGGAACTGTGATAAGATCCTACTAAGGATAAATGAAGCCCGAATAGGATTCTGTAATGGATGGACGGAGCTCGAATAGGATCCTGATATGGATGGATGGAAGTCTGATAAGACCCTGTGTGGGATGGATGGAGCTCGAATAGGGTCCTGTTAAGGATGGATGGAGCTCAAATAGAATCCGGCTAGGGATGGATGGAGCTCGAATAGGACCATGTTAGGAATGGCTGGAGCTCGATCAGGATCCTGTTCGGGATGAGTGAGCTCAAAAAAGAGGGAGCTTTGATAGGACCCTGTTAGGGATGGAGGGAGCTCGAATAAGATCCTATTAAGGATGGATGGAACTCTGATAAGATCCTACTAGGGATAAATGAAACTCGAATATGATCCTGTTATGGATGGATGAAGCTCGAATAGGGTCCTGTTAGGGATGGATGGAGCTCTAATAGGATCCTGTGAGGTACGGATTGAGCTCTGACAGGATCCTGCTCGGGATGGATGGAGATCTAATGGGATTATGTGAGGGATGGATGGAGTTCGAATAGGATCCTCGTAGTGATGAATGAGCCCCAGTAGAATCCTGTTAGGGATGGATGGAGCTCGAATAGGATCCTATTAAGGATGGATGGAACTCTGATAGGATCCGACTAGGGATGGATGGAACTCTAATAGGATCCTGTTATGGATGGATTGAGCTCGGATAGGATCCTGATAGGGATGGATGGAGCTCGAATTGAATCCTCTTAGGGATGGATTGAGCTCTGATAGGCTCCTGTTCGGGATGGATGGAGCTCTAATAAGATCCTACTGGGGAAGGATGGAACTTTTCCGAAATCAATAAGAATTAATTAGAATAAACGGAACCAATACGAATCAATACGAATCAATACGAATTGGAAAATCAATAGAAATCAATAGGGATCAATAAGGATCAATGGGAATCAATCGGAATCAATAAGAAGTAGTTAATTGGAATCGAGTGGAAGATACATACACACGTACATATTAAGATCAATGGCGAACAATAAGAATCAAATATACCCCATGGAAATCAATGGGGATATAACAGAATCAATGGGGAACAATAAGAATCAAATATAATCAATTGGAATCGACTAGTATCAATCGGAATCGATTCAAACCATGAGGAATCAATAGGAATCAATGAGAATCAATAGGAATCAATTAGAAACAATGAAACTCAATTAAATCCAATAGGACTCAATTCGACTCAATAGGAATCAATTCGAATCAACAGGAATCAATTAGAATCCATAAGAATGAATTAGAACCAATGGGAATCAATTAAAACCAATAGGAATCAGTTGGGATCAGTAGGGATCAATTGATATCAACAGGAATCAATTAGAATCAGAAGGAATCAATTAGAATCAATAGGAATCAATTGAAATCAAAAGGAATCAATTGGAATCAATCAGAATCAATTGGAATCGATAGGAAGCAATTGGAATCACTAGGAATCAATTGGAATCAATTGGAATCAATCAGAATCAATTGGAATCGATAGGAAGCAATTGGAATCACTAGGAATCAATTGGAATCAATTGGAAGCAATAGGAATCAATGGGAATCAATTGGAAGCAATAGGCACGGCGTGCGAGGGGTGCTCCGAAATGAACCCGAGGCACCCCGTGGGGGCCCCTTCGTGGAGCAGCAAAGCATGTGAGGGGTGCTCCGAAATGGCCCCGAAACGTACCGTGGAGACCCTCGTTCGCTCACGAAACGTGTGAGGGGTGCTCCGAAATGGGCCCGAGGCATCCGAAGTGAATCCCGATGCCTCCGGTGGGGACCCCTCGTGAGGCCACGAAACGTGTGAGGGGTGCCCCCAAATGAGCCCGAGAAGTTCCGTGGAGACCCATCGTAGGACAACGAAACAGATGGAATGTGCTCCGAAGTGGGCCCGGAGCGTCCCATGGAGACCCCTCGTGGAACCACGAAACCTGTGAGGGTGATCCGAAGTGGGCCCGAGGCGTCCCGCGGAGACACTCCACAAGGGCAGTGGACCGTGCGAGGGGCCACGGAACGTGCGAGGGGTGCTCCAACATGAGCGCGAGGCGTCCCGTGGAGACCCTCGAACGGCAGAGATACGTTCGATGGGTGCTCCAAAATGGCCCTGAGGCATCCGAAATGACTCGCGTTGCCTTCGGTGGGGACACCTCGTGGGGCCACAAAACGCGTGCAAGGTGCACCGCAATGAGCCCGAGGCGTCCCGTGGAGACCCCTCGTGGGGCCACGAAACGTGTGAAGGATGCTCCGAAATGGGCCAGGGGCGTCCCGTGGAGACCCCTCGTGGGGCCACGAAACGTGTGAGGAGTGCTCCGAAATTGGCCCGTTGGCGTGGGCGTGGGCGTGGGCTTGCGCGTGGGCGTGGGCGTGGGCGTGGATGTGGGTGCGGGCGTGGGCGTGGGCGTGGGCGTGGGCGTGGGCGTGGGCGTGGGCGTGGGCGTCGGTGAGGGTGTGGGTGCTGGCCTGCTGCCCCCCACCCCAGGCGTGAGCGTGGGCGTCGGCGTCGGTGTGGGTGCTGGCCTGCTGGCCTGCTGACCTGCTGCCCCCCCCTCGGGGGACGGGGCACACACAGGCGTTGATGCCAACAACAAGAATAAGAACAGCAACAACAACAACAACAGCAGCAACAACAACAACAACAACAACAATCATTTTACCCGAACGCTCAGTGTTCTCACCAGTGCCAGGGTTTTCATGCGACGCGAGACAATACCCCCACTTCGTGGGGGGGCAGTTCAAGCTCTACCAAATATCCAAACGACTCTTCGCGACCACCCAAACCCAGCTTCCCGCCCTATGACGTTGGGACACTTCACTTCGTGGCGTGCGGACGACCGTGGCTACTACACTGGCGTGGGGTACACACCCACAGAACTTGGTCACTTATTCGGGGCGCGCGTGTGCCCAGCATCCTGCAATTGTGACATACAATACATGACACAGACAGACAGAGAGAGAGACAGAGAGCAGACAGAGAGAGAGACAGAGAGAGCGGAGTTGGTCACATTTTTGGGGCAAGTTCCTGAGATCGTCGTGTTTTTTGTTGGTCTTGCGCGCGCGAATGTCCACTTTACCTTTTTTTTGCAAGGGAGTATTGAAATTTGATTATGTTAGAACAAGAAAAAGTAGCTCGCGCGAGCTCATGTAACATAAATGTTGAAAAACCATTGGTTTTGTGGGAGTCGGACAGCGCGCGCGGGATGAAATTTGGACATTTTTTTTTGAAAAACCATTGGGTTTTTGATGTTTTTATGTTGAAATCGCTTACGAAACCTAAGGTTCTGGAAGGATTTCGTCTTGCGCGCGCGAATGTCCACTTTACCTTATTTTTTGCAAGGGATTATTGAAATTTGATTATGTTAGAACAAGAAAAAGTAGCTCGCGCGAGCTCATGTAACATAAATGTTGAAAAACCATTGGTTTTGTGGGATTCGGACAGCGCGCGCGGAAGGACATTTTGACAATTTTTTCTTAAAAAACCATTGGGTTTTTGATGTTTTTATGTTAAAATCGTTACGAAACCTAAGGTTTTGGAAGGATTTCGTCTTGCGCGCACGAATGTCCACTTTACCTTATTTTTTGCAAGGGATTCTTGCAATTTGATCAAGTAAGAACAAGAATTTTCATTTTCTATTGTTTTTTGCAAGGGAAAACGAGCGTCAACAAAAAACCGGATCCGGAGCTCATCCACTTTTCTGAAGCTTTCGCGAAAAAATGATGAAAATGTAGCTGCGGCCTAGGCGCGGCGCAGAGGTCGCGCACCAGGGGTCCCAACAATAATAATTCTTTAGAAGGAATAATGTTCAACAACAACAACAACAACAACAACAACAACAACAACAACAACAACAACAACAATTATTCACTGCGTGGAGCTCCCCATATGTGCATCTACTCGCATGGACCTGTCCGCCGTGAATGTCTAGGCGCAAGAGCTTTCGAATATTAACGGGCTTCAGTTGTGACGGTCTGGACATCAATCTAACTGCGAATGAATTGGAGTGTGAATGAGCCTCAGTAGTACGAGCGCGTCTCTGTGCATGAGCCTGGGGCCTCCTGGGGCCTCCTGAAACCTACTGGGGCTTCCTGGGTTCTCCAGGAGCCTCTTGGGACCTCCTGGGACCTCCTAGGAAGGTTTCGTGCCCCAGGAGAGGCGCAATCTATAGCAACAGACGTACATAAAACATTGCGGATTAGAGCCACAGGAGAAGGGCAATCTATAGGAACACGCGTAAAACACCAAGGACTCGTGCCCCAGGAGAGGCCCAATACATAGGAACATGAGTAAAACATTTAGGATTGTGTACACAGGAGAAGGACCATCTATAGAAACATACGTAGAACATCAAAGAATCGTGCTCCAGGTGAGGCCCAATCGATAGGAGCATACGTAAAACACATGGGATTGGAGCCACTCCTGTTGCCTTCTGAGGCCTCCTGCTCCTGGGGCCTCTCGGGGCCTCCTGTTGCCTTCCGAGGCCTCCTGGCGCTTCCTGTTGCCTCCTGGGGCCTCCTGTGGTTTCCTGAGGCCTTATGGAGCTTCCTGGTGCCTCCTGGAGCCTCTTGGGACATCCTGTGGCATCTTGAATCTTTCTGTGGCCTCCTGATGCCTCCTGGGACCTCATGTGGTCTCCTGGGGCCTCCTGGAGCCTGTTGGAGCCTCCTGTGGCATCCTGAGAAGAATCTGCGCCCACGAGCCTGGCCACCAAAACAAGCAAACCGATCGAGACATCCTCAAAATCTGGCCCACCTGGGGGGTGAAAATGAGCGCCTCGCTCGAGACATCCTCCAAATCTGCTCCGAAAGCGAAGGATGTTGGGCCAGAAACAAGCAAACCGCCTGAGGCATCCCCACAAAATGGCCGCGAACGAGCCCGTGCAACCACCCCTGGCGGCTCCCCTTAGGGGTGCTGAAATGAGCGCCTCGCTCGAGACATCCTCCAAATCTGCTCCGAAAGCGAAGGATGTTGGGCCCAGAAACACGCAAACCGCCTGAGACATCCCCACAAAATGGCCGCGAACGAGCCCGTGCAAACACCCCTGGCGGCTCCCCTTAGGGGTGCTGAAATGAGCGCCTCGCTCGAGACATCCTCCAAATCTGTGTATGAGTAACTCTGTGTATGAGTAAGTCTGTGTATGAGCATGTCTGAGTGTGAGTAAGTCTGAGTATGAGTAGGTCTGAGTATGAGTAAGTCTGAGTATGAGTAAGTCTGTGTATGAGCAAGTCTGAGTATGTCCGACAGGAGGGGAGGAGAAAAGAGGAGGAGGAAGGAGGAGGAGGAGGCGTCCAAGTAATAACAAGAACCCCATCTTAGGAGATGGGGAACAACAACAACAACAACAACAACAACAACAACAACAACAACAACAACAACAACAACAACAACAACAACAACAACAACATTACTCCGACGGAAGAACCCCACATAAGAATCCTCTGGGCGAATCTGGAAAAAGCCATCACCGTCGTCCTCGTGGTTGGTGAGGCGTCCTGGCTGTCTCTTCTGCGTATATTTCCTCTCGCCTTGGCGCGGGCCCCCCTTCCACTCCTTACGTTGTCCCCATCCTCGCCCCCCGTCCTGGCTGTCTCTTCTGCGTATATTTCCTCTCGCCTTGGCGCGGGCCCCCCTTCCACTCCTTACGTTGTCCCCATCCTCGCCCCCCTGTTTGTTCCGCGCCCCGCCACCTCCTCCCCTTCCTGTTGCATGAGCGCGCATGTCGATGTTCCTCGGCGCCGTCGCCGCCACGGCCAGCACAGGCGCGTTCTCTACTGGTCACGTCGCGCAGCCGTTGGGACAACCCCGCGGGCCAGGCTGTCGGGACAACCCCGCGAGCCGTTGGCGCGCAAGACCAAGCCGTTGGGACAACCCCGCGGGCTTCGAGCGAGGCGCAGCCGCGCTCAGGCGGAAGGCAGCACGAAGCCCAGCTCTGCCGCGAGCTGCTTCGCCTCCGCCCTGGACAAAACCGCTCTCTTGTCGAACTCCAGGAGCGCCTTCCGCAGGGACGCCGGCGGCCCGCACTCCAGGAACTCTCGCGGCGGCGGCCGCAGGATCAGCATGTTCCGCATGCACGTGGCGCGGGAGAACATGACGTAGAGGTGCAGCCACCACTGCTCGTCCGACATGCCCGTGCGGCCAGCGTCCTCGTCTCTCGCGCAGTCGATGGTGACGCCCTTGCGCAGCGTCTGGCCCTGCGACAGCGTGGAGGTCAGGTAGGACGCGTGCGTCAGGGTGAACCCCGAGCGGCGCACGCTGTGCGCCCCCGAGCTCTGCCATGTGAACTCCCTTTCGCTGGGCCTGAACATCAGCAAGCTCCGCGCCCGCGCCTCGGCCTGGCCGTCGTCGTCGGCGCCTTCGGCGCCCTGTCGCAGCACCTCGGCGACCTGAGGAGCCCAAAAACTTCCTTGTTGCGTCCAAAATGTGGCCTGGGAGCTGCGTTCTGGCAGCGCGAGAACCCAAAATTGACGACAGTTACAGGTTTTGGATGACCCGCTCGGATTACCAACATGATCTGCGGGCCCCATAGGGAGGGGGCTCCCGCCTGAGACTTCCTCGCAGTTCACTCACAGACGAGGCTCCCGCCTGAGACTTCCTCCATATTCAGGCTTGAGGAGCCCAAAAGTGACGACAGTTACAGGGTTCCGATGACCCGCTCGGATTACCAACATGATCTGCGGGCCCCATAGGGAGGGGGCTCCCGCCTGAGACTTCCTCACAATTCACTCAGAGACGAGGCTCCCGCCTGAGACTTCCTCCAAATTCAAGCTTGACGAGCCCAAAAGTGACGACAGTTACAGGTTTCCGATGACCCGCTCGGATTACCAACATGATCTGCGGGCCCCATAGGGAGGGGGCTCCCGCCTGAGCCTTCCTCAGAATTCACTCACAGACGAGGCTCCCGCCTGAGACTTCCTCCAAATTCAGGCTTGAGGAGCCCAAAAGTGACGACAGTTACAGGTTCCGATGACCCGCTCGGATTACCAACATGATCTGCGGGCCCCATAGGGAGGGAGCTCCCGCCTGAGACTTCCTCCCAATTCACTCACAGACGAGGCTCCCGCCTGAGACTTCCTCCATTTTCAGGCCTGGGGAGCCCAAAAGTGACGACAGTTACAGGGTTCCGATGACCCGCTCGGATTACCAACATGATCTGCGGGCCCCATAGGGAGGGGGCTCCCGCCTGAGACTTCCTCACAATTTACTCAACGATGATGAGGATGAGGATGATGAGTGGTGGTGAAGATGAGTGGTGAAGAGGATGATGATTGATTGTGAGTGGTGGTGGCGATGATGATGTTTGAATGAGGATGATGCCGATGCCGATGATGATGATGATGTTCGTGAGCGTGTGAGAGAGTGCGAGTGATGATGATGATGAGTATGTGAGTGACTAAGCATGTGAGAGAGCATCATCGATGATGCTGATGAGGTTGATGATGAGAGAGTGTGAGTGAGTGTGAGTGGGTGTGTGTGTGTGTTCCTGTTCCTGCGCGGGGTGTCCAGAGAAAACAAGAACCCCACTTTGGATGTGGGGAACAACAACAACAACAACAAGGAACAACCGCGCGTGAGTGCCCCATGGTCCCGGACCTCGTTCCCCGCGTTCTTCTCTAAGGCGGAACCGCGCGTCTGTGCTCCATTGGCCGGTTCGGACACCCCCCCCAGCAACCAGCAACCTGGGGCTCCGTTCCCTGCTCCGCTGGCGAATTTGCTCGCTTAAGGGTGTGGACTCATCCTCCA
>CAUYUJ010016523.1:62500-64947 GCA_963575745.1 Prorocentrum cordatum | reverse complement strand
TATGCAACGCACTGGCACCATCCCCGAGCCCCTCCTGCACGTGCCAAACCCGCGCCTCCGAAAAGGCCGAGGGGAACTCCCGACGGACCAACGGCTTCTCTCGGTTCTTTCCGTGTGGATGTATGCGTGGGAGGCGCCGGCCTACCGTAGCCTCACGACCTGGCTGCAAGGATGGACCCATGCCACGAGCTTCGGCGCCGTTCCCAAAGCCACCATTGGGGATGTCAGCACTTCTCTCGCCCTGCGCATCGAACACGCCAGGACTTTACTCCTCCCCTTAGCTGGAGCAGCCCTTGACCGACAGAAGTGCTTCGACTACCTCATCACGGACATCTGTCTAAACCTTGCGCTGCACGCGGGGTGCCCACAATACATCGTTACTGTCCGCCGAAACTTCTACAGACACCACAAACGCTACATCCGCATGAACGGAGCGTACTCCAGGGACCTGGCCAGGACAAACGGTCACCTCCAGGGCAGCTCGTGGTCCCTGGATGACATCAAGCTGCTCATGTGCGCGTGGACAAAGAGGCAGCACCGATACGTTCCTCGATCACTCAGCACTACTTTCGTTGACGACAGCAACTCCACTACCCACACCGCTCCTGAGCTGCAGAAATCTCTCGACGAAACCGCCAAGTTTGACCGATTCTCCGGTCAACGCATTCACCCTGGCAAAGTGGCAGGGTGGGCGCTCACCGATGAGCTGCACGCCGCCGTCACCCAGCTCACACTGCGGATCGCCCCCTCCGAGTGGTCGATTCCTTCAAGCTCGTCGGGAGTTACATCAACGCCGAGGCAGCGCCGGCTCCAGCCGCGCTTAACCTCACGGCCACCGCAGACGCCCGTGTGCGGAGGGCGACTATCCGCCTGCCGCGCACTGGCAAGCTCCCGTCGCCGATGCTTATCAAGGCGCGGCACGCCCGATCCCTGGCCGCCAGCGTCTGCACCACGGGCACCGACATCCAAGCACCATCAGGCCCAGCCAAGACTGCCTACAACCACGCCCTCAAGGCGGCTATCCGCCCCAAGGGGAACAATTGGGTCGAGTTCTGGACTCTCATGGCCGTGTGCGTGCCGGGACACGCCCTTGAGATCGACGCCATCACGCAGCGTGAAGCATTCCTGTGCCTGCGGCGTCAGGTTACCCGCGACGTCACACTCTGCGGGCTCGCCAGAGACCTCCAACACCACGTCCAGACCCTGTTTGGTGGAGGACCCGTCGGGCGACTCGTCCAGTCGCTCCGGCAGCTCCGATGGACCTGGACCACATTTGGCATCATGTACGATGACTGGGGCTGCCCGATCAGCTGGCTGAATCTACCCCAAAACGCCTTCCTGCACATGCTGCGGGCCTCACAACGCAGGGCATTTCTGCGGAAGATCAAGCCACGGCGACACGACCTTGGCTACCTCGCCTCGGTCAGACAGGGCCTTGACCTTTTCGCCAGCACGTGGCTCGCGCGAACCAAAGGAGCAGCCAAATGCACTGCCTGGCAGCTGGCGCTCCTCCTGAACTACCTGTCGGGCGGGGACCACACCCAACAGCGACGATCCCGATCCAACACGTCGGCAGACCCCAGCCCCATGTGCCGCTACTGCGACGAGGAAGAGGAAACTCAGGAGCACACTGTCCGCGACTGTAAGTGCTGGGCCCGAGAAAGAGTTCCTCTCATCACCCTCATCAGTGACGACCAGTGGGCCCGTCTTCCGCCGCACACAAGACACTGCGGGCTTTTCGACGAAGACCCAGCCCTCCTCGACCTGCAGGCCGACCTCGCGAGGGACCCGCTGCCACAGCCCATCCCGCGGCCCCCCCCTGAGGGTGATCCTGCGGCTTCAGCCCAGGACACCTACACCACCTACCTTGACAACGACACTGGATGACATGGGTCTATGCTGCCACGGACGGTGCGTGCACCAACCAAGCCATCCCACTCCTAGCACGAGCGGGCTACGGCGTCTACTACGGCATCGACCACCGCATGAACTACAGTGCACGTGTTCACGGCCTAACGCAGAACGCCCAGGTTGCGGAGACCCTTGCCATCGTCCACCTTACGGCGCGTGCCGAACGGCCCGTGCACGTCTTCGTGGACAACCAGGCGGTGGTCGATGGGTTCCAAAGCATCATCGACGGACAACCAGCGCCGCAGGGCACGCACGCTGAGCTCTGGGCAATGATTCACCGATGTGTCATGGCCAAGCCCGACATGTTTCGCGTCGAAAAAGTTGCCAGCCACCTGGGAGACCTGGGCATCGACCTTGGGCTCATCGGGCCCATCGCGGAGGAGTTCAACCGTCAGGCCGACGCCCTTGCCACAGCGGCGGCACGCACGCACAACCTCCCCGACGACATCGTTGAAGCTGCCAAAACACGACATCGCCAAGCGACCGTGCTTCACGGGGTCGCTGTCGCCATCTACGAGCGCAGACACCGTACTCTG
>CAUYUJ010016523.1:0-57500 GCA_963575745.1 Prorocentrum cordatum | reverse complement strand
GTGAGGGATGTGCCGAAATGGGTGTGGGGGCGGCATGCGAACGTTGCCACTGGGGCCTTCGGTGGAGCTCCTTATGGGGCCACGAAACGTGTGAGGGGTGCACCGAAGTTGGTGTGGGGCGGCATGCGAACGCAGCCACTGGGGCCTTCGGTGGAGCTCCCTGTGGGGCCACGAAACGTGTGAGGGGTGTGCCGAAATTGGTGTGGGGGCGGCATGCGAACGCAGCCACTGGGGCCTTCGGTGGAGCTCCCTATGGTGCCACGAAACGTGTGAGGGGTGTGCCGAAATGGGTGTGGGGGCGCATGCGAACCCAGTCACTGGGGCCTTCAGTGGAAATCCCAATGGGGCCACGAAGCGTGTGAGGGATGTGCCGGAATGGGTGTTGGGGAGGCATACGAACCAGGCCACTGGGGCCTTCGGTGGAGCTCCCTATGGGGCCACGAAACGTGTGAGGGGTGTGCCGAAATGGGTGGTGGGGAGGCATGCGGGCCCTGCCACTGGGGCCTTCGGTGGAGCTCCCTATGGGGCCACGAAACGTGTGAGGGGTGTGCCGAAATCGGTGGTGATGATGATGATTCGACGACGACGACGACCGACGACGCAACGACGAACGACGGAGACGACGACAATGATTATGAGATGATGTGATGGATTGATGATGATGATGTGAGATGATGATGAATGATGATGATGATGATGCTGATGATGATGATGATTGATGATGATGATGATGATGATGATGATGATGATGATGATGATGATGATGAGGAGATGATGATGATATGATGATGATGGGAGGAGGGAGGGGGGGGGAGGAGGAGGAGGTGAGGAACGCGGGGCGCCGTCTCTTCAAAACGAGGACCCAACACCACAGGATGGTTGGGAAAAATATCAATGACACGCCGCCGTGGGGTACTATTAGCGTGCTACTGTTGAAGAAGACCTGGAATCAGGACAAAAACAAAGGAGCAACATCGACATGTCAGTGCTGCTCTTTATCCCTCCATCCCTTCTCCTCCTCCTTCAACACCATCCTCCCGCCATCCTCCCAAACGTTCCCTCCCTACTGGCCTCTGGAGCAAACCGAGTGCAGCTCATGCCCAGGCCACGCGGGGAAGCAGGCGGCAACCGAGGGCCCTCCACAGCGGCGACCTGCCGCAGGAAGCACCAAGACGAGGAGGATCGAGGATCGCGGATCGAGGATCAAGGATCGAGGAACGAGGATCGAGGATCGAGGATCGAGGAACGAGGATCGAGGATACAGGCTCGAGGAGGAAGAGCAGGACGACGAGAAAGAAGAAGAGGAGAGAGAGGCTAAATCAGCAATCATACAGCAGTGAACAAAAGTGGAATAGAGGAAACTGACACGAGGGACGGAGTTCCTGGGGCGATCGGGCCCTGGGCCCCGAACACAGGACTGGCGCTTCATCCTTGAACCGCTTTCTGGCGATCCTGCGGGGGTGGCCCCTGAGACGCCAACCAACGAACAACGCCAACAGCAAGGAAACGATACCGGCTGTGTGCCCCATCGAACCCTGCAGCACTTACGGGGGACACAGAATCCGCTGGAGGCCCCTTTTGTGAGGTGGGAGAGCCCAGGCAATAATTAGCTGGTGTTATCACAGCCTGTTGTAGGTGAGCGCATGGTGGGTGTAGCCTATCACAGCCTGTTGTCACAGCCCAACGACGAGTCCTACTCACGAAGCATGTGCCCACCAGGGGAGCTACCTCCCAGTACAACCTCCCAGCCAACCTCCCACTGCAACCAATTGCAATAAAATTGAATGAACTGAAGCGGGCCCCTTCCGGTCAAGAGCTAAACGGGACGCGAGTAGCCCTAGCTGCGTTCAAACCGGCATAACAAATATGCTCAAAAGAAGGAATGCAGAGCAGACCTCCTAGAAGGGCGCAGTCGCCGCTCAGCACATCCGGCAGAGTCCGCATCAATTTGCCCCCGGGCGCAGAAGCCGCCGCGCTTCACCGAGCCGCCAGCGGACGACTCCGCAGCTTCACGGGACAAAGGCCGCACAGGTTCGGGTGCGTAGGTTCGGCGGCGAGCGAGGGGGGGAAGTGAGAAGCAGAAGGCCGTCTCAGAAGGCGGCGGTGCTTCTCGGAAGCCCTAACGCCTCCCGAGAAGCTCTCGGTGTCTTCGGGGAAGGCTTAGAAAACTTCTCAGAAGGACGGAGGACTTCCGAGACTTATGAGCTTATGAGCTCAGCAGGTCTACCCCTTCTCACTTCCCCCCCCCCAGGCTCGCCACCGATAGGTGTGCTTGCGTGCAGTCGGGTGCGGGGGCGTGTCTGCACGCGTGGCGTAGATCCGCCGACCCCCGCTTGCTCGGGGAAACAAGGCGTGTGAGATGAGTGGCTGTCCCCCTTCCTCTTCCCCCCCCCTCTGCGGTCCACAAGCGCGTTTAGTTTGAGTGGGGGCGGGGGCAGAGGTCGCCAACGGCCTTCGGTGGCCCTCGGATAGCCTCGGATAGGGAAGAGGCCACAAGATGGGCCAAGAGAATCCTGACAGGGCCACATGACGGGCCAAGAGAGCTCCGAGACGGCCCAAGAGCGCTCCAAGTTGCCCAAGATGTCCTCGAGGCGTCTCAGAAGGCCCCAAAACAACTAAGAACAATCCACGAACTCACCCATGAGGCCAAATTCATTCATTTCCCATAAGTTTCAAAAGATGTTAGCGTCATCGCCTGCTCGAGCTTCCGACGCTCCAGGAACGCCCAAAAGGTTCCCAAGCTCGCCCCAACACAGCCCAAGAGGCCCCCACATGGGCCCCAATAGGGCCCCCACACGGCTCAAAAGAGCCCTGCGAGGCCCCTAAGAGTCCCCGAAGACAGCCAAAGACGGTCCCAAGAGAGTCTCAAGAGAGCCCTAAGAGAGAGAACCCGATCTGGCATTCCGAGCCCTCCGCCCACAAAAAATTGTACTCCGAGACCGGCCGCAACAAACACGCCCTTTTCTTCCCCGTCCCACTCCCACAATGCGCGCCCCTTCCCCACACCAACACATCAACACCCACCAGAGCACCACATCCGGCAGAGACCTACACCATGGCCCCGGGAGCTTGCCCAAAAATTGTGCCCCCAATAGAAAAAGGCCCAAAATGAAGCCCGATACGGCCCCCAGAGTCCCGATGACCTCCCACGTCCCACCGCAACCAAAGAAGACGCACGCTGCATGTAGACTCCTTATCCTTCTCCTCCTTCTCTCCTCCTCCATTATCCTCTCCTCCCACGCTCTCCCACCTCCTCCTTGCCGCTCCTCCCCCTCATCCTCCTCCTCTCCTCCTCCTCCTCCCTCCTCCTCCTCCTCCTCCTCCTCCTCCTCCTCCCCCACCTCCTCCTCCTCCTCTCCTCCTCCTCCTCCTCCATCCTCCTCCTCCTTCCCCACCTCCTCCTCCTCCTCTCTCCGATTGCCGTCCCCCATCTCTTATTATCCTCCTCCTCGCCTCCTCCTCCTCCTCCTCCTCCTCCTCCGCTCCTCCTCCTCCTCTCCTTTTCCTCCTCCTCTCCTCCTCCTGGCTCCTCCTCTCCTCCTCCTCCTCCTCCTCCTCCTCCTCCTCCTCGCTCCTCCTCCTCCCCACCTCCTCCTCCTCCTCCTCCTCCGCCTTCCTCCTCCTCCTCCTCCTGCTCCATCCTGCTCCTCCTCTCCTCCTCCTCCTCCTCGTCCTCCTCCTCCTCCTCCTTATAAACATCGTAAGACGGCTCCCTCCTGCAACCCCTCCCGCAGGAGCCCGCTTCGACCAGATTGGAACGGAGGAGGCGGCATCTGCACAGTGTGCCACCCTGGCGGGACAGGTCTCCAGCGGTCTCCTACCCCTGGCCGTGGCCGCCGGGATCTTCGAGTCCCAGGTCGACCCATCCCTCCGCTTTGGCCGGAGGCTCTATGCCATTGCCGCGGGGGCCTCCTCCAGGTCAGATGAATGCTACGCGGCGTGGGCGCGGGTTTTCCTTGATTGCCCGCCATGGAAACCAGCAGCCCCGGCTTTCGCTGAGCTGGGCTGGACGCTCTCGGGCTCGGGGCGCGCGGTCATAGACGTAGCTTCGAGGCGGGCGGGGCTCTGGCGGCTGCCAGAATCCGACCTCTACAAGACAGTTTTCGTACGTGCGCACCAAGCGCCCGGGCGCACGGGGTCGCGAGTATCGCAGAATCTGTTGGAGGCCTGGGAGCTGCCAGATTGGCCATTCTGGGAGGCTTCGTATCCAGGGTCCAGCCTGGAGTCGTACAAGGCCAGGGTCCAGGAGATCGTAGAAGAGCGCCGTCAGAGGCAGCTGGTTCAAGAGCTGGCCCTGCACATGCGTCCGCTCCCCTATCTCTCCCTGGGCGGAGGGGTCCGGCGCGATCTATCCCAAGCCTTCTCGATGGGGCTGAGTTGGGATGAGCTCCAAGGCCAGAGGGCGCTCGCGCGCCTTTGCCTCCGCCTGGTGCGTCTCACCCATGTAGGGGGAGCACGCTCGTGGGCCAGTCGCCAGCAGGGCATCTGCTGCGGCACCATCACCCACAGCCCCACAATGCATGTGCTCGCTGCTTGCGCGAAGACCGGCCCTCTCAGGCAAGCTTTCTGGCAGGCGAGAAGAACGGATGCGCCGCCCGACAAGGAGTCCAACGTCAGGGCGGCCCTGTCTGTTCGACCGGGCGATGCAGGGTATGCAGAGGCGGCTGCGCTGGCGGTCTTCCTCGAGACGGAGGAGGCAGACTTTTGGGCAGGGCCACGGGAGTCCGAAATCCTTCTTGTCTCCAGGGGTAGCCCCCACTCCCTCCGTACTCCTAGTCCCGCAGTTGCGTATTGCGTCGACATGAGGCGGCCGGGGTCCGGGCAGGGGCCCCTGCCGGAGAGGTCCCCGAAAGGAGCCTCTCCCCAGGCCTTCCCCTCCTCTTCCCCACCGCGTTCGCTTTTCGGGCAAAGGCGCGGTCTCTCTTGTGCAGGCAGGGGATTGGAGGCGGGCAGGAGCGGGCCGGGCAGCCGTGGGCTGCCCCCCCGCCCTCCCCCCCCCCTGCACGCATGACTGAGCCCGCCCTTTCCCTGGGCGGACGTCGCGGAGTCGAAGCAGTCGCCGTCCCGGCCCTGCAACTCTCTGCCAAAGGACCCGAGCCCGAGGGCCCAAAATACAATCATCTACGGGAGGACACCTACCTACCTACCTACCTACCTACCTGCCTACCTACCTACCTACCTTCCTCCTCCTCCTCCTCCTCCTCCTCCTCCTCCTCCTCCTCCTCCTCCTCCTCCTCCTCCTTATAAACATCGTAAGACGGCTCCCTCCTGCAACCCCTCCCGCAGGAGCCCGCCTCGACCAGATTGGAACGGAGGAAGCGGCGACCCCCGGCGGACTCACTCGACCCAGAGAGGCTCCACGAGGAAGCCTCGAAATGGCCACCAGAACATCACAATACGTCCCGACTTGATCGCGCTCCTCCTCTCCTCCTTACTCCCACCGTCGTCGTCGTCGTCCAGTCCATCCTCTTCCTCCTACTCCCTCCTAAATCTGAGGCTCGGCGGAACGGCGTCAGCCTCTCGAAAACCACCTATGAACGCGCGTGCGTATGTGCACGAAGTCGTGCAGACGTCAAGATCTGACACGCCTGACCGAATGAGCCTCGCCATGTGACTACTGTCGAAAATGAGCGTGCCTCGCAAATGGTGGTTTGCATGGCCGGAGCTGCTGCCCCATCTTAGTGGATCGCCGTGCCGGACGCCTTTGCATGTGCATCTGGCCCCTCTTTTGGATTACGGTAGTCTCGATGCACCATCATCACAAAACTGAGCATATTTCACCCTGCCCTACTGTGACAAGTACTCTTCAACACGCATCCTCCACAGGCAGACGCACGCAAGCACAGACACGCATGCATGTCGGTGAACATGCAAGCACTCAGGCTCGTCGATAGATTCGCGCCTATCCCTCAACCAACACCCGCACACGTGCAGGCAAAGACACGCATGTACCTCAACGTGTGCGTGTACACTCGGAGGCAAACGAAAAGGTACCGTGAAGAGCTGGCCTGCATCAACACACAAAAAGGGGCACACACACAAAAAACATGCAACGCCAGATCAGACCAATGCATGTTTAAGTCTGGCCCTGCCCCCACGGGCGGACGTTCCGAAAGTACCCTTGGGAACAACAGAAGCATCACGAGGGAGGAAGATCAGCTGAAGAAAGATCAACAGCAACAGCAACCGCACGGGAAACGGAAGCCAGGAGGGACGGCCAAGAGGACAAATAGGGAGAGAGGGAAAGGAGAAGGGAAGGCAGGAAAACGAGCAAAGCGAGTGGAGGGGGGAGACGCAGCAGCAGCGGCACCAGCAGCGGCACCAGCAGCAGGAGGACATGGGC
Source organism: Prorocentrum cordatum (assembly GCA_963575745.1). NCBI lineage: Eukaryota > Dinophyceae > Prorocentrales > Prorocentraceae > Prorocentrum > Prorocentrum cordatum. The sequence goes on along the minus strand of CAUYUJ010016523.1, from coordinate 51,157 downwards.
CTGGACCCGGAGCATCAGCGGGAACACGAGCAATCGCAGGTGCGGGCGCAGGAGCAACTGCAGCTGCATGCGACGCGGCAGGAGCCTCGGCAGGGACAGCAACAGCAAAAATAAACAGCAGCTGTCGGAGCAGCGGGAGCAGCAGGAACGGCCTAGGCCAGAGTGGGAGGGCGTCAACTATACGCCTACACTGACAGTGGCCAGGCCCATCCTGGGCCTAGGATCGGTGCACATGCAGTCCTCGCCCATTCGCGGGGGCGTAGACACCAATCCTGGACAGCCCCCGAAAGGGCCCCGAGAGGCCCCAAGAAGCCCGCGATGGATTCCCGAGGGGCGCCTCCGAAGCCCCCTGAACGCCCTCAAGAGTTTCTCAAGACGCCTCCGACAGCAATCAAGGGGTGTAGCAAAAATAACAGCACAGGATCTTAATCAGTGATTACTGTCGGCTCGTGCTGTCATGCTCTGGTGGTGAAACTTGGGTGAGAGATGTGCACCTATGGGTGTTGCCGTGCGTCGTCCCTGTTTTCCCACGCGCGAGTTTCCAGCGTCAGTTCGGAAATGCGACCACTACTCACCAATTCTCCAACTTTCACGAACGAACGGGCGAACAGCAAAACGGCACGTGTATTTGTTGCAACTGGGACAATCAAGAAGACCCCATCGAAGACGACACGCGCCCCTTAAAGCTGCCGCGTGCCCATATTTGGGTGGGGCGTGCAAGCTGGTTGGAAAGGCACTGTTTCCGTTGAGCAAGCAGCCATCGAAAACGACCACGTGACATGCTTGAAACTTCAACGGGACGCAAGCGTCAACGTGCAGAACAAGCGTTTTCAGCTGGAAGTACAAGACAACAACATCATGATCCTGGCGAACGACCGTACCATATGCAGTTGTGCGTACCGCAGTTGTGAATTTCACTCTCGGTGAAGCTCCCTATGGGGCCACGAAACGTGTGTTTTGCGCCGACACGGGCGTAACGCCAACATGTAGGCAGTGCCTCCGGGGCCTTCGGTGGAGCTCTTTTGGGGCCACGAACGTGCGAGGAATGTACCGCACTGGGCCCGACGCCCAGATGTGGACGGTGCCTCTAGGGGGTTCCGGTGGAGCTCCTGATGGGGCCGCGAAACGTGCGAGCTGCGTGCCCAAACGGCCATGACGCACACATGTGGACGTGTCAATGGGACCTTCGGGAGAGCTCCTTATGGGGTCACGCGACGTATGAAACTGTACCGAAACGGGTGTGCAACCCACGTGTGGACGGTGACTCTGGGGCATTGGGTGGGCCGAGACCTGTGAGAGGCGCGCTGAAACGGGCGCGACGAAAACTTTTCGTCGTCGCAGCGCGGCACAGGCAATCCGCACGCGCGCTCGGGCAAGCCGGGCGACCGCATCTCCAATTGTCCAGCAGCAAGAATCGAAGATAAAGCCAGAGAAAGGGCCGAGGGTGGGGGGGGAAGGAGAACGCTCACGCGGTGTGACCCGTTCCGGAGCGGCCGGGGCGGCCAGCCGGCGCTGCACTCCCAGCGGCGGGCGCGGGGCGGCGTCGGGGCCACACCCAGGGGCCGGGGCAAGGACTGCAGCGCGCGAACTGGAAAGCTGGGCGGACAGCGGCGCCCCCGGCGGCAAAATGCAGGGAGACTGGAGCTGGGCGGGCTGCGGAGCATGGGCGCCGCTGCCAGCCGCAGCTTCACTGGACAGGCCGGGGGAGAAGGGCCTCGACCAGAGTGGCCAGCACAGCAGCGACGCCGCAAGCGGCGCGGGTGCAGAAGCGCGTCCACCCAGCAAAGCCACGACAACGAGACTGTCAACGCGGCGGCGGCCAGGGGCCAGCCAGAGAGGGCGGCGCAGGGCGACTACAGGGACCTGGGTATCAGTCGAGCGAGCCGACGGCAGGGCGGAAAGTCCGCGCGCCAGCCGAACCTGGCGAGGCGGGGAGGGCAGCAAGCCCGAGCACCAGAAGGTGCACGCATCACAGCAGAGAGCGGGCGGTACCCCGCCCGAGGGGGGACAGGGCGAAGGCAGACGGCACGGGAGCTCCCTGGCGCGCATCGTCACATCAGCGGCCCGTCAGCGAACGCAGCATCCTCATCATCACACTCGCGCTGGTCATCGCAGACCAGCCACCACTAATCCACTTCCGAATCGGGATCATCCATCGCCGTCGGCGCTCACCCCCAGCACACGCCCGACGGGCAAGCGTACGCCCCGCGCAGCAGCCGAAACTAAGGACCCCTGGCCCTGCTCGCCCACCCCATGCAATCCACACTCCAGCCGCGTCGCGTCTGAAGCCGCTGAACCCGCGGAAACCGCGCGCGGCCCGCCGACCACATCGCCACCGCCACCGGCGTACCCATTCAACTCCACCGCAGCCACGCCGATCGTCTCGCCGAGCGAAGCGCCATCACAAGAGAACGCGACATGATCGTCGGCAGGGGGCGCACCCCCAACGCCGTCGTCGTCGACGACGAGACCGAACACCACACGGCCCCGACAGCTGACGTCCAAATTGCAAGGGAGTCACACCTGGCCGACAGGGCCCGCGCCGCTGGCACGCGTGGTTCCGCGCGACGCCGACGCGCCCTGCATGGTCGCACTGGCCGCTGCAGTGCGCGCGGCCAAGGGCCGTATCCCGCCTGTGAAACATTATCCAGGACCAGCCGCTCGCCCGGCGGATTCCGCGTGTCCCCCAGCAGCGGGCAGCACGCGATCCGCACCCCATCTGGCAACACCAGATCTTCCCAAGCGCGCAGGCGACGAAAGACAAATCAACTGGCCAGGTGCTCTCTGTTAGGGTGCGCGCACACCTTCTTGTTGCACTCGCGAAACCTGGCGACGCACCTTACAATGCTGCGGCAAGTCGCCCATTACCAGGTTTCAGCACATGGGCCCAAACTTACGCGGATGGCTCCGAATGATGCTTTTGCGGGCATCAAGTGCGAAGCACCGCGCCGAGGAGCACGCCTCCGAAAAGGCGTCCTCCGCAAAGCGCATCGCTGCAGCGCCGTCTTTGCGCGCGCGGCATGGAGGCTTCCGCCGGCACTGCGGCTGACGAGCCAAGCGGGCACCAGCGAGGCACTTACGCAGACTCGCTGGATACTGAGCACGCTGCCCATGCGGATCTGGCTCAGGCGGCAACAGCGGCGCGAAACGGCGCTCCTGGAGCGGGCCCTGCTGTCGAGGCACGTCTCGCAAGATCTCCCGCTCCGCTTGCGAACATCCCCCGTGCTCTTCGAGGCGAATCCCCCCCTTGTGCCCCCAGCTCGACGGAACGCCCTGGCACCCTCTACCCAGCGCTTCGTGCACAGCCTCGAGCTGGTCCTGCGACGCGCCAGCGATACTCCTGGCCTGAGCGACAACGCCATCCTCCTCCATTCCCCCCGTCCGCATACGCTCGCCGGCGCGCCTCTTCACTGAGCGGGAGCGGCGAGAGCCGCTCCGCCCTGGCCATGCCGCGCTGCCGCCACCTCTTCCGCGGCTTCCGACTGCACGCTGCCGACCGCCACCTGCTGAGGAACCTTTCCAAGCCAGGAACGCCGCCTGCCCGCGGCCTTGCGAAAAATTCTCCATTCATCGGGTGAAGCAGCCACAAGTGGATGCGAGGACGGATGCCGCCACGCCCCTGCGACTCCACGGGACCGAAGACCGAAATAGGCGCGGGCAATTCCAAACCCACCACAAGCCCCCGAGGCGGCCACGCCGCCAGAGACACCCAGGGCACCGCACCGCAGCACGACGCCGACCTCATCCCCCAAAAACAACTCCAGCATGAGGTTCGTCACCCTGACCCGCGCCACCGGATTAGCCGCCAATCGCTGCAAAATGTCCTCGGTCGATGGCACGTCTGCGCCGTCGTACATCAGGAACACCATCACGTCCCCAGTGTCCGCAGTGTTCGGTGTCAGGAAAGCCAGGAGCTACTCGCGCTGATGTGGCGAAGCGTGGTTCCTTCGCGTCTGGCCCGACCACTTCGGAGCTGCTGAGGAGCACGCTCCGAAGCGCGCTCATCACGTTCTGAGGGACAACACCGCTACTATGGACACCCTTCAGGCGGGCCCCCATTGCCGAACACGGCCACAGCCTGCATGAGCTCCTCAGACTTCGACGATACGAGGTCTGGGAGGCTGTCCCCGAAGCGCTGCGCGTGCACGAAATGCCTGGGCCCCTGCATGATGGCCTTTCTCCGCCACATGCAGTACTGGGCCATGAACACGCCTGCGCGCCGCCGCCAGCGCGGAACGACCGACTCGTGCCACGGGCGACGGAGCCCCCCCCGCAGTCGGGCGACGACGCCTCGTCGACCTCGTATTCGAGCTCCTCACGCACCATCAGATACCGACACCACTGGTTGCGCGTCAAGCTCGTGTCTCTCTCAAGCCCGAGCGCCCTCTCACCATGCGGAAAAGCAATGGGATCGAAGGCGCTCCAGAAACCTGGGGAGACATGCTGACTGGCTCCGTTCAAATGGGCACGAAGACCCAGACCACGCGGCCCCCCTCTCGCGCGTCGCCCGCGCCGCCGGCAGCAGAAACTCTTGCTGCGCGCGGCGGCAGCACCTGGAGGAGGACGCGCCCCGCCACGGCCGCCACGCACTCGGCGAGGCAGCGCGGCTAACCCAGCAAGGAAGATCCATCGCCATCCACGTCAGCGACTCCTGCGCGGCATGTCGCCCCACCGAACCGCGCCATACTGCTCGTTCGCGTCGCCCGGGCACTCGCAGGCGCGCTTGAACAGCTCGAGGGACACGCCCAGATCGCGAAACTGCGCGCAACGCACGCCGGCAGGGTAAGAGCCCACAAATATAATCTGGACGAACTGCACCAGATCGACCTCGCTCTGCGGCAGACACAACAGAACTTGCCGACCACCGTCCGCCTGCGGAAACGCGACGAAATTGCCCAGGAATGCCTTGCGCTCATTCGCTGGGCGCCACACGGCCGAGTCAGTCTTATAATGACACCGCCGAACAGTGCCACGCTCGACGGGGAGCAGCAGCTTGGCGCCGAGCGAAAGATGCCAGAGAGGCGATGGAAGGCGACTGATCCACAGATCGTTCGCCAGAGCAGACCTAGGCATCATGGGAAACTCCTGGCTAAGAGCCGCACGACATCCCCCGCTGATGCCGACCTTCAGGGTCAGATCAACCAAAACATCATCGCCCGGCCGGCGCACCACGCGGGAACATTTCCTGCGAAACAGCCAGACATTGCCAGCTGAACAAAGATCCCGAAAAGCAGACGCTTCCAGCTCCAACAAAGGGACCCCCCCCCTGCATCTCAGCCGTCTGAAACCTCGCGGACATACCGCCACATGGCAGGGTACCGCGCCGGATCCAGCAGTGCGTGAGCGCGCTGGCGCCGTGCTGGGCGCATGGGCTGGCCCTGCGCTCCATCGCCTTCCGCCGAAGCCCCGCAGACCGCTGGATCCGCATCGGCGCGCGCGGGCCACCGCGGGCTATCGTCGCACAGAAAACACCGCTCCTCGATACCTTCCGGTGGACACAAGCAGACACTCTGAAGCACGTCCAACCAGTGCAGACGAGCGCAGTCGCAACAGCCAGACCTCGCGCGCACGGCGCCGCCATTCTCCCCAGGCAAAGAACACGCGATGCCCACCTGCGCAGGAACAGTCTCCAGCACGCGAGCGTCCACTGGCGACGCTTCCACTCCCCCCACGGGCCCGGCACCGCCTGCGCCAGGAAATCCCCGCAACCTGCGCGGCGCATCGGCGGAATCGGTGGCACCCCAGCCCATCGAAGCTGCGCACGCTGGAAACTTGACCCCATCACTAGGTGCTTAGAACAGGCTACCACGCACAGTCGCCACTTCTGCGGCCTCACGAGCCCCGAGCCGGCAGCATGCTCGGCCATGGAAAAGAGTCACTTCCTGCGCTCGGGCCAACCGCGGCGCGCCTCTGCCACGCGCCACATGAAGCAAATGCGCGCGGGGAAATTCGGATCCCAAAGTCGGCGCGGGAACGGCAGCAACGCTAACGGTCGCTGAACGAACTCGCGCATGGGACGGCGTCGCCCCGCGGCAGGTCGCGCAAATCGGACGAAGCTCGGGCGCGCGCGCCCTGCAAGCGCTAGATGCAGCTGTCGCCCCTGCGGGCGGACCGCCCCTGGCCGTCTCTTTCCTCGCCAGCGTCTCCCACGCTGCGCCATGCGATTCCCAGAATCGCACGTCAGGCTCCAATGCCCCCTGTTCCGGTCACACCGCCCGCAAGGTCGTTCGTCGGGAGTTGCGCGCCAGCCGGAAATCCCAATGCGCGCGCGCATCCGTTTCGGGCCAAGAAGACTGGACTGGAACTGGAACTGGAAGTGGAGGGCGTGTCGGTCGAGAAGACCTGCCCTCGCCCTCCCAGCCGGGCAAGGATCGAAACCCCTACCCCGCCCCCCAGCCGAGGCCTGGGGACGGAGGGGGGGGAGGGACAGGGGAGGGAAGCACTCGATGGCGAAAGATCACGTAACAGGAGCGCCCGCACGTCCGAAGGCCCACACTGCTCCCGGAACTTCAGCATACATGGACGTGGCAATCGCGAAGTGCGCGCGCGCACACACACAACGTGCAACACCGATACACTTTTTGACGTCACGAGCACGGCCTCATGAGGAAACGGGTTTAAGACCCCGCGTCGTCAGGGTTCCAGACCCCCGCCCACGAGGAACGGTGCAAGACCGAACCTCAGCGCCAAGGGCGGCCTTACGGCGACGACGGTCCTCACTCGGCTAGCAGGTACGCCCCCAGAACGGACACCAGGGACAGGATACACAGAATGGCTGGTCGGACGACTACAAGGTTGGACTGGTGGACAGGCACGAGATCAACGTGGCCGTAGCCTCGGGAGACATCGGGTTCAAGACCCCGCGTCGCCAGGGTTCAAGACCCCCGCCCAAGAGGAACGGTGCAAGACCGAACCCCAGCGCCCAGGGCGGTCTTTCGACGACGACGAGCCTCCCTCGGCTATGCCCTACACCCGCATGGTCATCAACAGCGACGGGGGGCCGACTACTGAGGCCCGATGGCATTCCCACCACCGACCTGGCCGCCATCCCAGCGACCGACCCCCGACCTACTGCCGACGGACACGCTTCGGAGCTGGTCCGGCCGCCCGACCTGCGGGGCGCCGGAGAACTGGCCCCCTTGCGCCGGGTGCTGCCGCTGGCCTGCGTAGGACCGCAGGCGCCGCCCCCGGAACCGCCGGGCCCCCCGGCAACGCCTGCGCCCCCCCCCCCTCCTGGGGGTCCGCCCGCAGCAGGGGCCACCGCTGGCGCAGGGATCACCGGGCCTGCCGGCTGAAGGGCTGCTGCTGCTGCTGCCCCCGGCGCCGCGGCCCCATGACAGGACCTCTCATGGTGGACCAGGGCCCTCGGGAGCTTCACCCCGCGTGGCACATCCGCGACTACCTTGCCACATCTGCGGCATGTGCAATTGGCGGCCGTGGATCCTCTACAGACCTGTTCGTGAATAGAACGTGTACCTTCGGGCAGCAGTTTGCCGCATTTCCTGAGACGGTGTAATCTACGTCGGGTCTTCAAGCCATCGCGACGTGCGTGTCTGGCAATGGCGTGAGGCGTTTCCCTCCCTGCCTCCTCGCCCAACCCTGCCCACTCCATCGCCACGAGCGCCAGACCCTGCAGAGGTAGGAGGTGCCCAAGACGCAGCGCCCCGGAAGGACACCTTAAGGATCGAGAGGCGCACCACACACACGCGCGCCTTAGCGCCACGCCCACTCCCGTTGATCAGGCGGGAGCAGGGCTTACGCTGCACGGCACGCAGGGGAAGGCCCCGGGGGACCTCACCGCCCCTGCGCACCGAGGCAGCGAGTCGCGCCCACCCGCCCCCAGCGGAACTTGGGCCTAAACGACTGCGCGGGACGGCAAGTGAGGTAGGTGATCCACATGCCCAACACGCAACCACGCTGTCATGAACGCGGGTGCAGCGGGGACGACGTGAGGGGGCTGGGCCGGGGCGAACCCAGCCACCCCCAGCGCCCTGGGTTAGCCGCCGCAGGCGGGGGATTGGCGCACCACGAGCGAGGCGCCATACCACAATCAGCCCCGGCCGCCCGAGACGTTGCCCTCGGCCCAGCCAGGAGGCTTGGGCGCTAACGGGGTGACGTAACTACGACGCGAACACCACGCCGGAATGCCCCCGTCCGACTCGGCGGTCTGTGGACGCGCCGTCGTAGCTGGCTAGGCTACGCACGGCACCCCGGCCCCGGGAGCGGTGCGTAGGCCGGTGAGGACTACGGTCGCGCCCCCCTCTGTAGGGCACGTCACAATCGCGATGCCGACGACTGGGTAACGCCTAGAGGCCCCGTGCGAATCCCGGTGTTCCGCGCCCAGACAAGAGGCGCCGTAGAAGTCACCATCACCCATCGCACAGCATCAACAGCCACAGACACACCCCGACTCCCCCTCCCCTCCCTCCCATACCAGCTTGACTCCTTGTAGCCCGGTCTCGGACTCAGCCTCTCGTCGGAAGTCTCCCGCGGGCATGGTGGCGTTGCGAACACGGGAGTGTCTTTCGCTTCGCACGGATCAGGCGGCCAGGACACACGGGGAGCCTCGAGCGGTGGTCTCTGTGAGAGCGGCACTGAGCTAGGGGTCGGCGCACGGGGCCCAGAGCTCTCGACCACAAACAAAGACCCCCTCCCCCTCTCTCCTGCCCCCCTCCCCGCACTCACCCGCGCACACACACGCATCCACACTCCATCCACACACACACATCATCCAACATCGCGCGGCTGGTACTGGTCGGAGCGGCCGTAGGACGGCCCTGAATGCGAGCAACAAGATCCCGGGAATCGCAAGGCAACATGCCCCTCGGAGGACGTGTTAGCCAGCCCCGGGGGAGAGAGAGAGAGAGAGAGAGAGAGAGAGAGAGAGAGAGAGAGAGAGAGAGAGAGAGAGAGAGAGAGAGAGAGAGAGAGAGAGAGAGAGAGAGAGAGAGAGAGAGAGAGAGAGAGAGAGAGAGAGAGAGAGAGAGAGAGAGAGAGAGAGAGAGAGAGAGAGAGAGAGAGAGAGAGAGAGAGAGAGAGAGAGAGAGAGAGAGGAGAGAGAGAGAGAGAGAGAGAGAGAGAGAGAGAGAGGGAGGGAGGGAGGGAGAGAGGAAGAGGGGGGGGGGCGGAGGAGGGAAAGGGGGGGAGGAGGGGGGGGAGGGGGAGAGAGAGAGAGAGAGAGAGAGAGAGAGAGAGAGAGAGAGAGAGAGAGAGAGAGAGAGAGAGAGAGAGAGAGAGAGAGAGAGATATAGAGAGAGAGAGGGAGAGGGAGAGGGAAGGGGGAGGGGGAGGGGTGGCCACTACGTCCTCCCCCCATACCCTGATCCTGCATATGTCGCAGCCCCGCCGTGCCCGGGCCAAGAGGACAAAGTGCCGTCTTCACTCATCTGGGCGCCATGTAAGGCCACACTCACACGCACGACCCCGGCAATGACGGACCCCCCTGCGAGACAAATGCCTTCTCCGTCCTTCCTCGCCAAAACCTGGGTCACAGCGCGAGGCCTGCGGCCGCCTCCCCGACGCCACTGTCTGCTTTGGCGCGCCGCCGCGCTGGGTGCGTCAATCTCGGTTTTTCGAAGATTGTGAGAGATTTGAAAATTCGCTTTGAGAATCCAGATTTTGTTCCCTGCAGCCGATCATGGCGCGCTCGATGGTGCAATCCTCGGGGTTCTAGCTGTCGCACAGCTCTCGCAAATTTGGAGGAATCGTGGGTCACCGGGATGACAAGTTTTCAAGCTAACAGTCGAGAACGCTCTTCCCATATTATCTGGGCGCTGTCCTTGTGCGTTAAGAGCTCCACGAGGGTCCTGGCTCCCCAGTCTGGGAAGGACCTGCTGAAGAAATTCCAGGCACGCGCATTGGGAAATGCTTGGAAAACGCCCCTCGGGGCCGCTGCAGGTTCATGAGAATTCCTCGGGGGTCTTGTCAAGGAAGCCGGCGCGAGCTCCGCTGCTACCCTGCGCCTCCGGCTTCTTTCTTCAGAAGCTCTTGTAACTGGGAGCCGGCGGTGAACCGTCAACCTTGGTTTCTTGCGGTCTTTGCGGTCGACTGCGCGGGCCGTCTGGCCCAGTCGCAAGCAAGAAACGGGCAACATACAGGGTGAGCCAAACCGCCCACCACAGCGAGGGCGGCAGCCTGGAGAGCGAAGCTCTTATATAGAACAAGTGACAGTCAAGCGAAGCTCATTCAACACGTGTGCATGCATGAGAACACACAAGCATGGAGAAAGCAACGCAATCACAAAACACAGAAGTTCAAACTCAAAGTATGTGGAGACAACCCGTGGAAGAACATCAATGATATGTTCAATCGCCGACATCTCGGCAGCGGTAACTGTAGCATTGTTGTCGATTGAGAAAGCAGCACTGTACACCTCCGTCCATACAATATCTCTGGAGCTCGGCTTACAACATGTCCGCGAGACACGACCAACATCAATCCAGCAACCGACTCCGACACCAGCCGTCGACACACCGCCATCGAAACCACAATCGATGGCACAATACCTGTACAGACTAGAAATATCATTGGGCTCCTGCCATATACGATCCTGAATTATGTCGTTGCCCTCGCGGGCAGCATGAGTGAGCACGTCCTTCGTCGTATTCCATTCCGTGAAGCACTGTTCGATCAAATCCCGTCCAGGAGCAAAGGGGCGCGTATGGAACACAAAAGACATACCGTCCAGGCGGTTAATAATCCTGTCAACTCTCCGCTGGAAATCCTGATTGATCCCTTGCCAGTATCCCTGGCACCATGATAAAACCAAGAGGCTATCACCATGAATACTTATCGGGACTCCGGAGGCTTCAAGATCCCAATCGACATTCTCCCATGTGGATTTGTAGGGCTCGACGTTTAGCGAGTCGATCATTGGCGAGTTGCGAGCCCTCCGTAACCTCATACTCCCGAAGTTCCTGTTGCGTTTGGATATGGACCTCACCTGCAAACCGAGGATGACTGAGACCTCTAGCACGAATCTGGAAGCAACGAGCATCGCACGTGAGCAGGCATGCGCTGCGAAGTGCTCAAAGGTCCCCGGCGTAGCACGAAAACCTTCCCACCACTTGGGTCCGAAGAACTCCGAGAACATGCGGGTCCAATGCCGTTGTCAGATGGCCAGGCAGCCTCCACGTTAATGTTTCATCTCACTAGATTCCCGAAAACAGAAACTCATGCGCGAGAACTCCGGTGCATCCGTACGAATACGATCCCACATCACACCGCATGCACACAGACAAGCACGCACATCACGCCACGGCCGAGCCGCATTCCTCCACTCATCGTATATGTCCGCATCGACGACGTGAATAAACTCGCACTTGTCTTTGGCCAGGTTCCAGGAAACTCGAAGAAACCTCTGCACCATGGATGCAATACCCATCTCCTGAAACTTCCTCCCTGCCTTCCCATATTTCCTCCGACTCCATGAAGAAACATCCTCCTCAGGTGCCTTAGGACACGTGAATATCCTACATAAACAGAACCCTTCGAAGGAGTGCACACGCTGGAGCGAAGGATTATCCAGCGTCAGACCCTCACTCCCGTACATGGCAATCCCCTGAGTCTTCTCCTGATACCTCCAGAGCTTATCACGTATACTTACAGCCGAACATCGGAAGTAGTTAGCCATACCGAACAAACTCTTACGTGCCATGTACAGACGGAAATCAACATCAGGATGGGTAGGGGTATTGAACTCTTAACGGATCTCGACACCAAACACCTTCATCTAAGAAACTCTGCAAAATAGTTAGACCTCTGGCATGTCGGGCGCATCGACAAGCAGGTCTTCCGCGGACACAATTACGCCGTGTCCGTCACAACGTGGTGCTACACCACAGGACATGAACAGCAATGGTGACATCTTCCACGCCATACCGAAAGATCGAAGTGGCAATGTTAGATCGTGAATCATGGCCCTGCGATCTTGAACAGAGCCAGCTACAAGATAGACGTTCTCAGCCCAGAGAAAGTGACTGATGAGGAGCCAAAGAGTCCTTCCACTCGGTAGCCCAGTCCCTTCACATCCCACGATCGGAAAACATCGGCCCACATCGCCACGATAATCAAGTTGAACACTAGAGGCCCCTCAAGGCCCCCCTTACGTATACACATATTCCAGTGGAGCCCAGATATTTCAGTCCCTTCGACAATCACCGTACCTATCGTACCACATAACGGAGCAAGGAGAGCATATTGAGGATATGGAGGTACATGTGCGTGTTGTAATCCCTTCCTTCCCTTCCTCACGCTTGCTAAACCACAATGATCGAACGCCTGTTTCATATCGGCATCCACGATGTACACACTCTCACTCTTACCCCACGTATCCCCATGTTGAGCCAGTGTTTTAAGACTGCTACTAATCTCCCAAGTCTCACGTACCTCCTGGAACCCGTAGGTACCCAACCCAAGTTATGGAATACTCCAGAGCGCTGAACAAAGTTCTCTGTAAGGATGACCACACAGGCTGAATACCAGCGAGAGATAGCACTTTGCAAAACGAGGTAGCGACCCTCGGACAACGTCGTCAAACAAGGGAGAGAGCACCAAGTATTTCCGTTGGCGGCTTCAGGCGGCTTCGCGCCCTGCATAGAACAGCCATGCTGATGTACTCCATGCTGACGCCCTCCCCCCTAACCTCCTCCGGCGAAAACTTGGCCGCAGAGTGCTCCTGAATTTCCCGCCTCCACTCCTCCCTGTCCTCCGTCACCATCCCGTCGATCACAAGGTGCTTGATGCGGTGGCGAACCTTGCGCCTCGAAATGGGACTGTCTCACTCGGCGAGTGCGCGTCGGTAAGCCTTGGGATAGCGATTGCAAACAACTCGGAGCTCTCTGCGCTCCTCATCCGATAAAACCGGCACTGCACGGCGCAACTTCTCTAGGCCGCGCTGCAGCTCGGGTGGGCGGGCGGGTGGCAGGCCGCGACCCAACTTAGCCGTCGTGAAATGCATGTTCTCTTCATTCGTGAAAGCGCTCAAGAACTTTTCAGATAGACCCCCAGGAGACCACGATACAGTGGCATCCCCAAGAAACCCATTAATACGTCTCCGAGCCATATTCTCATCATCCCAAGTAAGACACTTAAACCCAACAAGAAAACGTCCACGAGAGGAAATTCTAGTAAAAGAGCGATGGCTACCCACACACGGTTTGGAGAAAGCACCCTGCACCAACGCATGATCACTCAATCTGGAACGATTCGTGGCACCCCCTATTGTGGAAGATGCTTTTGACCAGGAGATCCGTAATATTCCAATCCCTCGGAATCAGGATATAGTCCAGGACCTTTTCTGGAGGTGCCCCATCCTGTGGCCCCGTGCGCTTCCCAGGCATGGGGCCTCACATCTTGAAACGTGTTCGCCGCCTTCAACCCCGGGCGGGCGAGAATTCCTAAGAAGTTACTGCGTAGTCGTTCTCTGCAACCCCTTCGTTCCCGTTGAGCTCCTCGTTCATTCACGATCCTCTTCACCTCCTTCGTAGCTCCACCAACCGCCTCGAACTCCTCCCCCGTACGCGCACACGTAACACGAGCATGCGGTGGAAATTCCACGTTGGCATCTGCAAGAAAGACAAAGCTGGCCTTACATCATCTGCCTCTATGAGAACGCACAACACTCCCCAGTTGCTCAGACCTGGATCAGGTAAGTACATGCTGAAGACAAAGAGTGGAGATTTGCAACTGCCGAAAACTACTCCACAGAAACGATCAAACTCACAAATACAATGTCGGATGGACGAGGCCCACTCATCACTAAAAAGAATAGCACACTTTGAGCAGCTGCTGGATCAAATACCGAGACGTAGTCTAGAAAATACTGCACCGAATTTACCCCCAACAAGATTATGTGTCTCCTGCAAGCCGAAGAGCGAACCCCTGATCTTCAAAGCCCTCAGGATCTCCTTCCCACGAAAGCTAATAGTACAAGCCCTATTCAGATCCCAAGAGCCCACCTGGAGTCCTGCAAAAGAACTGGACCTGGAAGCCTGTCGTCAGGCACGTCGGTTCACCCCGGCTTCGACCTCTGAACGATCCCGCGAGAAGGCTGGGTACACACGCTGAAGCTTCGCGAAACCGTCCAGGCTGACATCCCACAAGGACTTGGCGGTGGTGAACCCTGCGAGCAATATGGGACGCTCGCCTGAGTTCTGGGGAATAGTCCAGATCGTGGAGCGAGGAGGGCCCATCTCGCCTTAGATCGCAAGCATGGGCATACGAAGATCGGTACATATCGAGCGAATCATTCCACAAAAACGGCTGACGGCTTTGACATGATCACGTTTCCAACTCTGACACTCCACCGTCACACAAATCAGAGTGGGGTCGAACTTTTGACGAACACCAGCGACCAGCACACGAGGTGGTTCAATGCTGATCCCTGAAGGTGGCGGAACACGATTCTCGACGACAGCTGCAACACGATCGATATCATGTCTCACACGCCAAATCACATAATGGTCCGTGCCATGTGAGAACTTAATCTTGAAAGAACCAAACATGTACCTCTCTGCATTCACCCCCTCCCTAGCATCAGGACAAATATGCGTGGTGCCATCTTCTCCGAGGATCTGGATCTTGGCTACATTATCAATATGCTTACAGTCCGACCACGTGAGCATCTGTTCCGAGCGAGTCGTTCGATCATTCCAGTTCGTAACCCAGCCGTTCAGCTCAATATACGTAGGCGTGAAGTATGACGGATTAGCAACAGAGCCCGGACGAGAGGGGGTCCCTGGAGCACCACCACTGCTGGGCCCTGACGTGGTAGAAGCACTCTTCTGGAAATCCCACCAGCCCTTTGGGCGTGAGTGGTTTAGAGAGCCCGCTCTGTTCTCAACCCCCTTCTTCCCCTTCGGGGAGGGGTTTACCCCTCCCCCTACCCCCATCCCCCTGGGCCTGGAGAGGTCCTTTCGCGGGTCGGTGGAAGGGTCTTTTTTGACTCCTGGGAGGGCTAAAAAACAACACCCCTCACGAGGATTCTGGCCCCGACGGGGGGGGGGGGGGGGCAGAAAAAAAAAAAAAAAAAAAAAAAAAAAAAAAAAAAAAAAAAAAAAAAAAAAAAAAAAAAAAAAAAAAAAAAAAAAAAAAAAAAAAAAAAAAAAAAAAACTCTTCTTTGAAGCCAAAATCATTGATTTTACTACGGTTGTGGCCCCATTCTGCCCTTCTGAAGGGGGCAGCGCTCCTTGCAGCCCCCCTCTTCTTTCCAGGCAAAATCATTGATTTTACAAAAAGGTTTTGGCCTCATTTTGCCCTTCTGAGGGGGCAGCGCCCATTAAAGCCCCCCTCTTCTTTGATCGATTCCCTCCAAGACGGCCCCAAGAAGCGCCCAGGAGGCACCAAGAGGCCCCAAGATGGCCCCAAGAGGCCCCCAGGAGGCCCCCAAGAGGCCTCCAAGAGGCCCCCAAGATGCCCCCAAGAGGTCCCCAAGAGGCCCCAAGAGGCGCCGAAGACGCCCCAAGAGGCCTCTAAGAGGCTCCCCAAAGACATCCACTACTACTTCTACTCCTACGACGACTACTACTACTACTACTACTACTACTACTACTACTACTACTACTACTACTACTAATACTAGTATCACTACATCATCTCCTACTACTACAACTACAACTACGATTACGACTACTACTAGTTCTAGTCCTACTACTACTACTCCTACTAATACTACAACTACTACTACTACTACTACTACTACTACTGATACTACTACTACTACTGCCACTTCCACTGCTATTAGTACCACTGCTACTAGTACTACTGGGACTACTACTACTGCTACCACTGCTACTAGTACTACTGGGACTACTACTACTGCTGCTCTTAGTACAAAGAGGCGGGAGGAAGGAGGAACAGGGGGGATATGCGGGGGCAGGCGGAAACACGCCTGAAAAACACGACTGTCCGCATGCTTCGCTAGAGTGGCTGTTTTGAGATGGGCTGGTGGGGATACGCGAAGCGTGAAGAATTATTGACGAGAGTCTCAAGTGCAGTCTGTCGACTCCAAATTGGCGATGGCCGAACCTTGTTTCTCAACAACAGTCTCAACACGTCTGATCTGCTCACGCTGACCCTCAATACTCTCCTTAATGGATTATGTGGAATCCTCCTGCATATACATCATTTTCTGGAGCATCGCCTCAAAACCCTCTTGCCCCGCAAGTTCCCGAGTCCTAGTCCTCTCCTTTTCCTCCCGATTAGACGAGGTTCGAAGTCTGCCACACACCTAGGAGCCAATTGATTACCACCTGCGAGTCACCAGCAAGTTCAACTGCGAGCGAGTCTCTGTCAAAAAGCCACCCCGATTGTTCCTCCAAAACTCTGGCCAACCTGATCGCTTTCTGTTCCAGCTTGCTCTGCTTTGCTTCCTTCTACTCCTCCTCCACCTTACTGTAGTACGGATACGGATCCTTCACAACAAAATATTTGAATATGTTATGTTGTACTCCATAACATCTTACAGAAGCGAATCCAGTCCCGCCCCGCCCGGCCCAACACTCCTGTCATCCAGGTCTCAGTGCCCACATTTTCAAAGAGCGATACCCAAGACGTGAAAGCACCGCTCTGTTCACCCGCACACTTACGAGTGAGCGGCCTCGCCGCCCGCGAGCCCAGCACGGAACGCGCCGTTTTGATTACTCCAATCCCTCCCTCCCACCAGCACAAGAGCACGTGCCTGCAGAGCAGCACCGACGTCCGCATTGATTGGCGCAATCTTTCTTGCTTCTGTAGGCGGCTCCTCATTCTGCCCACTAGCCCCCACAGGGCCAGCAACAATAAGGGCGGGGGTCCACAGGGTAACACGTCTCCGCTTTTTCGCCCGCCTGGCATTGAAGAGCAAACTGTGTGGTACGTTTACGACGATTCCAAGTGTGCTTCTGTGTTTGCGTATCCCCAGGTACATTCCCATCTTCAGGTGTCCCAAACTCTTGTGATCCCCCGTCACCGTAGGCTCATTGCGCACAAAGTCGGGAGGAGCACAAGCACCAACAGGGAAACCTGATAACGCCACATCTTTTGCCCACATCCACTGTTTATAAAGAGTGAATTGGACCAGGCTGGGTTTGCCCATTTTTGCAAAATCTCCCTCCCCGTGTCAAACATACGTCGGCCGAAAATGAACTTGGAACCGGCGGTAAACCGTCAACCAGGTTTTTGAGTTTGAGTTTGAGTCAGGGCGCGGACAGCTGTGACAGCTGAGCCCTAAGACTCCCAAACGGAGCACAGGGTAGCTGGAGAGGGCAACTCTTATCATCACACTGCCGAGCCACTGAGGCATAGGCAACGGAATAGGATGCAGGAACAAGGAAAAGGATGCAATACAACATGTGAAAATGTAAAGGTGTTGGAGAGCTCCAAGCAAGATGAAGTGAGTCAGCTGCTTGGATGAAAGATGCTACCCAAAATGTGCTCCACGGCCATACAGGTTTTTGAGTTTGAGTCAGGGCGCGGACAGCTGTGACAGCTGAGCCCTAAGACTCCCAAACGGAGCACAGGGTAGCTGGAGAGGGCAACTCTTATCATCACACTGCCGAGCCACTGAGGCATAGGCAACGGAATAGGATGCAGGAACAAGGAAAAGGATGCAATACAACATGTGAAAATGTAAAGGTGTTGGAGAGCTCCAAGCAAGATGAAATGAGTCAGCTGCTTGGATGAAAGATGCTACCCAAAATGTGCTCCACGGCCATACAGAGCCGTTGTGCTGCAATCATCTCACAAAACATGACAGAAGCAGAGGCATCAAGCGAGACAGCTTCCTCCGCCACCAACTGCCACGTCCCGTGTACACACAAATCTATACACCATCCTGCAGCACATCCCTCCACAGAGCGACCTCCGTCGAAGAATCCACGGAGGCCGTCTAGTTTTGTTTTACTCGCATGTTCAATAAGTGAGGTATGGAACGTAACGTAACTATTTTTGGTTCTGGCCAACCATGTCAGCCTGTCAGCTCTTTCGTTTCCTTCTCGATAGATCCACTTGAACATATTGTGGCCCCAACTCGGAGGCCTCATACCATACAACACAGAGATATGCTCCAGCCTATTTTGAATGTCGCCAAGAATGTGCTTGTAGATAATATTGGATGTTGCCCAGAGACCGTTAATCCAATTCACCCCTGTGGCGGAGTCCCCAATCAATTCCATCGGTATCGAGTCCCGAGGCTCCGCATTCCACTCCGATGCATGTTCATTAATGTACGCAAGTCGTTTCTCCATCTTCTCGTCCTCCTTCCTTTGCTGCTCCTCCGTCTTCTCCCTCTCCTCCTCCTCCCTAGCATATCCCGCAGGTTGTGCATGTTTAAAGTAACAGTACCCCCACGCCTCCTCCATGTTAGTAACATCCAGTGCCCGCTTCAGAAATTCTTTCCATCCCTGACGTGAAAAGGATAACGTGTGATACCAATCCTTCCCTGATACCAACTCGAAAATGTAATGGAAGTTTCTCAACGCCAGTGGTCTCCCCCCCTCATGCCGACGCGTCATTAATGGGCGTTCTTTCCAAGGCAGCGATGCAATGAAGGCCTGCCGTCGGTCAGTCCACTCCCCCGACCATGCAAAAATACATTCTCTAGCCTGCATATGCGAGTCCCCTGTACTACGATGCTGAGGTGGAGCCACCCGTCGCCGCTTGTTTGCAGCGATTTCCTGCGACGGCAACTCAACAGAGGAACGCTTTTGCGACAGAGAATCCTGAGATGGATGGAATGTCTTTGCACGCTTATGCATCTGGGAAATCAGATTGCGCCGATGCGCGGGTAATTGTGTCTGAGAACCAGGGAGCTCAAAGGAATCAACAGCATGCATCGTCTCACACACGTCAGGATGACATCCCATTGATGTCGAGCACGCAATACTTGGTAGCACATACATGGGTTCATCCTGACGTTGTCTCTTGGCCGGCGGTGGCTCACACGCAGCAAAGACGTTGGGGCCAGGCTTGCCTGAAGAATCAAAAGTACCTGGAGGAATCTGTGCGGGTGTTGGGTTCAGGCGTTTCACAGTAAACGTACAGTCCTGAGCCCACTGCCACTGACGAAACAAGAATAGCTGCACAAGAGACGGCCGTCCCAATTCCAGGAGCATACGCCGCCCACGTTTGTACAAGTTGCATAAGTATATACTCCAATCCATGTCGGCAGGTTTCGGGCGGCGTACCATAGAACACAATATTTTACCTTCCCACGTGTGCAACTGTTTCAAAGTGTGGTGGTCCGCTGGCATGCCTTCAACACCGAAAAGTACAAAACTACGCAACCTAGATTCATAATGCTTGATTTTCTTCTGGAAGGGTACAGCACGATTCGTATAAAACTTGCGGAACTGGTTAAATCGCTTCCAACCCCGAGCCAATTTCCAAGCCACATCATGGTGTTTGTCAGTCTTGGTCGTGACCAGGCAACCCAGGCACTCCATTTCAGAGCATCGCGGAAGACACAGGGTACCGAGATCGTTCACCTGGACAACGAGGTTCCCCGTCGAGGCGCCTTCAGAGTCCTCCCCAAAGGCAAGATAGTGTAGTGAGGAATCTTTCCATCTGAAACCGTGCGTATACAGCTGAGCCGAGAAGTCCCCCACCATACGTGTGAGCTCAGTCTTTGATTTCGAGAAAAGCAAAATGTTATCGGCCCAGAGCGCATGAGTAAGATACCTCCCACCAGCCTCCACCCCCAAATCGTACCCCAACTTCTCCTCCTCCCAATTCAGTACAATCCTATCCCACATCAGTAGTGTCACACACTTCCACAGGAAGGGGGCCTCCACACTACCAGTACGTACACATGCATCCCAGGGAATACCCGTCGCCGTGGAGTCCTGAAAGGTAAAGTCCGCTGTGTCCAGGATACTGGGAGCGAGTAGCGCCAACGCCAGGTCATTGGGGAACCCAGGGATGGCATCCAAGGCCCGACTGGCCTTCTCAACCGTGACGTTATCAAAGGCAGTCTGCACATCTAATGACGCGAGGTGCAGGGTCTCATCTTTCCCCCACTCCAGAGCGTGTGTGGTGGCATGCTTAAGCATGGCAGTGATCTCGTGCGTGCGCCTTCCCTTGCAAAATCCGTAGTTATGTAAATATTGTGGGACCCTTTTCAGATAACCTTCAGCAATCTCAACCAAACATGAAGTATACCATTTGCTTAGGCTGCTAAGTAAGACGAGAGCACGAGTATCAGACAACTTAGTGATATCTTTAGCTTTCGGCATCAACACCACAAGCAACTCAGACCAAATCCGAGGAGTAGGATACCGTTGAAGATACAGGTCTTGGAATAACCGAAGAATATGACGCAAACCTACCCACGTGATACGTTTCAACATAGAAGGAGAAACTCCGTCCTTACCCACCGCCTTACCACACTTTAAGCGTGATCGTGCCTGTAACAATACGGACATGGAAATGGGGGAGACGTCCACTGTGTTCGTGTCCTGCAACCTCCTCCTCCTCCTCTCCTCGATACACTCCACGTTACGTATCCCTTGCGCAGCACAGTGGTACTTGGCGAACCCGTGAGCATAGAGCGCCTTCTCCCACAACTCCCTATCCTCCGTGAGCACATCGTCATAACTCAATTTGTCCACCACCGTCCGAGCGAGCTTCCCGTCACGATGATCGTATTCGAGTCGACGACGAGTGTGTGCACGCATCTCCTTCCTTCTCTCTTTCTTAACCCTGATGAGCTCCTCCTCCTCCCCTCCTTCACGACGCAGTCGGCGATATTCATCATCAAGTTCCTTATGACGATCTGTCTTTTTGGGGATCTGCATTTTCTTTGGGACATTGGTGTATGACTCCTTGTCCTGTGTACATGCATTCAAGATAACAGGAGCCAATTCATCCGGGCAGAGACCAGATGGGTAACGAGCTGCAGCATGCAAACGACGATCAAGGTTAGCCGAAACTTGCAATTCCGAGGCTTCGTCGCAGCACCAATGAGTGAACGTTTGTCGTGGCTTCGTTCTCCAACGTCGAGTCGGAGCGGCCGATTCGGGGACAAGCAAGGTGAGCAGGGCATGGTCCGACAGGCGGGTCTTTCTGGGGTCCACGGAGCCCCTGAGTGTTGGCCTTAACCACGACACCTCCCACTGAGGCCTTTCCCAGGAGCTCGGAATACACAGGTAATCAAGAACCTTGTCCTCCTCCTCCGTCTCCTCCCTGGCCTTCCAGGTCGTACGACGGGCCCCAAAAGAATTCGAGAAAACCAAATCATAATGCCACATACATTCACAGAGCTCGTCACACATGTATTGTTGCATCCTCCTCCTACCCTGCTGGAAACCTCCACGTCCACCTCCTCCTGCATTGTCCCCTTCTTCAAATCTCTCACCCTGCACTGCAGAACCAGTCAAAGCAACATCTCCAAATACCGTGTGAGGCAGAAGCTCAACGTTAGCATCCATCCCGATGAACAAGTCCCACCCTTCCTTGGGAAACCTAACTCGGAGCGTATCCAAATCCTTTCGAAACGACTGCAATGTTTGTGTGAATAAGATATTGTGATCCCCTTTTTTTGGCGCATGTGGTAAGTACAAGCTGGCAACAATCAACGATTGAAACACGAGAATGACATAACGATTACCCCTGATGCATTCACGTATGGAGGCTCTCCACACCCTCTTGTAGAGAACCCCGGCCTTCCCATCATTAGAAAGAGTTAAGGTGAAACCATGCTCAGAGCACCTACCTATTCCAAGGAACTGGCACTCCTGCAAAGCGAGAACTTCCGAATTCGAGGTCTTGATCTGAGCAAGCATGTCGTGGCTGTTCATGCTGCCACAGCGCCTCACGTTATACGTGCCCACGATGGCGCCATGGCACCTTCACCAGGTACGAAAGTTGAGCTTGGCCAGAAAGACCTCGCAATCCAACTTGTCATCGACCTTACGCAGCAGCTCGGCGTCAACCTTCCACCCCAAGTTAGGATCAAACACGGCGATGCATACTCCATCCGTCTTCGGCGTCGTGGCCGAAGGGTAGCCCCACACATAGCTGACAGGAGGACCCATCTCACCCTTCAGCCACTGGGATCCACTCCTGAGAGTAGCAAAGATAGCTTGACAACGACCCACGGCAGAAACATGTGGCTGCTTCCAGGGTGCTGGTTCACAGGATACGCCGAGACGCTTGTTGGCCAGGATGGGAGTGACTTGCTTCAAGTCGTGCGTGTCATTCTCAAGCTCGACGGCCCAAGAGTTGCGTATCTCCCAAATTTCATCGTTCGTCAACTTGCCACTTATAACATAGAATCGTATACGATAAAGACCATATGGTTTATTTTTGTGCTCCCGCTCGATCCTACTCATGTCGAAATGCTCCTCAGTCATCTTTCCTGTGCCACGGACAAATTTACGAATGACAGGCAGGGCATGATCCCAGGAGAGCATATCCGATGAACGAGTCTTGAGATTGCCGACTCCACCTCGCGCCCAACCTGTGAGTTGGATGAAGGTCGGTGTAAAATCCTCCCGCACTCGATTCCATTCGCGAATTGGCGTACGATTACCATACCTGGGAGCAGTGGCCGTAGCAGAGGAGCCCGCAGGGCCCGCATAGTTACTCCAAGCATCCGTGGACCCTGATCCTGCATCACTGGGTGGACCCTTCTGCTGAAGCGAGCGGATCTGCTGCTGCATAGCAGCAATGTCAGCCTCATTCTTCTCACCACGCTGGTCGATCCGTTTCACATCCTGCTCAATCCGTGAAATTCTTTTCTTCTGAGTGTTCTGTTTAGCTAGCATAGCCTTCATCATAGCAAACTGTTGCTTCATAGGATTGCCGTCATCAAATTCCCCGAACTGCTCCTCCTCCCCACTGCTTGCCTGAATCATATCCTCATCCTCACCCTCAGCCTTACTCTTCTTACAACAGGGCTCACCTGCTGGGTTTTGCTGAGACATCGCTGCGAAAGTGACGGTGTTCGAATACTTGAACTCCTCTGGAAACCCCCACTGTTCCAAGAAATTGATGTCCTCACGCGAACGCTTAGAATCTGTCGTCGTGTCGAACAGATGTCCTCACAAGAAGTACAGATGACCTCACAAGAAAGTACAGATGTCCTCACAAGAAATGGATGTCCTCACAAGAAGTCAACGGTACTCCAACGATCTGGACTGTCAATGTGTAATCTGGATCCAAAGGCACTCAGGCAAAACCGACACTGAGGCACCGTGTACAGTAAGAGGAACAAAAGGACAAAATGCCCCGCCAGATTTCGATTCCCGCGCTTCCGCCTTCCGTGTACAGTATGTGGAACCGAAGACTCCCTACTGCACAATGCAGCTCGAGACGAGGGGACCCCAGCGGTGAGGCCAGGCTGAGCAGGAGGTAAGCTCTGCTCAACCAGGTTACCGCCGGGCACCTCGTAGAGCTCTCTTCTTGCTCAGCGCTCCTGAGAAAAAAAAACACGCGAAGGAAGCTTCTAAAAAGAGATGGCAAACAAAAAAAAAAAAAAAAAAAAAAAAAAAAAAAAAAAAAAAAAAAAAAAAAAAAAAAAAAAAAAAAAAAAAAAAAAAAAAAAAAACTTTAACAAAAATCGGTCGCATACGAATAGTTTCGCGGACCTGGCTCGAGTAGCGGACTCTGTTCAGAGCTCTGGATGCTTCAGCCGAACGCCTCTGATGATTATGGATTGCTTTTTGTGCGGACCAGCTCTGTAGCTGTGCTGCAGCTCGAGTTAAGCACAGAATACCGACAGCGTCTATAAAGAGAACATTAGAAATACGAAGAGTGTCGTGGACCTAGCTCGAGTAGGAGAGCGAGTTCAGGCCTCTTCATGCAACAGAAGAACGCGTCTGGTGATACTGAATCGGTTTATGTGCGCACCAGCTCTGTAGCTCCTCTGAATCTTGAGTTGAATACAGAAAACCGACATCACTGGTCAAAACGACTCGAAGAATAGAAAAAGTTTTACGGACTTAGCTCGAGAGGCAGACCGAGCTCAGACCTCTGGATGCAACAGACAAACGCGCCTGGTGATTCTGAATCGGTTTCTGTAAGCATCAGCTCTGTAGCTCTCCGAAATCTCGAGTTAAGTACAGAAAACCGCGCACGCGTCTCAAGATGACTCAGAACACAGTCGGTTCCAGCAAGTGTTTTGATAGTAATAATGCAGCTACGGACCGGAGAATTTAACTGGCAGACGCGGCATAACCCACTACAGGTGAGAAAAATCTGGTTTCTAAACATGAATTATCAAATATCTTTCCAATCTTAGAAAAACTGACCCAAAGTTGCCACATTGTCTCTTTTGGCCGGGTGGACCAAATAGCTCAACCCCGTGCCGGAATTCCTCTAGATCATCGACTGGGAACCGGCGGTAAACCGTCAACCTGGTCTTTTTGCGTCTTTTGCGAAGGCCGGTTCGAGCTCCCATGGGAGCAGGCCTAAACACAAAGAACCTAAACAGCGAAGCTGTACAGGAACCTCGTAGAGCTCTTTTCTTGCACGGCGATCCTCGGAACACATGAAGAAAGCTTCTGGAGCGAGAAACGAAAAACTCGAAAAAAACACGTCTTTCTGTTTTTATCCAACGTCGGTTGCTCCAAGTGTTTTGATAGTAATACTGCACTTACGGACCTGAGAATTTGACTGGCAGACGCGGCATAACCCACTACATACATGTGCGAAAAATCTGGTTTCTCAAAATGAACTGTCAAATATCTTGCAAATCTTAGAAAAACCAACCCAAATGTGCCACATTGTCTCTTTTGGTCGGGTGGACCAACTAGCTCCACCCCGCGCCGGAATTCCTCTAGCTCATCGATGCCGAAGAGCTCTGCGAGGTATGCCGAAGAGCTCTACGAGGCACCAGCTCGGGGTTTCTCCTGCACCATGCCAGCTTGGACAGGAGCTCACCCTCAAGTGCATGGATGTATTTCAGCGTGCTCGTATCGACGGTGATACCTCAATGTCAACAAGACGCGTGTTTGGACCATTGTCTGTTCATGAAAGAGAGGCGAGCACTCCAAAAAGTTTTTTCATTGGGATCCGGCGGTAAACCGTCAACCAGGTAACCGCCGGGAGCCTCGTAGAGCTCTGTTATCGCGCGGCGCTGCTCGGAGCACAGGAAAAAAACTTTCTCAAACGTGAAGAAAAAAGCTCGAGAAATACGTCTTTTCATTTTGCATCTTCGTTTTGTGGACCTAGCTCGAGTGCCAGACCAAGGTCAGACCTCTGGATGCGAGAAGAGAACGCGCCGGGTGATACTGGATCGATTTATATGCGTACCAGCTCTGTAGCTCTTCCAAACCTTCAGTTAAGGGAAACCGACAGCACCTGTCAAGATCACTCGTATAATACGAATAGTTTCGCGGATCTAGCTCGAGTAGCCGACCCAGTTCAGACCTCTCGATGGAACAGACGAACGCGCCTGATGATTCTGAACCGGTTTCTGTAAGCATCAGCTCTGTAGCTCTCCGAAATCTCGAGTTAAGTACAGAAAACCGTGAACGCGTGTCAAGATGACTAGGAACACAGTCGGTTTTTTTGAAACAAAAAAATCGTCACATTGCCTCCTAACATCGGGTCTGCCAGCTAGCTCCACCCTGCGCCCGAATTCCTCTTAGCTCATCTTGGCGAAGAGCTCTACGAGGTACCTCGTAAGCTCTTTGCACGCGTAAGAGTGCTTAGATTTAAAGCAGACAGCTTATTGGAGCATTTCTAGAAAAACGTCGAATTTTCATTTTTGGTTGTCAACTTCATGTCGGTTGCTCCTAATTTTCCGATAGTAATAAAACTGGCTCTGGAGAGCTGAGCTGCTCTGGGAACAAACTTTATATTCCAATGCTCGGCGTAAAAAATCTGCTCTCTCGAAATGAATTGTCAAATATCATTCAAATCTTAGCAAAACCGACCCAAAGTCACCACTGGGAGCCGGCGCTCTTTCCCTTGTGCGGCGCTGCTCGGAACACATGGAAAGAGCTTCATGAAGCGCTAGCTGTTGATATTAATAAACTCGATAAATGTTGTTTCTCGGTTTTACGGAATGTCGCCTCCCCCGATTCTTTTGATAGAAATAATGCAGCTAGAGCCCTAAGAATTGCACCGCGGCGCTGCTCGGAACACATGGAAAGAGCTTCATCAAGCGCTAGCTGTTGATATCGATTAAAAACACGAGAAAAGTTGTTTCTGGGTTTTACACATTGTTGGTGCCTCCTAGTCTTTTGATAGAAATAATGCAGCTAGAGCCCTAAGAATTGCACCATCGAGCGCGCCATGATTCACTGCAGAGAATAAAAATCAGGATTCCCAAAACGAATTCCAAAATCTCTCACAATCTCCGAAAAACCGACCCAAGTGTCACACATTGTCCGCCCGGGCCGGCTGGGTGAACTAGCTGCACCCCGCGCCGGAATTCCTCTAGCTTATCGTTGCCGAAGAGCTCTACGAGGTACTGGGCGCCGGCGGTAAACTGTCAACCTGGTTCCGCCGGGGACCTCGTAGAGCTCTTTTCTTGCCCAGCTCCTCGGAACACGTGAAGCAAGCTTAAGCGAGAGCCAAAAAACTCTAAAAAATCGGTCGCATACAAATAGTTTTACGGACTTAGCTCGAGAAGCAGACTCTCCTCAGAGCTCTAGATGCTTCAGCCAGACGCCCTTGATGATTCTGTATCGGTTTCTGTGCGCACCAGCTCTGTAGCTGTGCTAAAGATAATGCAGAATACCGACAGCGCCTCTAAAGAGAACTTGAGAAATACGAATAGCGTTGTGGACCTAGCTCGAGTAGCAGAACGAGTTCAGGCCTCTCGATGCAACAGACGCACGCGCCTGGTGATACTGAATCGGTTTATGTGCGCACCAGCTCTGTAGCTCCTCTAAATCTTGAGTTGAGTACAGAAAACCGACATCACTGGTCAAGATGACTCGAATAACACACATAGTTTGACGGACCTAGCTCGAGTAGCAGACCGTGTTCAGGCCTCTGGATGCAACAGACAAACGCGCCTGATGATTCTGAATCGGTTGCTGCAAGCATCAGCTCTGCAGCTCTCCGAAATCTCGAGTTAAGTACAGAAAACCGTGAACGCGTGTCAAGATGACTCGGAACGCAATTGGTTCCAGCAAGTCTTATGATAGTAATATTGCAGCTACGGACCTGAGAATTTAACTGGCAGACGCGGCATAACCCACTACACGTGAGAAAAATACCGGCTCTCAAAATGAATTCTCAAATATCTTTCAAATATTAGCAAAAGCGACCCAAAGTTGTCACATTGTCTCATCTGGTCAGGTCGGCCAACATGGAAAGAGCTTCATGAGGCGTTAGCTGTTGATATTAATTAAAAACTCGAGGAATGTTGTTTCTCGGTTTTACACAATGGCGGTTCCCCCTAGTCTTTCGATAGAAATAACGCAGCTAGAGCCCTAAGAATTGCACCATCGAACGCGCCATGATTCACTGCAGAGAATAAATCTATATTTCCAAAACGAATTTCAAAATCTCTCACAATCTCCGAAAAACCGGCCCGACTGTCACACATTGTCCGCCCGGGCCGGCTGGGTCAACTAGGAACCGGCGGTAAACCGTCAACCCAGTTACCGCCGGGAACCTCGTAGAGCTCTTTTCTTGCACGGCGATCGTCGGAACACATGAAGAAAGCTTCTTGAGCGAGAAACGAAAAAAATCTAAAAATCACGTTTTTCTGTTTTTATCCAACGTCGGTTCCTCCAAGTGTTTTGATAGTAATACTGCACCTACGGACCTAAGAATTTGACTGGCAGACGCGGCATAACCCACTACAGGTGCGAAAAATCTAAATTCTCCAAATGAATGGTCAAATATCTTTCAAATCTTAGCAAAACCAACCCAAAGTCACCACATTGTCTCTTTTGGTCGGGTCGGCCAACTAGCTCCAACGCACGCCGGAATTCCTCTAGCTCATCGATGCCGAAAAGCTCTAAGAGGTACTGGGAACCGGCGGTAAACCGTCAACCAGGTTACCGCCGGGGCCCTCGTAGAGCTCTTTTCTCGCACGGCGCACCTCGGTAGACATGAAGAAAGCGTCTCGAGCAAGACCTGAAAAACTCGAAAAATCACGTTTTTATGTTGTTATCGAAAGTCGGTTCCGCCAAGTGTTTTGATAGAATACTGCAGCTACGGACCTGAGAATTTCACTGGCAGACGCGGCACAACCCACTACAGGTGCGAAAAATCTGGTTTCTCAAAATGAATTGTCAAATATCTTTCAAATATTCGCAAAATCGACCCAAAGTTGACAAATTGTCCTTTCTGGCCGGGTCGACCAACTAGCTCCACCCCGCGCCGGAATTCCTCTAGCTCATCGATGACGAAGAGCTCTACGAGGTACTAGCTGCACCCCGCGCCGGAATTCCTCTGGCTCATCGATGCCGAAGAGCTCCACGAGGTACTGGGCGCCGGCGGTAAACCGTCAACCTTTCTTACCTCCGGGGAACTCGTAGAGCTTCCTGACCATATATAATGTAAAAAATTGCAGGGAACGAATAATTTTTCAGCCCGAGCGATTCCAGACCTCTCGATGCAACAGCCGAACGCCTCTGATGCTTCTGGATCGTTTTCTGTGCGTACCAGCTCGTAGCTCTCCTACAGCCCGAGCTCATACAGAAAAGGGGCAACATCTGCCAAGGTGACTTAAATAATACGATAGCTTTGCGGACCTAGCCCTAGGAAACCCAGTTCAGACCTCTAGATGCAACAGACGAACGCGCACAATGATTTCGAATCAGTTTCCGCGCGTATCAGCGCCTCTCAAGATGATTCGAATGATACACATAGTTTCGCGAACCTAGCTCGAGTAGCAGATCGAGTTCAGACCTCTGGATGTAACAGCCGAACGCGCCTGATTATTATGCTTAGGTTTCTGTGTGTATCAGCTCTGTAGCTCCCCTAGAGCTCGAGTTCAATACAGAAAACCGACAGTTCCTGTTGAGATGACTCGAGTGCTACGAATGGTTTTGCGGATCTGGCTCGAGTAGCAGACCGAGTTCAGACCTCTCAATGCGACAAGCGGACGCGCCTGATGTCTCCGAAGCATTTCCTGTGATTACGAGCCCTGTGGCCCCCCTACAGCCCGAGTTAAGTACAGAAAACGGACAGTACCTCTCCAGATGACTCGAAGAATACGAACAGCTTCGCGGAGCTAGCTCGAGCAGCATACCGAGTTCAGACCTCTGGATTCAACAGACAAACGCGCCTGATGATTCTGAATCAGTTTCTGCATCAGCTCTGCAGCTGTCCTATAGTTCGAGTTAAATACAAAAAACCGACAATGCCTGTCAAGATGACTCGAAACGGCCGATCCCGCCGGTATGCTTTTTGGCAGTTAAAGGTACCCGATCGAGCTGAGATCAATACAGCGAGCGGTAATAAGATCGAATATCACGGGAAGAAATACTAGAGCTCAAACGAATTCAGGAATTTCGAGAACAAAATTTTCAACTGACCAAAAGTCACCAAAAGGTCCGTCGAGATTTTTCTTGCCAACTAGCTCTCCAGCGCCCCAGAATGGGAGCCGGCGGTAAACCGTCAACCAGGTTACCGCCGGGAGCCTCGTAGAGCTCTTTCCCTCGCGCGGCGCTTGTCCGCCCGGGCCGGCTGGGTCAACTAGCTGCACCCCGCGCCGGAATTCCTCTAGCTCATCGTTGCCGAAGAGCTCTACGAGGTACTACTCTTAAGCTTCCAGCAACTAGCTAAGGGAGGCTCTACGAGTTACTTGGTAGCGCCGACTCGGAACCGGCGGTAAACCGTCAACCAGGTTACCGCCGGGGCCCTCGTAGAGCTCTTTTCTTACACGGCGCTCCTCAGTAGATAGCGCCGGCGGTGCACCGCCAACCTGGTCAGCGCCGGAAACCTTCTAGAGCTCTCTGCACGGGTAAGAGTGCTCATATTCAAAGCAGACAGCTTATTCGAGCATATCTAGAAAAACGTCGAATTTTCATTTTTGGTTGTCAACTTCATGTCGGTTGCTCCTAATTTTCCGATTAGTAAAACTGGCTCTAGAGAGTTGAGCTGCTCTGGGAACAAATTCCATATGCCAGTGCTCGGCGTAAAAATCAGCTTTCTGAAAATGAATGGTCAAAGATTTTTCAAATACCAGCAAAACCGACCCAAAGTTGCCACATTATCCCTTCTCGTCGGGTCGACCAACTGGCTCCATCCCACGCCGGAATTCCTCTAGCTCATCGGTGCCGAAAAGCTCTACGAGGCACATGAAGAGAGCGTCTCGAGCAAGATCTGAAAAACTCGAAAAATCACGTTTTTCTGTTTTTATCCAACGTCGGTTCCCCCAAGCGTTTTGATAGCACTACTGCAGCTACAGACCTGAGAACTTCACTGGCAGACGCGGCACAACCCACTACAGGTGCGAAAAATCTGGTTTCTCGAAATGAATTGTCAAATATCTGTCAAATCTTCGCAAAACCGACCCAAGGTTACCACATATTCTTTTCTGGTCGGATCGGCCAACTAGCTCCACCCCGCGCTGGAATTCCTCTAGCTCATCGATGCCGAAAAGCTCGACGAGGGACTTGGTAGCGTCCAAAACCCGGAGAGCGAAGAGACCGTCGGGACGGGAAACTGGCGCCGGCGGGTGAACCGTCAACCTGGTTACCGCCGGGAACCTCGTAGAGCTCCTTGCACGAGTAAAAGAGCTCTGGATCGAAGTAGAGTATTGAAGATTTTCTTAAATTCTCAATTTTTCGATTTTTCGATATTCATGATAGCTCGGTTCCCGGAAGTCAACTCATAATAGAATGCATCAGGAAAGCTCAGTTGCTCTCAGAATGAAGTTGATATGCGTTTGCTTAGCACAAAAATCTGCTTTCTCATATTACATGGTCAAATATCTTTCAAATCTTAGCAAAACCGACCCAAAGTCACCACTTTGTCCGCCCGGATCGGGTCGACCAACTGGGAACCGGCGGTAAACCGTCAACCAGGTTACCGCCGGGGCCCTCGTAGCGCTCTTTTCTCACACGGCGCTCCTCGGTAGACATGAGGAAAGCGTCTGGAGCAAGACCTGAAAAACTCGAAAAATCCCGCTTTTCTGTTTTTTTTTTATCAAACGTCGGCCCCCCCAAATGTTTTGATAGTAATACTGCAGCTACGGACCTGAGAATTTCATTGGCAGACGCGGCATAACGCAGCACAGGTGCGAAAAATCTGGTTCCTTAAAATAAATGGCCAAATATCTTTCAAATCTTAACAAAACCGACCCAGAGTTGTCACATTGTCCTTTCTGGCCGGGTCGATCAACTGGGCGCCGGCGGTAAACCGTCAACCTTTCTTACCGCCGGGGGACTCGTAGAGCTTCCTTTCCATATATCATGTCCAAAGAAGTAGCAGGGGACACATATTTTTAAGTCCGAGCGCTGATAGCAGACTGATCTCAGGCGTCTTGATACTATTGCCTCTGATAATTCCCCCCACTGTTGTGCTGAACAGATCCAGCCAAGCGGCGCTTCATGATTTTATCTCATTTATGTGCCAAAGAGCTCTCCAGTTAGGCGAAGAAATTCACCGTCATTTCGAATAAAAACCGGTCCAATACGCATAGTTTTGCGACCTAGCTCGAGTCGCAGACTAAGTTCAGAGCTCTGGTTGCTTGAGACGAAACCGCCTGTGATTCTGGATCGATTATGTGTGCGTACAAGCTCTGTAGCTATGCTAAAGCTCGATTTAAGTACAGAACACCGACAGCGCCTGTTTAGAGAACCGAAGAATACAAATGGTTTCGTGGACCTGCCTCGAGTAGTTCAGACCTCTCCATGCAACAGACAAGCGCGCCAAGTGATTCTAAACCAGTTCCTGAGAGTACCAGCTCCAAAGCGGTTCTACAGCCCGAGTTAAGTACTGAAAACCGACAGAACCTGTCAAGATGCCTAGAAGAATACGAATAGTTTTGCGGACCTGGCTCCAGTAACAGACCGAGTTCAGACCTCTCGATCTAACTGGCGAACGTACTTGCTGATTCTGAATCGTATGCGTATCAGCTCTGTAGCTCCTCTACAGCTCGAATTAAACATCGAAAATCGACAGAATTCATAGATTACGAATAGTTTCGCGACCTAGCTCGAGTAGTAGACCGAATTCAGACCCCTATATGCTTGAGACAGACGCGCATGATGATTATGAATCAATGTCTGTGAACACAAGCTCTGTAGCTCTCCTACAGCCCGAGTAAGTACAGAAAACCGACAGCACCTGTCAAGATGAATCGAATAATCAAATAGTGTTGCGACCCTAGCGCGAGAAGCAGACCGAATTCAGACCTCTAGATGCAACAGACGAACGCGCCTGATGATTCTGGATCGGTTTCTGTAAGTATCAGCTCTGTAGCTGCTCTACATCTCGAGTTAAGTACAACAAACCGTCAAGGCGTGTCAAGATGATTCGAAATGGCCGATCCCGCCGCAACGCTTTTTGGCAGTAAAAGATACCCGATCGAGCTGAGATCAAGATGGCGAGCGGGAATAACATCGAATATGGTTAGAAAGAATACAAACAAATTGTTGAAATTCGATAACAAAACTGGCGCCGGCGCTGTCAACCTGTTTTTTTGCGGTTTTGCGGGCAGCGAAGGCTCCGTCGAAGCCTGCCCGAGCCAAACGCCCAGCGGGGCGCCTCGAGCTCTCTGTGAGCTCTCAGCACGCACTCGGCCGCCCCAATGAGGCGCTCCAGCGCCGTCAGTTCGGCATCAGTGACTGTGCTATCTCTAGGCAAGAGAAGGGCCGCCTCCGCAACATCTCTCCAAACGAGACCGTCACTTGAGGCAGCAGGCTGAGGCGAGTCGGGGGCAGCGGAATGCCGCAGGCGCTTGGAGCAATGTTCAGGATGGGGGAGAAAGGCGGCCTCGAGAAAGAAACCAATACCACCGCCGGGAACCTCGTAGAGCTCCATGCACGGGTAAGAGTGCTCAGATTGAAAGTAGACAGCTTCTCAGAGCATTTCTAGAAAAACGTCGAATTTGCATTCTTCGGTATCAACGTGATCTCGGTTGCTCCAAATTTCTGATAGTAAAACTGGCTCTAGCTGAGCTGATCTGGGAACAAATTTTATATGCCAATGCTCGGCGTAATAATCTGCTTTCTCAAAATGAATTGCCAAATATCTTTCAAATCTTAGCAACACCCACCCAAAGTTACACATTGTCTCTTTTGGTCGGGTCGGCTAACTAGCTCCACCCCGCGCCGGAATTCCTCTAGCTCATCAACGCCGAAGAGCTCTACTAGGTATTTTGAAACGACGCCTCTTCAGCGCCCCGGAATTACTCTTAAGCTTCCAGCAACTAGCTAAGGGAAGCTCTACGAGTTACTAGCTCCACCCCGCGCCGGAATTCCTCTAGCTCATCGATGCCGAAGAGCTCTACGAGGTGCTAGCTCCACTCCGCGCCGGGATTCCTCTAGCTCATCGATGCCGAAGAGCTCTACAAGGTATACTGGAAACGGCGGTAAACCATCAACCTGGTTTTTGCGGTCTTTGCGGACGACTAGGCGGGCCGTCAGGCCCAGTCGCAAGCAGGAACACGGACGGCATACAGAGTCGGGCAAGACACCCACCACTCTTTGAGCGGGAGTGGGCATATGCGAAACTCGTATTCCGAACAAAGTGAAAAGCACGCGGAGCTCTAATACCAACATGCGCACATGCCCGACACACACACACACACACAGCATGGCAAGAGTCAACGCAAACACAAAGTCCGACGTATGTCGAAACCGCAGAGGCACATCGATGATGCGACAACCGACCGTGTTACGATATCTCCATCAAAGAAAGAACATGCACAAACAAAAGAACGTAAGAGAATGGTGCGTACCCCAAACAAAGAAATTACGCCGAGGGAAATAAAGAAGTCATGAGCGACGTCATCGCCTCATCTTCCTCCCGAGTCAACCTTCCACTCCGTTTCCTGTGACAAGTTACATGACAGAGATTGAAACTACACTGGAGACGTTCGGGACCGTTCAGATTGCGCTCGTCTTTCATCCACGTTCCCAGCAGGTCCCTCTGGGTCTCATCTAAACGAAAAATCATGTCAAGCGTAGCTTCACACTGCTCGTTCTGCAGATGTGTTTGTCGATGCTCCTCCAAAGCCATGTAAACGCTTGAAGAACCGCCCTCACCTGGCGGCTTTGGTGCGCTCGGAACCTGGCCAAAGAAAATCTTGCAGCACCTTCCCACACCTTCCCCAACCATAGCCGAAATCCACTCCTTCATCCTCCTCTCCTCCCGCAGGGAGTCCCGCTCCATAGCAACAAACATATCATTCCAAAGGGCTCTGATTCTGTTCAATTCCGCACGACGGCCACTCGCGAGAAATCCTGAAGTACGCACGAGATTATGAAACATCAAGTCCAAAAACTTCGGCCCAGGCCCATCCCGTTCTTGCAGCGCATACAGAATCACACCACTGGAAACAGACCGCAGCTGGTTTGGATTCAGAAGACCAAGACGGGATAACTGCCACTGCAAATGACCCAGCGTGTCGGACTCGAACTCTGCATCCGACTCCTCCCGTTCCAGGCTCATGAATTCGGCCGCCAGTGCACCTGCCTCATCTCGATCGCACAGGAGCCGCGCAGTAGCACGGGCACGACCAGTGCACGACCTCGGGAACTTGAGCGATTGACGCATTACTTCCGAAAAAGCTTTCTCATTCGACTGGCGCACCGTCTTGGAGACGTCCATCCGGACACGGACAGACGCATCAGAACCTGGATCCGATACCTCATTAAGCGTGACGGGACGATTCAGACACCCCTGGGACGCTCCCGACAAGGCGCAGCTATCAGAATCAGCCTGCACGTTCGGAGAAAACTCCGCATCGCACGCTCGAAATTCAGAAAGGAAATCTGGCACATGCACCGTTGACACGACGTCGTCCGTAGCAGTCGACCGTACAAATCTGTATTTTCTGATACGAAGATTTCGCGCCTTCTCCAGGTACACGCGAGTGCTCTCGCTACTATCGCTATAAGCCACGGAAAATGCATGAACAAAACCCTCCTCAGCCACCTCCTCCTGCTCCATCTTAGCAACTGCTTCACTATGAACATTCTCCTCATCCTCGTCCTTGCAGCCAGGGTTCGATGCCACAGCATCAGCTGAACTCCAATCCGCGGTACTCCCAACTGCAGAACTCCCAGCTGTTGAACTCCCAACTGCATCAACAACTGCATCAGCGGGACTCCGAACTGTGGAACTTCCTACTGCACTCCGAACAGTGGAACTCCCGACTGCACTGGAACTCCCAACTGCAGAAGCATCACCCTGATCAGCGCGCACTCGATGACACCCCTCCTTCTCCTCCTCACCAACAAAGAGAGCACAAAGAGCAGTCTGAGTCCCACACGCAATGTGAACACAGGGATCTGTCTGAGTCCCACAGTCGGAACACTGCGAACACAAAGAGTTGCCAGCCAATTCAACAGCTTCTATATCAGTCTGTGTTCCACAAGTGTCCTCAACCCACTCCTCTTCCTCAGAATCGTCCGAGCAGAAGTTCCGATAAAATCTGGACGCGCAAATGCCCGCGCGAACAAGGCACGACGGATCTGGCCCCCGAGCCGTGGACCACAAACGATACCTGACACGTTTCGCCCGCAGGCGGCGCAACTTCGATTGAGAAACTTTGACACCATGCCCATACAGCTGGTCTCGCTCATGCATGCGAGACTCACCTCCGTACGAAGGGCGAACACGGCAATATAGATCACTAACACACACTTCGACCGTAGACAAACGAGCAGACAAACAAGCGAGAAACTCGGAAGTAAACAACGCCGTATCTGTCCAATCTGAAGCAACAAAATCCGCGCCTGACAATTCAGATGAAACAAACTCCATATATAAAACGTGGGCTCGCTCAACAAGAAGAAGGCTAATCACAAGCAATAACTAGATGGACAGTTGAGATAACCAAGGAAAATGCTGTTCCAACGATACTCCGACAATCTCAACAATTATATGCACTCCGACGACAATTGGCGTGGACAGGCCTTCGACAATCAATGAGAGTGTACGGTACTCAGGCAAAACAGACACTGAAGCACCGTGTACGGTAAAGAGAACCAAACACCAGGCACGGCACGACGCCGCTCGAGGAGGCCTCCGACGGGCCAGGTCGCCGCTGAGAGCCCGAGGAGGGACAGCAGCAACCTGGTCACCGCCGGGGACCTCGCACAGCTCCTTGAGCCGAAATGGCTTGAGCCAAAATGGCTACGGCGGGAACCTCGTAGAGCTCGTTTCTTGCACGGCGATCGTCGGAACACATTAAGAAAGTTTCTAGTGCGAGAAACGAAAAACTCGAAAAATCACGTTTTTCTGTTTTTCTTCAACGTCGGTTGCTCCAAGTGTTTTGATTGTAAAACTGCACCTACGGACCTGAAATTTTGACTGGCAGACGCGCCATAACCAACTACAGGTGCGAAAAATATTGTTCCTCAAATGTCAAATATCTTTCAAATCTTAGGAAAACCGAACCAAAGTCACCACATTGGCTCTTTTGGTCGGGTCGCGCTCCTCGGTTGACATGAAGAAGCGTCTGAAGCAAGACCTAAAAAACTCGAAAAATCACGTTTTTCTGTTTTTATCCGACGTCGGTTCGCCAAGTGTTTTGATAGTAATACTGCAGCTACGGACCTGAGAATTTCACTGGCAGACGCGGCATAACCCACTACAGGTGCGAAAAAACTGGTTTCTTAAAATGAATGGTCAAATATCTTTCAAATCTTAGCAAAACCGACCCAAAGTTATCACATTGTCCTTTCTGGCCGGGTCGATCAACTAGCTCCACCCCGCGCCGGAATTCCCCTAGCTCATCGATTCCGAAGAGCTCTACGAGGTACTAGCTCCACCCCGCGCCGGAATTCCTCTAGCTCATCGATGCCGAAGAGCTCTACTGGGAGCCGGCGGTAAACCGTCAACCAGGTTACCGCCGGGAGCCTCGTAGAGCTCTTATCTGCACGACGCTGCTTGGAACACATGGGGAAAGCTTTCTTACGCGTGACCTGAAAAGCTTTAAAAATTACGTTTTTCAGCTTTCACCGAAAGTCGGTTGATTCAAGTGGGGAACCGACAGCACCTCTCAGATCACTCGTATAATACGAATAGTTTCGCGGATCTAGCTCGAGTAGCAGACCGATCAGACCTCTCGATGGAACAGACAAACGCGCCTGATGATTCTGAACCGGTTTCTGTAAGTAGCAGCTCTGTACCTCTCCTAAATCTTGAGAAGTACAGAAAACCGTCAACGCGTGTCAAGATGCTCGAAACGGGCGACGGTTCCCTCAAGTCTTTTGATAGTAATATTGCAGCTACGGACCTGAGAATTTCACTGGCAGACGCGGCACAACCACTACAGGTGAGAAAAATACCGGTTCCCAAAACGAACTTTAAAATTTTGCACAACGATTGCAAAACCGACCCAAAGTTACCACATTGTCTCTTAAGGTCGGGTCGGCCAACTGGGCGCCGGCGGTAAACCGTCAACATTTCTTACCGCTGGGGGGCTCGTAGAGCTTCCTGACCATATATAATGTCGAAAAAATGCAGAGAACAAATGGTTGTTCAGCCCGAGCGATTTCAGACCTCTCGATGCAACAGTCGAACGCCCCTGATGCTTCTGGATCGTTTTCTGTGCGTACGAGCCCTGTAGCTCTCCAACAGCCCGAGTCACGTGCGAAAATGGGCAGCACCTCTCGAGATAATTCGAACAATATGAATAGTTTAGCGAACCTAGCTCGAGTGTCAGACCGAGTTCAGACCTCTGAATGCGACAGGCGGACGCGCCTGATGTCTGCAAATCGACGCCTGTCATTACAAGCCCTGTAGCTGTTCTACAGCTCGAGTTAAGTACAGAAAACTGACAGCACCTCTCAAGATGACTCGAACAATACGAATAGTTTCGCGAACATAGCTCGGAAAGCAGAGCGAGTTC
Source organism: Prorocentrum cordatum (assembly GCA_963575745.1). Classification (NCBI taxonomy): domain Eukaryota; class Dinophyceae; order Prorocentrales; family Prorocentraceae; genus Prorocentrum; species Prorocentrum cordatum. The sequence goes on along the minus strand of CAUYUJ010016523.1, from coordinate 13,238 downwards.
GGAGCTCTGGATTCAACAGACAAACGCGCCTGATGTCTGTCAATCGATTAATGTGATTACCAGCGCTGTGGCCACCCCACAGCCCGAGTTCAGTACAGAAAACTGACAGCACCTCTCAAGATGACTCGAACAATACGAATAGTTTCGCGAACCTAGCTCGGGCAGCAGACCGAGTTCAGAGCTCTGGATTCAACAGACAAACGCGCCTGATAATTCTGAATTGGTTTCTGTAATATCAGCTCTGTAGCTGTCCTATAGCTCGAGTTAAGTACAAAATACCGACAGCGCGTATCAAGATGACTCGAAACGGCCGATCCCGCCGCAACGCTTTTTGGCAGTAAAAGGTACCCAATCGAGCTCAGATCAAGACAGCGAGCGGGAATAAGATCGAATGTGGTCGGAAAAAAAAAAAACTAGAGCTCTAACGAATGGTTGAATGTCGAGAACAAAATTTTCAACCGACCAAAAGTCAAACTGGCGCTGGCGGTGAACTGTCAACCTAGTTACCGCCGGGACCTCGTAGAGCTCTTTTCTTGCACGGCGATCGTCGGAACACGCGAAGAAAGCTCCTGGAACGAGAAGCAAAAAACTCGAAAAATCACGTTTTTCTGTTTTTATCCAACGTCGGTTCCTCCAAGTGTTTTCATAGTAATAATGCACCTACGGACCTAAGAATTTGACTGGCAGACGCGGCATAACCCACTACAGGTGCGAAAAATCTGGTTTCTCAAAATGAATGGTCAAATATCTTTCAAATATAAGCAAAACCGACCCAAAGTTGCCACATTGTCTCTTCTGGTCGGGTCGGCCAACTAGCTCCACCCCGCGCCGGAATTCCTCTAGCTCATCGATGCCGAAGAGCTCTACGAGTTAAGGTCCGTCGAGATTTTTCTTGCCAACTAGCTCTCCAGCGCCCCGGAACTGGCGCCGGCGGTAAACCGTCAACCTGGTCACCGCCGGGAACCTCGTAGAGCTCCTTGCACGCCTCAGGCGGCTCAGAATCGAAGCAGGGAGTTTCATAGAAGATGTTCTCGAAATTCATATTTTTTGATATTCATACTCGGAACCGGCGGTGAAACGTCAACCTGGTAACCGCCGGGAACCTCGTAGAGCTCTTTTCTTGCACGGCGATCCTCGGAACCCATGAAGAAAGCTTCTGGGGCGAGATACGAAAAACTCGAAAAATCACGTTTTCCTGTTTTTATCCAACGTCGGTTCCCCCAAGTGTTTTGATAGTAATTCTGCACCTATGGGCCTAAGAATTTCACTGGCGGACGCGGCATAACCCACTACAGGTGCGAAAAATCTGCTTTCTCAAAAAGAATTGTCAAATATCTTTCAAATCTTTGCACATACGACCCAAAAATACCACGTGTTCTTTTCTGGTCGGGTCGACAAACTAGCTCCACCCCGCGCCGGAATTCCTCTAGCTCATCGATGACGAAGAGCTCTACGAGGTATGCGGTCGGTTCCCGGAGTTCAACCGATAGTAAAACTGCATGCAGAGAGCTGAGCTGCTCTGGAAACAAAGTTTATATGCCAATGCGACGCGCAAAAATCTCCTTCTTCAAAATAGATTTTCAAATCTTGACAGAACCAGCAAAAAGTCACGACTTTGTCGGTTCTAGACGGGTCGGCCAACTCGGCGCCGGCGATAAACCGTCAACCTTTCTTGCCGCCGGGGGACTCGTTGAGCTTCCTAAAAATGTAGAGAAAGAATAGTTTTTCAGCCCGAGCGATTTCAGACCTCTCGATGCAACAGCCGAACGCCCCTGATCCTTCTGGATCGTTTTCTGTGCGCACCAGCTCGTAGCTCTCCTACAGCTCGAGTTCAATGCAGAAAAGCGACAACATCTGCCAAGGTAACTTGAAGAATACGAATACTTTTGCGGACCTAGCCCGAGTAGGAAACCCAGTTCAGGCCTCTGGATAGACCAGACGAACGCGCATAATGAGTTCGAATCAGTTCCGGTGCAAATCAGCTCTGTACCTCTCCTACAGCCCGAGTAACGTGCGAAAATCGACAGCATCTCTCAAGATAACTCAAAAAAATACGAATAGTTTCGCGGACCTGAGTTCAGACCTCAGAATGCGACAGACGGACGCGCCTGATGTCTCCCAATCGATTCCTGTGATTATCAGCCCTGCAGCCTACAGCCTGAGTTCAATGCAGAAAACCGACAGCACCTCTCAAGATGACTCGAACAATACGAACAGCTTCGCGAACCTAGCCCCAGTAGCAGACCGAGTTGAGACCTCTGCATGCAACAGGCAGACACGCCTGATGTCTGCAAATCGATGCCTGTGATTATCAGCCCTGTACCCCCCTACAGCCCGAGTTAAGTACAGAAAACTGACAGCACCTCTCAAGATGACTCAAACAATACGAATAGTTTTGCGGACCTCGCTCGGGCAGACCAAGTTCAGACCTCTGGATACAACAGACAACGCGCCTGATGATTTGAATCAGTTCCTGTAAGTATCAGCTCTGTAGCTGTTCTACAGCTCGAGTTATGTACAAAAAACCGTCAACGCCTGTCAAGATGACTCGAAACAGCCAATCCCGCCTGGACGCTTTTTGGCAATAATATCTACCCGATCAAGCTGACATTAAGACGGCGAGCGGGAATAAGATCAAATATCACGGGAAAAAATACTAGAGCTCCAAGGAATGGTCGAATTTTTCGAGAACAAAAATTTTGAACCGACCAAATGTCAGCAAAAGGTTCGTCGAGACTGGCACCGGCGGTGAACCGTCAACCTGGTCACCACCGGGAACCTCGTAGAGCTCCTTTCACGCGTGGGAGTGCTCAGAGTCGAAGGAGAGAGCTGCTGGAGGCATTTCCAAAAAAAACGAACATTCATTTTTTTCATGTAGACATAAAGTTGGTTGCGCCAAGTGTTTTGATAGGAAAAGTGCGCCTACAGAGCTCATATTGAAACGCAGAGGCCCTCACAGTCGTCTACAGATGCGAAAAATCTGCTTTCCCAAAAGAAATGGTCAAATATCTTTCAAACTTGGTAGCGTCCAAAAACCGGAGAGCAAAGGGGGCGCAAACCGGAAAGCTTTCCTGGCGAGCTGTCGAACGCTCTCGTGACGCACTTCTGCGGATCTGGGGGGCTCCCCTGCAGCGCTTCTGAAGCGCTGCCAGGAAAGCTTCCTCGCGTGCCTGCACGAGTGCAGGCACGCGTGGACGCTTGCGGGAAGCTCTACCGGACCCGCTGCCGGCTCGGGCGAGTTGCTGCGAGGATCGTGGAGCGGCGGAGATGGGCTGCTGGCGGGCACCACCACCGTCTGGCTTCTAATGTTAAACCCACGCGCATGAGAATTTCGAATCAGTTCCGGCGCGTATCAGCTCTGTAGCTGTCCTACAGCCTGAGTTACGTGCGAAAACAGGCAGCACCTCTCAAGATGACTCGAACGATACGAATACTTTCGCCGACCTAGTAGCAGACAGAGTTCAGACCTCTGAATGCAACAGACCAACGCGCCTGATAATTCTGCATCGTATCAGCTCTGCAGCTGCCCTGTAGCTCGACTTGAGTACAGAAAACCGACACTCCCTGTCGAGATGACTCGAGGGATACAGATAGTTCTGCGATACCAGCTCGGGTAGCAGACCCAGTTCAAACCTCTGCATGCGACAGACGAACGCGCCTGATGTCTCCGAATCGGTCTCTGCGATAACCAGCCCTGTATCTGCCCTAGAGCCCGAGTTAAGTGGAGAAAACCGAGAGCACCTCTCAAGATAACTAGAAGAATACGAATAATTTCGCCGACCTTGCTCAAGCAGCAGACCGAGTTCAAACCTCTGGAATCAACAGACAAACGCGCCTGATGATTTTGAATCGGTTTCTGAGAATCAGCTCTGTAGCTCTTCTATAGCTCGATTTATGTCAGAAAACCGACATCGCCTCTCAAGATGACCCGAAACGGCCGATCCCGCCGCAGTGCTTTTTGGCAGTAATATCTACCTGATCGACCTGAGATTAAGATGGCGAGCTGGACAAGATCGAATATGACGGGAAAAAATACTAGAGCTTGAACGAATTGTTGAATTTCGAGAACATAATTTTCAGGGAAGCTCTATGAGTTACTAGCTCGCCGGAATTCCTCTAGCTCATCAATGCCGAAGAGCTCTACAACGTAATACTGCGCCGGCGGTAAACCGTCAACCTTTCTTACCGCCGGGGGACTCGTAGAGCTTCCTCAGAATATATAATGTCGAAAAAAAAAAAAAAAAAAAAAAAAAAAAAAAAAAGAGAACGAATAGTTTCAGCCCAAGCGATTCAACAGCCGAACGCCCCCCATGCTTTGGATTGTCTTCTGTACGAGCTCTGTTGCTCTCCTACGCCCCGACAGCACCTCTCAATATGACTCGAACAATACGAATAGTTTGGCAAACCTAGCTCGAGTAGATTCGACAGGCGGGCGCGTCTGATGTCTCCATATCGGTTCCTGTGACGAACAGCAGTGTAGCCCCCCTACAGACCGAGTAAATTACAGCCAACCGATAGCAACTCTCAAGACGACTCGAACAGTTTCGCGATTCTAGATCGAGCAGCGGTTGATAGCTCTGGATTCTCCGGCGCTCCGGAATTACTGGGAGCCGGCGGTAAACTGGTTTGCAGAATCCGACTGTGTTCAGAGCTCTATATGCTTCAGCTGCGCCGCGCATGATTCTGGATCGTTTCTGTGCGCACCAGCTCTAGAACTCTGCTGCAGTTAAGTATAGAAGACGGACAGCGCCTGCAAAGAAAAGTTCAAGATTTCAAACAGTTTTGTAGATCTAGCTCCGGTAGTCGACCAAGTTCGACCGCTCGATGCTGCCGACGCATGCGCCTAATAATATATAATCATCTCATATTAGTATCAGCTCTGTAGCCACTCTGAATCGTCAGTTTAGTACAGAAAACCTGCAGCTTGTCGAAAATCGCCCGAAGGATAGGTTTGCGGATCCAACTCGAGCAGCAGATCGAGTTCAGACCTCTAGATGTCACAGACCAACGTGTCTCATAATGTACAAAGTATCAGCTCGGCTGTCCTTAATCTCGAGATAAGTGGAGAAAACAGCGTATCAGATGACTCGAAATAGCCGTCGGTTCAAGCACGTATTTCGATAGTAGTATTGCAGCTACGGAGAACTTAACTGTCAGCCGCGGCATATCCACAAGAGAGCTGAGCTGTTCAGATGCGAGTGCTTCGCGTGAAAATCAGCTTCCTCAAAATAAATTTTCGGATATCTTTGACTGGGCGCCGGCGGTAAACCGTCAATCGTTCTTACCGCCGGCGGACTCGTAGAGCTTCCTGACAGTTATAATGTGCCCAAAAAATGCAGAGAACGACTGGTTTTCCAGCCCAAGCGATTTCGGACCTCTCAAGATGACTCTAACAAAAAACAAACAGTTTGGCAAACCATCTTCGAGTATCAAACCGAGTTCAGACCTCTGAATGCGACAGGGACGCGTCTGATGTCTGCAAATCTAGTCATGTGAGAATCAGCCCTGCAGCCATCCGTGCAGAAAACGGACAGCAGCTCTGAGAAGTACTCCAATTATATAATAGTTTCGCTGACCTATTTTGATCAGCAGATCGAGTTTCGAGCTCTGGATTCGACAGGCGCCCGCGCCTGATTTCTTGGAATCGATTTCTCTAACCAGCAGCACTGTAGCCCTCCCCCAGCACGAGTTAAGTGTACACAACAGAGAGCACTTCTCAAGATGACCCGAAGAATCCGAATAATTTCGCGAATCTAGCTCGGGCAGCAAGCTGAGTTCAAAGCTCTCCGATCGGCAAACGAACGCGTCGGATGATTCCCAAATCGATTTCTGTGACTATAAGCTCTGTAGCTGCCCTACAGTTCGAGTTAAGTACCAACACCGAGAGCGTCTCTCAAGATGACTCGAATAATACGAATAGGTTTGCAGACCTAGCTCGGCTAGCAGACCGAGTTCAGATTTCTGGATTCAACAGGGGAACGCGGCTATTCATGCTGAATCCGATAGGCGTGCGCACAAGCTCTGTAGCTTCCCTACAGTTCGAGTTGTACACAATACCGATAACGCGTATGAAGATGACTCGAAACGGCCGTTTCCGCCGGCACGCTTATGAATTTTCGAATACTGGGCGCCGGCGGTAAACCGTCAACCTTTCTTATCGCCGGGGGACTCGTAGAGCTTCCTGACAATATATACTGTGGAGAAAAACTCCGAAGAACGACTATTTTTTAAAGCCAAGCGATTTCAGACCTCTGAAGAAAACGCTAACAAAAAACAAATACTTTCGCAACCCAGTTCGAGTATCAAACCGAGTTCAGACCTCTAAATGCGACAGGCGAGCGCGTCTGATCTCTGCGAATCCACTCATGTGATTCCCAGCCCTGAAGCCCCCTACAGCCCGAGTTAAGTGCAGACCCGACTCGAATAATATAATAGTTTTGCGAACCTAGTTCGAGCAACAGACTGAGTTCAGAGCTTTGGAATCGACCGAAAGACGCGCCTGATGTGTGCAAATCGATATATGTGACCCGCAGCACTGTAGCCCTCCCCCAGCACGAGTTCAGTGTAAAAAATTGAGAACACTTCTCAAGATTATTCGGCCAATAGAAATAGTTTCGCGAATCTAGCTCGGGCAGCAGGCCGAGTTCAGAGCTCTCAAATCAATAGACGAACGCGACTGATGATTTCCCATCGATGTCTGTCACAATCAGCCTTGTAGCTGCACCTCGAGTTAAGTATTGAAACCCGAGAGCGTCTATCAAGATGACTGGAATGAAACGTATAGGTTTGCGCACCTAGCTCGGCTACCAGACCGAGTTCAGACCTCTGGATTCAACAGGCGAACGCGCGTTATAATTCTGAATGCGACAGGTGTGCTTCCCAGCTCTGTAGCTGCCCTGGCTCGAGTTAAGTACAGAAACCCGAGAGCGTCTGTCAAGATGACTCGAAAAATACGAATATGTTTGCGGGTCTAGCTTGGCTAGCAGCGCGAGTTCAGACCTCTCGATCCGACAAGCGAACGCGCGGGATAATTCTGAGTGCGATAGCTGTGCTTATCAGCTCTGTAGCTGCCCTACAGCTCGAGTTAAGTACAAAATACCGACAGAGCGTATCAAGATGACTCGAAACGCTCGTTCCCGCCGGGACGCTTTTTGGCCTTCAAAGTTACCCGATCGAGCTGAGATCAAGATGACAAGCGGGAATTAGATCAAATATCATGGGAAAAAATACTAGAGTTCTAACGAATGATCAAATTTCGAGAACAAAATTTTCGACCGACCAAAAGTCAGCAAAAGGTCCGTCGAGATTTTTCTTGCCAACTAGCTCTCCAGCGCTCCGGAATTACTCTTAAGCTTCCAGCAATAACTTGCTAAGGGAAGCTCTACGATTTCTCTTTAAAGTCTTAGAACAGTCGGCCCAAACGTGTCACATTGTCTCTTCTAGCCAGCTTTGCCAACTAGCTCCATCACGCCTCCCTCTAACCTGGTACATCAACTTGTAAGCGTCCAAAACCCGGATAGCGAAGCCAAGCGCGGAACGCCGCACGGGGACCTTTGCCAGGCCGCCTGAAAAGATGCGCGGGACGCTGGAAACCTCGCAGGAAACGCTTGCAGGGGCGCCGTTTACGACTGGCGCCGGCGGTGAACCGTCAACCTGGCCACCGCCGGAAACCTCGTAGAGCTCATTTCACGCGTAGGAGTGCTCGGAGTCGAAAGAGAGAGCTTCTCGAAGCATTTCTCGAAAAACTGAAAAATTGTTTTTTTCGTGTCGACATGAAGATGGTTCCGCCAAGTGTTTTGATAGTAAAACTGCGCCTAGAGAGCTCATACTAAGACAGAGAGGCCCTCATAGTCGTTTACAGGTGCGAAAAATCTGCTTTCTCAAAATGAATTGTCAAATATCTTTCAAAAAGAGGCAAAACCACCCAAAAGTTAACACTGGGCGCCGGCGGTAAACCATCAACCTGTCTTACCGCCGGGGGACTCGTAGAGCTTCCTGACAATATATACTGTGGGGAAAAACTCCAAAGAACGACTATTTTTCAAGCCCAAGCGATTTCAGACCTCTCAAGATAACGCTTTCAAAAAACAAACAGTTTCGAAACCCAGTTCGAGTATCAAACCGAGTTCAGACCTCTGAATCCGACAGGCGGGCGTCTGATGTCTGCGAATCCACTCATGTGATTCCCAGCCCTGAAGCCCCCCTACAGCCCGAGTTAAGTGCAGAAAACCGATAGTATCGACTCGAATAATATAATAGTTTTGCGAACCTAGTTCGAGCAGCAGACCAAGTTCCGAGCTCTGGAATCGACCGAAAGACGCGCCTGATGTGTGCAAATCGAGTTCTGTGACCCACAGCACTGTAGCCCTCCCCCAGCACGAGTTGAGTGCAGAAAATTGAGAGCGCGTCTCAAGATCATTCGGACAATACGAACAGTTTCGCGAACCTAGCTCGGGCAGCAGGCCGATTACAGAGCTCTCGGTTCAATAGACGAACGCGACTGATGATTTCCCATGGATCTCTGTCACAATGAGCCCTGTAGCTGCCCTACAGCTCGAGTTAAGTACAGAAAACCGAGAGCGTTTATCAAGATGACTCGAATAATACGAATAAGTTTGCGAACCTAGCTCGGCGAGCAGATCGAGTTCAGACCTCTCGATTCAACAGGCGAACGCGCGTGATAATTCTGAGTGCGATAGCTGTGCTCACCAGCACTGTAGCTGCCCTGAAGCTCGGGTTAAGTACAGAACACCGAGAGTGTCTATCAAGATGACTCGAAGAATACGAATAGGTTTGCGGACCTAGCTCGGCTGACAGACCGAGTTCAGACCTCTGGATTCAACAGGTGAACGCGCGTAATGATTCTGAGTGCGATAGGTGTGCTCACCAGCTCTGTAGCTGCCCTACAGCTCGAGTTAAGTACAAAATACCGACAGCGCGTATCAAGATGACTCGAAACGCTCGTTCCCGCCGGGACGCGTTTTGGCCTTGAAAGTTACCCGATCGAACTGAGATCAAGATGGAGAGCGGGAATAAGATCGAATATCATGGGAAAAAATACTAGAGCTCTAACGAATTGTCAAATTTCGAGAACAAAATTTTCAACCGAGCAAAAGTCACCAAAAGGTCCGTCGAGATTTTTCTTGCCAACTAGCTCTCCAGCGCTCCGGAACTGGCGCCGGCGGTGAACCGTCAACCTGGTCACCGCCGGGAACCTCGTAGAGCTCCTCTCACTAGTAAGAGTGCAGAGAATCGACACATGATGAGAAAAATGAGTCTTTTCGAAAATCTTCAAATTCGATTTTTTCGATGTTCATATTCGCTCAGTTCCCGGAAGTCAACTCATGCAAAAATGCATCGAGAGAGCTGAGCTGCTGTCAGAGAGAGGTTCATATGCCAATGCTCGGCGTAAAAATCTGCTTTCTGAAAACAAATGGTCAAATATCTTTCAAAAAATCGCAAAACCACCCAAAAGTTACCACATTGTCCGCCTCGGCCGGCTGGGCCAACTGGGCGCCGGCGGTAAACCGTCAACCTTTGTTACCGCCGGGGGACTCGTAGAGCTTCCTGACAACATATACTGTCGGAAAGAATTGCAGAGAACGAATAGTTTTTGAGCCCAACTCGAGTATCAGACCGAGTTCAGACCTCTGAATGTGACAGACGGACGCGTCTGATGTCTCCGAATCGATTCCTGTGATTACCCGCCCTGCAGCCTCCCTACAGCCCGAATTGAGTGCAGAACGCCAAGAGTAGCTCTCAAGATGACTGGAAGAATACGAACAGTTTCGTGATTCTGGATCGCGCAACAGACCGAGTTCAGAGCTCTGGATTCAACAGGCGAACGCGCCTGATGATTCTGAGTGCGGTAGGTGTGCTTACCAGCACTGTAGCTGCCCTACAGCTCGAGTTAAGTAGAAAATACCGACAACGCGTATCAAGTTGACTCGAATAATACGAATAGGTTTGCGGACCTAGCTCGGCTAGCAGACCGAGTTCAGACCTCTGGATTCAACAGGCGAACGCGTCTGATCATCTGAGTGCGATAGGAGTGCTTACCAGCACTGTAGCTGCCCTACAGCTCGAGTTAAGTGGAAAATACTGACAACGCGTATCAAGTTGACTCGAATAATACAAACAGGTTTCCGGACCTAGCTCGGCTGACAGACCGAGTTCAGACCTCTGGGTTCGACAGGCGAACGCGCCTGATCATTCTGCATGCGTTAGCTGTGCTTACCAGCTCTGTAGCTGCCCTAGAGCTCGAGTTATGTTCAGAAAACCGTCAGCGCATATCAAGATGACTCGAAACGGCCGTTCCCGCCACAGTGCTTTTTGGCCTTCAAAGTTACCCGATCGAGCTGAGATCAAGATGGAGAGCGGGAATAAGATCGAATATCACGGGAAAAAATACTAGAGCTCTAACGAATTGTCAAATTTCGAGAACGAAATTTTCAACCGAGCAAAAGTCACCAAAAGTTCCGTCGAGATTTTTCTTGCCAACTAGCTCTGGGGCGCGCCGGAATTACTCTTAGCTTCCAGCTATAACTAGCTAAGGGAAGCTCTACGAGTTACTGGGCGCCGGCGGTAAACCGTCAACCTTTGTTACCGCCGGGGGACTCGTAGAGCTTCCTGACAACATATACTGTCGGAAAAAAATTGCAGAGAACGAATAGTTTTTGAGCCCAACTCGAGTATCAGACCGAGTTCAGACCTCTGAATGCGACAGACGGACGCGTCTGATGTCTCCGTATCGATTCCTGTGATTACCCGCCCTGCAGCCTCCCTACAGCCCGAATTAAGTGCAGAACGCCGACAGTAGCTCTCAAGATGACTGGAAGAATGCGAACAGTTTCGTGATTCTGGATCGCGCAACAGACTGAGTTCAGAGCTCTGGATTCAACAGGCGGGCGCGCCTGATGATTCTGGGTGCGATAGGTGTGCTTACCAGCACTGTAGCTGCCCTACAGCTCGAGTTAAGTAGAAAATACCGACAACGCGTATCAAGTGGACTCGAATAATACGAATAGGTTTGCGGACCTAGCTCGGCTAGCAGACCGAGTTTAGACCTATGGATTCAACAGGCGAACGCGTCTGATCGTTCTGAGTGCGATACGAGTGCTTACCAGCACTATAGCTGCCCTACAGCTCGATTTAAGTAGAAAATACCAACAACGCATTCGAATAATACAAACAGGTTTGCGGACCTAGCTCGGCTGACAGACCGAGTTCAGGCCTCTCGGTTCAACAGGCGAACGCGCCTGATCATTCTGCATGCGTTAGCTGTGCTGACCAGCTCTGTAGCTGCCCTAGAGCTCGAGTTATGTTCAGAAAACCGACAGCGCGTATCAAAATGACTCGAAACGGGCGTTCCCGCCACCGTGCTTTTTGGCCTTCAAAGTTACCCGATCGAGCTGAGATCAAGATGGCGAGCGGGAATAAGATCGAATATCACGGGAAAAAATACTAGAGCTCTAACGAATTGTCAAATTTCGAGAACGAAATTCTCAACCGAGCAAAAGTCACCAAACTGGGCGCCGGCGGTAAACCGTCAACCTTTGTTTTTGCGGCTTTGCGAGGCTCCTACTGGCCCTAGGGCCACGAGCAAGCACGAGGTCAGGTGTCTTCAGGAAGCGAAAGCTCTTATTCGAACATAAAGTCAAGACAACCCAGAGCAGCGAAGCTGCGATGAATCATCAATCACAAATATGAGCGAACGAGCAAACGCACACAGAAATGAATCAAAATGCAGTCAACTAAACATGCAAGAGAAAAGAGAACACCCAGCGAAGCTGAGTATATCATAGTAAGAGAAAGAAACAATGAATTGAGAAAACTGCAACTATCAAGTCTGTGGTAACCATAGAGCTGCCTGTGGGAGCGCAGTCACGATGCACTCCAAAGCACTGAGTTCTGTATCAGTAACAGTTGTAGTTGGAGAAATAAGCCAAGCCCTCTCAAAAACTGACTTCCATATCAGCTGAGCGGGGTCCCGTCGATCCCAATACCGTGGTTTGAGGCCAATGTCTATCCAGCAACCGCACCCACATCCCTCAGACGACACGCCGCCATCGAAACCAGCCCGAATAGCAGCAGCAACGTAAAATTCTGTCTCATAATCATGTGTATACGGACTACATTCTGAACTAAATATCTGGCCCTCTCGGGCCTGGTGTGTAAGGACGTCGGCTCGAGTATTCCACTCCCGAAAATCATGACGAATTAGATCCATCCCCGGCGCTGGAGGTCGTATATTATAGCTGCTACAAAGCCCATCAAGCGTATTGATTATTTTTGATATTCTATCAGCATATGATCTGTTATCTGCACGCCACCGTCCCGTAGCCCAGCTAACCACGAGGAGCGAGTCACCCACCACCTCCAGAGGGATTCCAGGGGCCTCCAGGTTCCAACGAGTAGCTTTCATATTATGAAGGGCGATGCGCTTTGCAAGTTTCTCAGCAGCCATCGGACTATCATCCGTGCTCACCTGAATTTCACCATGCTCTGAGGGCGCCAAATATGCGGGCGAACTCACAGGTCCACACGTCGAGACCTCCTGGAAACATCGAAGCACGCTCTGAGTACAAAGGTGCGTGACATATTGCATAAATCCAAGCTGGGAACCTGTGAACTGAATCCACCAATCATCTCCGAAAAACTCAGCTAATGTATATTGCCATGATCTCTGGCCAATACTCTCCGTCCCTCGACAGCGACGTTTGTAAGAAGAAGCCTCCGACCAGTTGCCGAAGTGTCTCATCGTCTCGCTCATAAGTGTGCGAGTGCGGTCAGTGTACGGTCCAAAACATAAACACGCCATACGGGAATCGCGCCATGTCCTCTCCGCCGCCTTCAAGTCAATCACTTTCTCAACAATCATGCCATTTGCGAAACTTGCAATGTCTTTTGCGAAATTCCAGTGCAACATCAGATAACGCTGGACGAGAGAGGAGTACCCAGCCTTCAAGAAACGATCTCGTGCAACATGATATCTCCTTTCCTGATAAGCTTGCTCCGTTTCCGTCGGCCCTTTCCGAAACGAGATCATCATCTTCAGGCACTTCCCTTCGAAGGAATGGAGAAACGAAAGAGTATAAGAATCTGCAGTGGTGGTCTCCATACCGTACAGAGCCAGGCTCTGGACTCTATCCTGGTATCTCCGAAGCTTATCCTTGAGGGGGATACAATGCGACCTGAAATACCCTGCCTGGGAGTAAAATGCACGACGAGCACAGTCT
>CAUYUJ010016522.1:200000-273902 GCA_963575745.1 Prorocentrum cordatum | reverse complement strand
CCAGATCGGCCCCCAGCCCCCAGCCCCCCCCGCGATCGCTTTCGCAGGACGAGGCGAACAACTGGCACATGGGCGTGTCCACGACGTTCCTCGAAATGCGGACTGCCGCGGGGGGGGCGGCGTCTGCGTCGGACGGGGGAGAGGGGGCAGTAGGGCCCGGGCCCGGGCAACCTAGGGCCTCGGCGGGCCTCGGGGGGAGGGGCGAGAGAGGCTGGGCCGGGGGGGGGCAGTCGGTGGGGGGAGGGCCGGGGGTTCAGGAATGCGCCCGGACCCGGGGCCTCAGGGGGGTGGTCCAGACTTGGTATTCCTTATCCAAGGTCCCCACGCCGCCGTATTCGACATGAATACTACGCCCCCCCCCCCCGGCGTTGGGACACAGACTGGCGGGGTGTCAGACTTGGCGCGAGCGCACCTAGTCTCGGCACCTGTCTCAGCTAGCCAGGTTGCACGAGGTGAGCCAGCTTGAGGCGAAGTGGAACGCGCACAAGAGGAAGGAGTCTATCGATTACAACTCCCTTCCCAAGTCTGGTCCTGGATGCTATGCTTCTCTTCGGAGGCAATGGACAATCGGCACATTTGGAGGGATGTTCAACAATTCTGACAACCTGGTGCGGACGTGCAAGGCGTGGTTCGATACACTTCAAAGGTAGCCTCTGGCCCCTCCTTTACTCAATTACTCTTCCCCCCTCCTCCTCTTGTCCCTTCTCCTCCTCCTCCTCATCCAATTCCTCCTCCTCGCCCTTCCCCTTTCTCCTTCTCCTCCTCCCCATGTAGAAAGGTTGGGCGTGTACCAGAAGTTTGTGGATATGTGCGGCAGCGCTGGCGGGGTGGACTTTCTTCGCCCTGGTCTCATATCAACCACCGTGATCAGCGTCTGCGCAAGCCTGACGGAGACGCTCGTTGAGGGGTTCAGCGACACATTGGAATCACACGTGCTTTCGTTGGTTCTCACCGAGCTCTTGAAGTTCGCAGTTCCCTGGGTTCAGCCTGATGGGGCCCCCGCCGTGTGCGATACGTGGTTGTTCCAGACGACCGCTTCTCTTTCCATGCTGAGTCTGTTGCGCACGCCGATGGCTGGATCGACTACGTACAAGGCCCAGGCGGGCCGCGGCGGGCAATGCGCTCTGCTCGTCTCTTCGACCTCTCCTCGGGCTCCTCCTCTCCTCTCCCCCTCCTCCGCCTCCTCCTCGGCCCCCCCCTCTTCCCCCTCCTCTCCTCCTCCTCCTCCTACTCCTCCTCCTCCTCCACCTCCCTATTCCTCTCCCCCTCCTCCTCCTCCTCCTCCTCCTCCCCCTCCTCCTTTTCGCCGCCCGCCCCCCCCCCCTGCCCCGCCCCCCCGGCCGGCCTGCCAGAGGCGAGCGCGGCGAAGGCGAAGCCCAGGCCCAAGGCTAAGGGCAAGCCCAACGCCGAGCCGCCGAAGAAGAGGGCGAGGAAGGGCGCGTTGCTGGCGCTCGGAGGAGGAGGGGGAGGAGGAGGAGAAGGAGAGGAGGAGGAGAAGGAGAGGAGAAGGAGAAGAAGGCGGACGGAGGAGAAGGAGAGGAGCAGGCAGAGGACGGAGGAGAGGAGGAGAGGAGCAGGCAGAGGACGTGGAGGAGGAGGAGGGGGATGGGAGAGAGGAGGGAGGAGGAGGAGGAGGAGAGGAGGAGGGGGAGGAGGGCGAGTAGAGGAGGAGGAGGAGGATGAGTAGAGGAGGAGGAGGAGGAGGAGGAGGAGGAGGAGGAGGAGGAGGAGGAAGAGGAGGATGCGGAGAAAGAAGTGAAGATGAGGAGGAGGATGAGGAGGCGGGGGGGGGGGGGGGGGGGCCCGAGGTGCCGGACGAGGAGATGACTTCGTCAACTTCTGGCGCCCGCCAGAAGTACTGGCTCGACGACCTCGTCGCCTGCGTCTACAATCCGCTGAAGTTCATCAAGGACAACCAGGTCATCGAGTCCGACGTCTCTCGCGCCATCTTCATCGGCCTGCAGTTCTGTTTCACGAAGAAGGCTGTGCAGCAGGCCGCGATTTACACAAAGTGGAAGCCGCTGCGCAAGGACCTCCGCGAAATGATCATCCGCTCTCACGGGGTGGCGCTTCGGCCCGCGGAGATGCCTGGCGAGCCGCTCGGAAAGTTGGCGACCTCTGATGAGATTACCAAGAAGGTCTTGGAGCTCTTGCACGAGAACGGCGACGGCGAGGACAACCCGGGCAACGAGGCCATCGCCGAGGAGATCTCGAAGCTGTCCATGAGCGCTCCCGCCATCGGCGTGCTGAAGAGGATGGCTGAGGACCAAACGTTTGTCAAAGCGTTCCTGTCTTTCCTCTCGCAGAACCTGTCGTCGCTCACCCCGTGCGGGCTGCAGCCTGCTTGCCGAGAGCTGTCTGACAAGACCGCAGTTGCAGTTGCATGCGCGTTGCGCGGGGGCATCGCTGATGACGCCGCGAAGGTGAGGATCGTGTGCGACGCGATCGCTGTTGAGTTGTTCAAGGCCGTTCCCACGCGCTGGATTGAGTTCGCTTCCCACGTCCAGGGCGCGCTGGACTCCAAGAGCTTCCAGAATGAGCCGGAGGATAAGACGTCTGTCCTGTCGTTCAAGGTGTTCAGGTCCAAGTCGGATGTTTCGAGGGCGCTTACTCTGCGGACATTGTACTTCCGGCACTGCGCCGCCCCGTGGATCCAGGGCGTCGAGAAGATCACGACGGACGATTACTCGCATGTATTGATGTGGATCTACGCGGCCCAAGCAGACGTGGCCTCGTTCGTCGAGTCCAGCTGCGGCGACTACTGCTCGGCTGAGCTGTTCTCCGATCGCTTCCAGCAACTGATCAATTGCTCCATCGTCACCGACTCCGACGGCAAGCGTCGCGGCCTCGACTGCGAGGAGATGAAGGCGGCCATGGGCGAGTTGCGGGAGAAGAATGAGCAGGCGAGCGATGCGGCGGCGGCGGCGGCAGAGGGGCCCTCCGACGAGGTGGTGGCCTCCGAGGCGCCGAAGCAGGCTGTGGAGCAGACGGCGAGATCGCTCGAGACGTCGGAGCGGTTGATGGACCTGCCTTCCATCCGCGCGATGTTCTCGGTGGCCCCAGATGGGAATCAAACTGGGAGAGAGCTCGAGGTGCCCGCGATGGCCATTGGGACCCTCGTCCTGAACTTGGAGTCGAAGTTGTTCGACTGCGCTTTCCACGGCACGGCCCCGACTCTGCTGAGCCCAGACAATTACGACGGCGGGAGCGGCAATCTCAAGGGGTCCCCGTTCTCCGGTGAACCTGGCCTTTCCTGGGCCAAGGGCTCCAAAAGCGTGACGCCGAGCATCGCTCTCAACATGGTCGGGCACGTGTCGTGCGCGCCAGCTGTGGGCGCATGCATGGCATGCGCGTTCGGGGGCGAGAACGGCGACCAGAATGAGATCTTCTGCAATCCTACTGGCACAGATTTCTCTACGCCTGAGTTCGTGCCAGCCTGGCTAGCGCACGTCATCGACGAGGAGGAGGAAGGCGTCGGCGGCGGCGGCAATGACAAGTACTACGGCGATCTCAAGATGACGTGCGAGGAGAAGAAGTTCCCGTGCGCTCACCGCTACAGCGTGTTCGCCGAGGACCCCAGGGAAACGGAGGAGGAGGAGGATGGGGGGGGAGGAGGAAGAGGGACTGAGGAGGCCCTGAGGAGGCCCCCCCGTCCGCTCTTGCAGGAGAAGGTCATCCAGCTCGATGCGACCGCGATCCAGCTCGCGCTGCCCTGCGACGAGAAGGTCGCCAAGATGATCAATGCGGCGCCCGCGGGGTCGCGATTCCGTCTGGTCCGGGGGCCGATTGCGAAGCGGGTGTCCGTCAAGCCGAGGAGGAAAGGCAAGGGCGCCACCAGGGGCAAGGGCTCGGGCAAGAGCTCGGGCTCATCGTCATCGGGCCCGGGCCCGTCGGTGCCGTCGGTCCCTGCGGAGGCTCGGCACCTCGTCCAGTGAGCTCTAGGCGAGTAGAGGATGAGGATGAGGAGAAGAGGAGGTGGAGGAGTGGAGGAGGATTGGGAAAGTCAAGTAAGCAAGCCATGCATGATGCATGGGCTGCTGCAGCCGTCTGCACCGTCGGCCCTCGACCTCTGCCCTGCCCCCGCTCCCTGCCCTTCTCTCGCGCTCCCCCGGCAGTGCCGCTGCTCTCGCAGCTCCTCTGAGTTTTTCTTTGAATTTGCGTTGCCCGCCGCCGCCCGCCTCCGCGTCTGTCTGGCAGTCTGGACTTGGAGAAGGAGGAGGTGAGGAGGAGGAGGAGGGGGGGAGGAGGAGGAAGAGGGGAGGGGGGGAGGGGCAGGAGGAGGAGGAGGAGGAGGAGGGAGGATGGGGAGGAGGAGGAGGATGAGGAGGAGGAGGAGGAGGAGGAGGAGGAGAGGAGGAGGAGAGGAGGAGGAGGAGGAGGGAGAGGCAGGATAGAACGAGGTCTCTCAGAGCCAGACTGAAGACATTATGTTTAATAGCAAATGTAATGTCGGAGCGGGGCGGTGGCCGCGCGAGCCGCGCGAGAACGCGAGAAGAGGGCATGTCTTTCTGTGCGCATTTGGGCGCAGGCGGAAGGCAGCTTGCCCGGCATTTCAATTTCCCCTGCCCGCCCCTGCCCCTGCCCCTGGGCGGCGGCGCCTGCAGGGCGGCCGCGCCGCCGCGCCGAGCGCCGCGCCGGGGCGGCGCCAGCCGCCAGCGGCGCGAGCGGCCCCGTCGGCAGGGGGGGCAGGCTTAGGCTTAGGCTCTACAATCTTTACCCCCAGGGCCCCTGGGGGGCGTCTCGCAATCGATGGATGAAGTTGCCCATGCTCTTCCCCCGTCCATCGGGCCCCCCCCCTCAGTCCTTCCGCCCCCCCCCACCCTCAACCTTTCTGGATTCCGCCCCCCCCCCCGAGAAGAGAGAGAAGGAAGGGGGGGGAGAGGAGAGGGAGGAGAAGGAGATGATCGGTCGGTTGTGTTTGGGCCCAAGTTAAGATTTGTGCGATTTCTCGAGTCTCGGGCCCAGTGCCTCCTCGGGCCGCTCGGGCGCTCGGAGAGATGGCTCTGCGCATCGCAGACGGGCGCGTGCGGTCGCGGTCCCCATGCGAGTACCGCTATCAAAAGGGTGATGGGCCTTGGAGTGGCGGCGTCGTGCGCCGGGAGGCTCGTTCGCACCCAGACTGCTTGGTTGACATCAGGGACAACGAATCCGAGGCTTGGCATAAGAACATCGAGCACAACCTTTATTGGCACTACTTGGGCAAACGGCAAAGGGCACCCCCCCGTTGGCAGGGCCCCCTTGGGGCCCACGGGGCCCACGGGGCCCCGTGGGGCCCATGGGGTGAGGTGGGGATGAGGATGAGGAGGGAATGGAGGGAATGGGGGTCCTAGCCTACTAGCCGTTAGCCTGCCGAGGACGCGGCACGGGACACACGACCTCCGTCAGCTACACTCTGTTTGCATTTGCAGGGTGTGCGGGGTCTGGTGCAAGGATCCCGCTTACCTCTCAGCCTCCTCCGTCTCCTTCCCCCCCCCCTCCCCCTCTCCTCCTTCGCCCTCGCTCCTCCTCCCGAGAGGAGGCGTGCAATCGTAACATGGGCGCGCGCTGCACTGGGCGTCCGCGCTCTCAGTATTACAAGGCGTGCATCACTAACGTCAAGTTTGGCCTGTACCCTCGCAGAGTTGACAGCCAGCGGCAGGCGTTTGGTGAGATCGATGGCCGACGCCGCCCATCGTCGTCGTCGGGCGACTCGGACGACGACGGCGGCCGCCTGCTCTCACTCGAGGACGGCCCGATCGAATCGGGCGGCCTGCTGGCGATCGAGGACTCGAAGGGCGGGCCGCTGACGATGTGACGATCGCCTCAGCCCACGCACGTTTTTTTGTTTTAGAAGCCGCGGCCGGAGGCGAAGGGGAGGGGCGGGCGGAGGACGGGGGGGGGAGTCGGAAACCGACCGACGGACCGTCGGAAGATAATTGGGGAGAGGGGGGGCGGAGGAGGCGGAGGAGGAGGAGGAGGAGGAGGAGGGCGAGGAGGAGGAGGAGGAGGAGGAGGAGGAGGAGGAGGAGTTCGAGGAGACGGGGGCCCGGCAGCCCCTCGCCGCTCACGTCGCGTTCCCTAGCCGCTGCTCGGCCATTAGTCTGCTGTCAGAGTCTGCTGTGGGATAGCAGATGCAGATGTGGCCCTCTCTCTAGAGCGAGCGGTGAGAATTTAGTTTACAGGGGGGGTGACTTGCTTTGCTCGCCTTCGTGTCCTCCTACTCCTCCTCCTCCTCCTCCTCCTCCTCCTCCTCCCTTCCTCCCTCCCCCCACCTTCCTCTCCTCCTCCTCCCCTCCTCCTCCTCCTCCTTTCCTGCTTCCTCTTAGTTCTTTTCACCGTTGTTTCTCATTCTCCTCTACCGCCCCTCCCCGTCTGCGCCGCGGCGAGAAGGAGGCAGGCGCGCGTGCGCCCCTGGCGCAGCATCGGCCTGCGGACCGAAGTAGTTCGAAAGAAATAACGAAAAGAGGTTGCTCTTCCCTCCTAGCATGTCCTCCCCTCTTCGTGGCTCCGTGGCCCCTCGTGGCCCCGCGAGATTCTCCATTGCCCCTCGTGGCCCCTCGTGGCACCTTTTGCGTTTGTAGGGGGGGGGGGGGGGTCCTCTCGCGAAATTCCAGAGGGGGCCTTCTGGCGCTTATGCCAAAAACTTCGCATCGGCTTATTCACCTCGTCGAATTTTGAGCCCTCAGCGTTTGGGTGGGATGTCCGAAATCGCTTGTGCTCGGTTTGCGCGTGGCTCGTTTTCAATTGTTTTGCGAATAGCGGCGCGTGCAGATTTGACGAACATGGCATTATGTTAATCAGTTGCGCCGCGTGAGCGACTATACCAACCCTGCGCGACTACCCCAAAAACCACTTTCGACCCTACCCCCCCTGACCTCGAAAGCAACGTCGGTGAGGTCACGGTTTCCCAGGCGAGGCGCCTCCCCAGCTGCCCGGATCCTGGTCCCGAGGCCCCCGTGCTCCCCGCTGTGAGGCTGCGCAGACGACGCAACACCTCCGCCCCGGGCGCCCAGGATCGGCCGGGGGTCCGTGACAGACCTCACGCCCCCAATCGTGGCTTCAAGAGCTTCCGCGAGCGGAGCGCAGTGGCAGTGGGGCTCATGCCGAGAAGCACCCTGCTTGCCTCCAGGGCGCCCTGTGTTTCTTGGGTTTCGACGGTTCTGCTGTGGGCGGCGCGACGTTCCGAACCAAACATCAATCGACGCCCTGGGGTCTGAAGGTTGGGTTTATGGTGGAAGGATTCTTGTGGTCGAGCCCCTACTGTATCTCAGCTCTCGGCGCCGCTTGTCGTCGGCCCCCAAACCGAGCAACCAACGCCCCAGACGGCCATCCAGAACGCTCCATCAGGAGCCACGCCTACAAGTCCCGTGCCAACCCTTCGGCGCCGTGGGTCGTCCAGAAACCTCCCGCCCGACCCGTCCCCGAACAAGGTCTCGAAACTTTTGGCGCCCCAGGGAACAGCATCGAGGAAACCAAAAAACATTTGCAGTGGAGGTTTGTCATCTCGGAGCCAGGGACATCTCGGAGCCAAAAACTGGGGCATGTTTCATGGTTGACCCGCGCTCGCTCGGCGAAGTGCTCGCCCAGCTCGGAGTCCTCAAGAGCGGCATGTCGGGCTGCAACGCGCGGAACTCGCAGCAGATCAGGTACATGTCTGCGCCGAAAGCAAGGTCCTCGGCAGATTCGTGCTTGGGCGCCGTCTTCACCTGTGCCTGGCCACCATGGCCTCGATCTCGTCAAGAATACGTGGCCAATCGCCGTGGAAGGTCTCGAACTCCGGGTCCGCCACCGATGGTGTCTTCCCGCCACCGATAATATCCTCCACTTGCAGTTTTCATTTGGGGTCCACTCCGCCGGCGAGGAATCCCCATCCGATGCTGGGAAGCGTGGAGATGTCGCTGCAACAGGTCCACGGACGACTCGCCAACGGCGCTGGCCCTCGAGGCGGAGCCTGCTGCGAATACGCCCCCAAGATCTCACAACCTTCGGATTTATTCTGGATGTAATCGCCACATATATATATATATATATATATAGCCACGCCAGGACCTGCCCCCGACGAATGGGTTTAGCTGGGTCTCGTCGATCGTAGACCCATGCCGAGGGGGTCGTGAGATATCTGCCAGGTCCTGTGCCCACCACGCTCTGGGACGCTTGGCGTCGCAGCTGGACCAGCTCGCACCCTTGGACGCCGAGCGTTTGGTGGGAGTGCGCGCCCTGCGGTTTCGAGCCCATGCCCCAGAGGCCCTTGGTGATGACGCGGAGGCGGACGTGGCGGCGCATGCGCTGGATGGCCATGGTGCGCTGCTTCGCCTTCACGGAGCGCTCCATCGACTTCGGCCCCATGCGGTATTTCGCTGAAGTTGCGTCGGCACCAAAGTCCACTGCATGTCGGACCGGTGCGACAGGAACGCCGGCGTTCAGCAATTCCGCGGAGATGCGGCCAGCTAACCTCGAAGCCGACGCCCCCGCCGCTGTTTTTGGGCTGATCGCGAGCCCCGCATCGACGAGATCCTTCGAGACAGAGGTGCAGGATTCGGCCATCAGGTCGCTCGCTTTCTGTTCGGCGCTCTCCGACCCGACCGCGGCGCCGTCGACGCAGGCGCAGGGGGGGACATGCAACCTCCATCGTTCATGGGCTCGCGCCGAGATCGGCCCCGAGAAGGCCGTGGCCAGCCGCCCACTCTGCAGGGGGCCCGCCACCAGGCTCGGCACTGGCTGGATGGCCTTGCTGAGCCACGGCGCATCCTTCAAGCGCAGGGGCGACGAGAAAACCTGGAGCTCGAGGGGCAGGATGATCGCAGGACAACCCTGCTGGATCCCAGCAGCACACATGTATGTTCAATATCGAGATGACGTCGAGCACCCCCTCCAAGTCTAGCAGCAGCTTCTCGCGCAAGACATTCATCTCCTGGCATGCCCCACCCGACAGAGAACGCACCATGGCCGCCTGGAGGGCGGACGAGCCACAGATCGTCGCGTCCCAGTGCTCGTCCGCCCCTACTGTCCACTGCGCGGGCTCTGAACTTCAAGTCGCCCTCCACATCTTTAACAGAAAGGGAGGGCCCCCAATGTGCGATCGCCCGCCAGGGGTGGGTTGGAGGGGGTCGGAGCAGCCTGCGCGCGCTCAGCCTTGATTTCTTGCGGGGTCAATGCGGCAGGCCATGCCCTGCGAGTTCTTCTCATAGTTTGGGAAATACTTTGAACAAATCCAGCAGCGCGGATGAACCCATCGCGGGGCAGGGCGGAGACCGCGCCTGCGCCCAAGCTGGCCAGGGCGAGGTGTAGTCACGGTGAGGATGCAATGTGATTGGTGCAGTGCTTCCCTGTCAGCTTTTGGGGGGTGCTTCCGTCGCGCGAGATGGAACCGCGCCAATTCTGGCGGCCCGACCGCCACAGCCGGCAGTTCGTGGCGTCTTTGCAATACGACAAGAATGTAAGCCCCGCTCTTCTTACGACTGCCCAGTCGTCTTCTCTCGTGTCTGCTGCGTGTTCGCTAGCGCGACCGATCGGGCACTAGGAGCGTCAGCTTACTGCAGGGTGCATATCCGGAAATGGTGAACTTTCCACACTCATTCAGCGCCGATGAGCACTGTTTGTGTTGTCCGGGGCGATGGTCTGCGCCGGGATTGGCGCGCATTGCGCGGCTTCGTGCAAGTTCAAAAATGCGATCGCTCGCCGGCGGCTTGGGGGCCACCGCGCTCACCGCCATGATTTTCAGCCTGGCCGCGCCCCAGGCTGTTCCATGAGTTCAAGCAGAGCAGCCCCGCGCGAGCTTCTGGGGGCAATCGTTGTGCCTCTATTGGGCCATAGCGTCGACGCATGTGGCCTTCCTGCCTTTCATGGTGGCGACTCGCATCGCGCCCTCTAGTCCTGCCGCAATATGGTCCGGGACTATCGCCAACCCACTCCAACTAGCAGGCCAATCCCCAGCGCGTTTATCCATCGCCCCGTCGCGCGTGGCGCGCGCGCGGGAGCCGGCGACAATCTCATTTGGCATGTGAATTACGCTGTTGACACGTCGGCGCAGAGCGCCCGGGAAGTCAATCCGCATCTTGGTATCCCGAGTTTGGAAGCCCCTGCGGGCCATGGACACAGATGGACCAAAAGCCCGACTCTTGAAGGGCGCGGCGTGATCCACAATGGCATTGATCTCATCGTCCGCAGCCGTCTCTCACTGCTGGACACCTGCAACCCATTTGAAACTCCACATCATGTTCGAGCGTTTCTGAGTCTCCGCGCCCAGGGTCCAAGCCCGCGCCCAGCAACTCGCGTATCTTCGGAAGAGTGTGACAAACATCCTTTGGTCGGTCAGCGCGCTTGAGGACCGTCAGTCCGGCCAGTAAGGTAGTGCAGATACTCCACCATTCAACGCGAGGGTCTGTCAAGTGTGGCCGAGATGGCGTCCGTGCGTTTGGCGCCACTCGATGGGGCATCCTGGAGCTCGCCCACTGCACTTCTGGGCCTCCTGCCGCGAAAGCCTGGGTGAGCGACGCCAGCTTCTTCCCTCGCCTGGATCCAGGAACCGCGCTCCTGCGCCACATGGTCACGGAGGCCAGGGTCGCGACCAAGAAAGACGCGCGGGCGCCCGGCAGGTGGGCGCCGGCACGGTGGAGCGCGGGCCTCGCCCCAACAAGACGCGGGAAAACCAGCCGGCATGGCGGGCTCAGGACCGGGGCGAGGGGCGGCCGTTGAGTGCAGGTCGTCGTAGGCCTCACGCAGGTGTTCCTCCAGTGTCCTCTTGCGCTTGTCTCGCGCGGCTGCGAGCCCTGTCTGTCCCTTGCAGGCAGGGCTCGCGGCCTTCGCAGGTCAAGGCGCCGCCGGCAGCTCGCGTGCTGCAGCGAGGTTACGAGGCCATTATGATTGCTTCCCTGCCTTCAACGCGACGCAGATGCCAACCTGCGTGCGCCATGGGACTACAGGCCCAATGTCCACTTGCAGACTGTTGGCCAACCCTCCATTTGCGATCGCGTGGTCGACCAAAGCACCTTTGCCGCGATTGCAAGTCACCTGACCATTCTGAGAAAGACACTGCCCCCCTCCCGAACTCCGATATCCCAAACGTACTAGACAATCCCCAACTAACAGCCAGGGGGCCTTGAGTTGTTTCAAAAGGGATGCTGGGCGGATCAACATATGCTCGCTGGGCACCTTGAACTAGCGTCCTGGCAGCAAGTAGCATGGGACCGTTTCGATGTGGCCAGCGCGCGTGCGTGCCACACCTCAGGAGCGAAGCCACGGAACCAGTCTTGTCAGTGCGTTGCCTCTCGGCTTCACGCCAAGACTCGAATGGAGTCGTGCGCCACGTCTTACGTGAGATGGTCCATTCACCACCAACCTTGCAGTCAACATACCTGCGCGTCGGAACAGCAGGCGTGGGTGTCATTGTCTACTTCTCTTTGCCAAGGTCGGACTTGGCCAAGGCTAACTTGTCACCCAGCAAATGCGCCTCGCAGAGAGCGGCGATGTCTCATGAGGGCGCCCGCCCTGCCATGAAGTTTCGAGCAATCGGGCCCCATGCAGAAACATGGGCAACTAGTAGCTTGCGCACCCGACCCCTGGGCATGGGCCCCCAGGGCGGCCGTGGAGCATGAGGTGGTCGAACTCGTCGAGGCTGGGCAGCCATCCCCCGGAGCCTGCCGCGCGGGGTGCATGCCAGGCGTAGCCCAGGGCCGGCGGCGCCAGCGGCCGAGCCAGCGCCAGCAGCGCCTGGAAAGCTCCTTGCCAGCACCCCGGGGCCTGGCCGGCCGCGCTGGCCCGCGCCTCGTCCAGCGCAGCCTCGAGAGGGCCTATACCCCGCAGCCCGGCCTGGTCGCCCGAGCGGCGGCGGCGGGCGCCCGACGGGGCGGCGCGGTGGCCCCCCGGGAGGCCCGCCCTCCGCGGAAGCAGGCGCCGCGGCCCTTCTCTCGTCGAGCCGCTGGCGCGTCGGAGGGCCGCACGGATGCCGCGGACCGTCTCGTGCTGCGCGTGTTCCTCCGCGCGGGGTGTCGTAACCTGGTCGCGTTTCTCCTCGACCTGCTGCTCGTCGAGGGAGCCGGTGTCCGCGAAGAGGCCGTCGTCGACCGCGAAAGCGGCCCTTCCCGTCCGCAGCGTAGCCCTCGGGGACCGCTTTGATGTTGGCCTGCGCCACGACCCTCGCCACCGCCGCGTCGTGGGCCATTTTCGCCCAGTGCTGTTCACGGACCGCCGTCGAGGCCGCGATCTTGGCCCGCTCGAGCGCCGCCTCCGTAGCGATAACGGTGGCAGCAGTGGAGTTGAGGGCGCGTTTTTCTTCTCAAGGAAACGGGCCGTGGTCTTGTAGCTCGTGTGGGGATTCGGCTCGATGGCCGCCTGTTCCTCGTAGCGATCCTTGGCCGATTGCACGCGCGCACCTCGCTTGCGAACATGGTGGGCGGGCGAGCTGCGCCGGGAGGGCTCGACAGGTCGTCGCTGGCGAACGTGGGCGAGCCGCCGCAGTCTGCCCGAGAACGCCTATGGCCACTGCCCCGCCAGGGAGGGTTGGCGGCCGCACTCGAGCCTTGGTGGAACGGCATCTCGGTCCCACACCTCGAGCACTTGCCACCATTCTTCTTGACCCTGAGGCCCCGCACCAAGTGCAGGCTGCTTTCTCTGCGGGCACGGTGCGCGCAATGCAGAGGAGGCGGTGCCAGGTACGGGGGTATGGACCCGCGCGCGGCTCGGGTCGGAGCGAACTGACGGAAGGACGGAGGCTGCCGCGGGCCAGCGGTGTCCTCATGATTCCCCTGCGGAACTCACAGTCTTTAGCCAGAGTGGCTGCGGAGGGGATGAGCAGGAGCTGGAGGAGGAGGAAGGAGAGGAGGAGGAGGAGGAGGAGGAGGAGGAGGAGGAGGAGGAGGAAGGAACAGTGATGCTGCGCAGGGAAGAAAAGGATGAGAGGGGGAGAGGGGGATGATGGAACTGAGCTCGTGGATGGGTGGTGGCACAGGGAGAAGAGTCGGAGGAGCAGCGGCATGCGCACCGTCGTCCTCCTGCGGTGCTCCGGCGGCGCGCTGGGGATCCCCCCCCTCTGGCGCCCCGGAGAGCTCGAGGCGGTTGGCCTTTCTCAGCTCCTCCTCATAGGGCTCCCGACATCGTCGCGTCGTGAGCTGCAGCCAGGGCGTGAACATCATGGAGGCTCTGGGCCGCGGAGGGGCTCCGGTGCTCGGGCCGCTCCCGGGTCCCAGGGCATGGGTCGGGGAGCAAAGGCCCGCCGTGGCCGGGCGAGGCCGGGCTCCCGCCTCCCTTCCCCTCAGCGTTCCTCTTTCCTCTCCAGCGGAAAGAGCTCGTCGGGAAGGCACCGGCGGCCGGAGGCCTTCTGGAGCACTGAGCGCTCCTGATCTCAACGTCCTTGGCTGTAGTTCTTGCCGCGGTGGCCCGCGCGCGCTCTCACGCAGGGCAGGGGCAGCCCACGAGAGGACGGGCCGCGGGCGTTCTGGTAGCACGTGGAGCGTGACGCGACGGAAGGCGTTTGACCCTTCTCGGCATCTGGCTGCCCCGACCGAGTTCCAGGACCGTCAGAGTACGGCTCGAGATGAGCAGCGAGTCTTCGGGTGAACGTCCTGCATCCCTACACGTGTGCGGACTCGTGCATGACCGACTGTCCCGCGTACAGATTAGATCCCATGCCACAATGCGTAGCTGAACACCTTGGCTTTCTTGGGTTTGGCCGTGCCACGGTCCCACAGGAGGGACACGTACATTTGCATCCCAAAGTGGATCTCGTGCGGAAATTGGGCATTGGTGGATTTTGCCGTCGGGGTCTCGGTGGTAGTTGATGCCGTCGGACTTGCACTGAGGATGAAGCGATCTGCCAAGACACCCTTGCATCCTTGACGTACCGCCGCACCAGTGGTGTTGTCACTTGCAGGGGGTGAAAGGAAAAAACATCCTTGACCAAGTTCGCTGGCAAGCCCTGGTGCCCCTGTGGCGGCTGCGCCCTTGCCCCCCTCTGGTGCGATATTCGCCTTGGGCGGGGGGGCACAACGAGTGCGCGACGGGCCAGGCACCCCCGCGGAGAGACCCTCTGGACGCCTTGCCCCGTATAGAACCCGGAGGGTAGGCCTACCCTAGGCCTACCTCCTAGGCCTACCTCTTAGGCCTACCCTAGGCCTACCCCTAGGCCTGACCCCCTGAGCATGCCCCAGGCCTGCCCCAAAGGCGCCCCCCGGTGCGGTCGGTGCGTGTCGATCGCCCCGCCGCGCTGGAGTGCGCGATCCTGGCAGACGGCCCCGCCTCCCTGCCCTGCGCCCGCCGCGGCCGCCGCGCCCCGCCGCCGCTCGGCACGGAGCCCCCTCGGGGGGGGGGCGTCGGGCGCCCGCCGCTGGCAGCTGCTGCGGCCCGGTCGCCCGAGGGCCCTGCGTCCGTGCCGTGCAGCCGGTGAGCGGCACCGTCTGCACTCCGTAGAGTGCCGTTTTTTATACATGCTCCGCGTGCGGATCATGTGTGAAAAATGCAGGGATTTGGTATTAAAAGCAGCGATGAGTGCACACATAAACCTATTCATACATCACTCGTGTATCAAAAACCCAATAGTTTAAAAACAATCCAATGTATTAAAAACTGCCCTGTAGACAACGCTACCGGAGGCTGGCGGTATCTGGGGCAGATGCCGATGCGACACGGCGGCGTAGGCCTCGGTACGGTAAGGCAGGGGGCGGCTCGTGGCCGGCCCAGTGGTGGGCGAGCGCCGCTCGTGTTCTCC
The DNA here is from genome assembly GCA_963575745.1 of Prorocentrum cordatum. Lineage (NCBI taxonomy): Eukaryota > Dinophyceae > Prorocentrales > Prorocentraceae > Prorocentrum > Prorocentrum cordatum. Next base: position 259,222 of record CAUYUJ010016522.1, on the reverse strand, counting down.
CACGGCTTGTCCTGCGCATTGTCGGCGCCGCGAAAGAAGCAGAGTTCCAGCATCGCCCTTGGCCAACAGCGCCGTCAGCGCGGCCACGGGCAGCGCGGGGGCGGGCGCCTGCAGCGCCGCAGAGGGCACCCACGGCACCAGGACCGTGCCCGGCCAGGGCCCCCTCGGGCCCCTGGGGGGTGGTGCGTGCGCATGCCTCGGTCTTGGCCAGGGGCGGGCGCGTGCGTTCTCCTGGGGATGGCCCTGGCCAGGCACGGCGGCGGTGAGTGGGTGGTCGCAGTGACCCTGGCCCGGGTCGGCATCTGCGGATCTGCTCGGTCGCAGTGGCCCTGGCCGAGATCTGCTTCCCGTCCCTGGACATCCGGCGCCATGGTTTTCCCTCAGCGTGGGTCCCCGGAGATCTGGATTCCTGCCCGATCTTGTTTGACGGTCCTGGAGCCTTGTAGGCCGAAAGCGGCCCCCAAAGCCTTCCGTCGCGAGCTCTTCGCGGCTCGATGTCGGGGGTGGCCTTGGCCGAGGCCTTGTCCCCGTAGCCGGCCCGAACGTGGTGAAACGAGCGACGCAAATAAAGCGGAGTCGTCTGCGCGCAGCTGCCCGCGGAATCTCGCGCGTAAGCGCCCTGGTCTTCATTGTGGCGTGCCGCGCTGGTGGCCCGCGCAAGCCGCCGCGTAGGGTCGCCGTGCCATCTCGCGTAAGACCCGTTTTTTGAATCGGCGCTCACATGGCTCCCTCTGCGAGGGCGCCCTCGAGGGCGCGAAGTTATTCGCGCTTCGCGGTTCGGCTCCGATTCCTCCTCACCCTCCATTTCTCCCCTGGGAGGCGGCGCGAGAGCGCGAAGTTATTCGCACTTCGCGCTTCGCGCAGCGCGAAGCGCAAAGTTGGGAGCCCTGGCTCTGCGCGAACCGCCGCTGCTGGTGGTCCGCGGCATGTGGCCGAGGCCGGGCCTCGCCCGCGCAGCCTGGCGGCCAGGGGGCCCATGGCGGCGGACGCGGCGCCCGGGGGGGCGCCCGCGGCGGCGCCCGCGGCGGAGGCGGCCGCCGCGGAGGCTCGGGGGGTTCCAAGTTGGGGACGAGGAGGAGGAAGAGGAGGAGGAGGAGGTGGAGGATGAGGAGAATGGAGGGAGGTGGAGGAGGCGGAGGACGAGGAGGAGGAGCAGAAGGAACAGAAGGAGGAGGAGGACGAGGAGAGGAGGAGGATGAGGAGCAAGAGGAGGAGGAGGAGGAGGAGGGGAGAGGAGGAGGAGGAGGAGGAGGAGGAGGAGGAGGAGGAGGGGAGGACGAGGACGAGGACGAAGGGGAGGACGAGGGGGATGACGAGGACGAGGATGAGCACGAGGAGGAGGAGGAAGAGGAGGACGAGGACGAGAACAGGAGGAAGAGGAGGAGGAAGAGGAGGAGGAGGAGGAGCACAAGGAGAGGAAGAGGAGGAGGACGACGATGAGGACGAGGAGGACGAGGAGAGGAGAAGGAGTCAGAGGAGGAGGAGGAGGAGGAGGAGGAGGATATCCAATGGGGGAGATCTCACCGACGCAGTCGACCCATGCGACGCTACCAGCGACTATTTATTTGTTTGTCAACCGATTCCCGGATCTCACGTTCGCACGACTTGCCGAGGTGACGATCTTACATGACATGACAGTTTTATCCTCACATAATTCTTACGTGGTAGCATAATTAGACAAGCAGGGCAGAGAGGACATCGCGCAACGGGATCAGCCACGAGGTTTGCGCTGCCAGCGGCGTCGACAAGGAAGGGCGTTCTTGGATTTCTAGCCACATGTGGACGCCAGGCTCGACCCATCCTTCGCGTTGTCACGTGCACGAACACCTGGCAAGTTGCAGTAGGAATGCGACCCAGTAACATTCACTCAGGAAGATAGTGTCGCAGCACTTGAGGTGCTTTTCGTACCAGCCATAACCCTTCGGGAATGAATGACCGCCCGACACGGCCACCATTACACGCTGGGGTACATAGGTGCGACCAGCGCTTCCGATGCAAATTTTGGTTTTTTTTCATCGCAAGCCGCACTACACCCAACAAGAAAGATTTTGCGGGCCACCTGTCAGCGGTTCCGATATACGTTCCCCACTTACGCACACCAGTGTGGCGCAAGGTCAACCGCGACGGTTTCGGCAGGGACAGTACACACACGAAGGCTTTCATCGCAGCGGTACCATGAGAGAGGCCCACGGAGATGGCCGAGAAGGCCCTGATCCAGTTCGAACCACCACACACAAACCCCAACCGACAGGAGTTGACCAACGTCCACCAGATTCAACATAGTTTGTCCAGACAGGTCTACAAGAACGCGTTTTTGATGACACCGAGCACAAGGCGCTTCAGCTCAACATGAGCATCCGGAACGCGTACGGAAACGAAGACTTCATTTCTTCACGCGACCAACCAGTTTCTGCAACGTCACAGAGTGGAGCGAAGCATTTCCTCGGGCGTAATGGTCACTCGTGCAGACAGAACCATACGCCCACACAGCGAGAACCTGATTTTCAGCCCGCGCAGCCTGCACATGACAGCACAAACGCGCGATGGGCTACATGCGCGCGAAGGCGGCCACATCGAAAGCTGACGGACCACCCCAGAAATTTCAAACCCGAATGCCCAGCACCAGCTCGCAGCGCAGGAAAGAACGGCCCAAGGTACGTGTTCTAATTGGGACCACCGTCCTACCACGAACCGCAGCGACGACCAATCGGCAACAGGTCTGCGGTGCAACGGCCCTTTCCGTGAGAAAGACCCAATTGGTTTGAACCTGACGGCGTCATCTTTCACGTTTGCGCACGAGTGCACAGCCGATCATTTGCACGTCATCTTGCACGGCTTGCACGGCTGCGACCTAATGTTGCAATTCGACAACGACTTGCGCCGAGCAGCTCGCATGGCACACGCAGCGAAATAGGAACGACCATTACGGCAACATCAGCGGCGAAGACGAAACGCCGTGGGACTTCACGGTGCTTGCACCGCACAAGAGGGCGACCTCGATCATGCCATGGACGGCCGAGGTGGGCCAGCGAATCAGACGAGAGCGACGCCAGCCTCCCCTGGCCAAAACCTGCCCACGCATGCCCCACAACGGGCGCTTCCTTACCAAACCCGCACCGCAACTCAAAGCATTATATGATCCTCTGCCGCCAAAGTGCCCGCAGCCACTGGCGCGTTCGCCAGAACAAGGAAGGTGGACACCAAAAGAGATGGCAACGCGGCCTCGGGAGCTGGACATCCGATCGCGCTTGCTAATCGTCCAGGCGCGCCAACTCACGCCCGCGCCCGCGCGTGGCCGCGTGGCCCACCCCGCATCTGTCCCGAAGCACATCTCCAACCAGGTCGACTACCTCAGCTTCGAGACCCTCGAGTCATCCATGGACGACCCCGGCAACTACCTCGTCATGCGCGGCTGGAAAGTAGGGGGTTTCGATAACCATCGACCAGTCTTCTGCGACGAGCAGGTGGCCTCCGTCCGAAAGCCGCCGCTTTTGTCGCGACATCCAAGGCAGCGCCACAACCAGGACCAAGGGCGCCATCGCTACTTTCTCCTTTAACATACCAGGACATCTCTGCCATCGACGACCAGTAGACACGCGCGCCCAGATCGACCGCGGACGAGCTGTTGAACGCCAAACTCGGCCTACATCCAAGATTTCATCAGACATCCAGCGCAACAGAATCCTGCCCCAGGAAAAGCCATCGCGGGGGCCATCTCAGAGTTCGAGACGGCGAACTCACCCGCGGCGTCGGATTTTTCCGGTGCCAGCCGGGCTAGAGCCGATCGACCGACGCGACTGCGCCAACGCCCATCTCGCCGCGGCCGCCGCGACGCTAATGCCAAGACGGCCAGAAACAGCCGCGGACGCTGACCGCATTCAGATGGACATCAATTATCTTATACGTGATGGCTGACGCACCAGACGGCGCGCCCCAGGACGACCCAGGACGACCGCGCCGCGCCCCGCGGCGCGCAGAGCATTGGCCAGGGTGGCCAGCCGACCAGCAAAGGCCATGCGACTGCCATCGCGCGGAGCAGCAGCCAAGGGCAAGCTCGCTCTGCCACGAAGGCGGCGGGGCCGCCGACGGCGGGGCGCCAGAATGCGCCACCACCGAACAACCAGCGATGCACGGCCAGCCAAACGTTCATCGCCACTCCACGAGCAGGCCGGCGTGCCTATCGCCGCAGCTCGACTGGCACTCGACAGGATGGTCGGCCCGATGATCAAGCGCACTAGCGCCGCACAGGCTGATCCGCAAGTGTTTGGCAAGTCGGACCCTGAGCGGACTCCGTTGACGCCCGAGAGCAACGTCCGCGCGCCCTGCAAACCGACCCCGCCGAAGAGGGCCACCAGGCGAGCCTGCGCTGGCACGTCCGCCGTCGACGAGGCAACCCTGAAACCCTCGAGGAGGACCGCCTGGCATTCGCACTGGGGCCTCGATCTCCGGCGCCCAACGCGACGCGATCGGCGGGCTCGTCGACGCCATCTGAAGAGTCCGTCGCGACGCGGACATGCCGCGCGTCAAGATTCGCGCCCGCGAGAACATCGACAACCCACTGGCGATCTCTGGCGGCGCATCGGACCCACATCATCGACCGCGCCGAAAACGACCGGGCCCACAACTATCTCCACGGCGTCTTGAGCAGCGGCCTCGGAGGGCAGTCGACCGCCGCGCCGCGCCGCGCCCTCCAAAACGACGACCAACCAGGCGATGCCAGCGCGATTCGCCATCCGCCAACTGCTCGGCACCCCTGCGCGCCCAGTGGCCGAGGACCTCCGGCGCCGCGCCGGGCCCGACGAGATTGCGACGAGAACCGCATCCACGTCAAGAACGCCTTGAGCGACATCCCGACGGGGATGCAGTTTCTTTTCCCTCGCGTCTTGTTTTTTGCCCACCCAGAAGGAGTGCGGCATTCTGGGCGCGCTCATTGACGCGGCGCCCCGGCCGCAACGGCCCGACAGCCGCTGGCGCAGCGCGCGCCTCCGGCGCCCCCGCACGAGGGCATGCCGGGGCCCCCGCCGTCAGCGACGCAAGTCATTTCGGCGGGCGCCAGCGCGCCTGGCAGCGAGGTCTTCAGATTCGACGCGAGGCGCCAGCACTGCGCTCGCTCTGCTTCGACTGCCGCCATGGACTAGTGCGCGGGCGAGCGCTCCCCGAGCCGGCGTCAAGACAGGCGCTGGCCCACCGGCAATCGCAGCCAGCGGCCGCGTCGCGCGCACGCCCGCGGGAACTGCCTCTGAATCGGGCAGCTCCAGTTCGAGCGCGCCGGCAGCTTGATCAGTGACACCACGACGCCCGCGCTGGCGTCGCTCTACCCTCCAGGTCAGGACGGCTCCGCCTTCCCTCCTCTCCCGACACCCAACGGCCAATAGGCAAACGCTACCCTCGTGCCGAGACGGAACCTGCTGCGCAGAGGCCCCCCAATGCGCCAGTGCTTCCCCCATGCGCACATTCTGTTGCCAGCGACCGCGGGCGCCTGCCCATTTTCAGCGCCGCGCGCCGCCTGCTGCCACTTTGCCGACTCCCGATTTCTGAGTCGTCCTTAACCCGAGTCGCCGCGCTCTTTCTTGTAGTTGCGCCAACAGCAGATGGATTCCTCTCTCCCGCGGCGCGCAGCACGCGGCCAGCCCTGGTCCTAGATGGCGGGAACGTTGGCAAAAGGCGACAGCGGCAACCTCAGGAGGCGCGATGAGAGCTGATGCGCCGTAGCACAGGGTCTCAACGCCCACCTTAGTTTTCTCGCCCGCGCACATCCGACGTGCCACGTACACCTACGGCGGCTTTATCTTCAGCAGGCTATTCCACCCAGTAGGGTCACGGTCAAACGTGGCCGTGGCTTGCTCACCCACGCATGCTGATCCGCCGGCGCAATGAATGCACGAGCCACACGTGGCCGAATTGGTGACACTTAGTTCCAAACCGACGGACCGAGCTCTCTCATGCACCTCCTCTGCGGTGACCTCGACCGTCAGGTTCGAGCTGGGGGTTCGGATGCGACGACGGGGCGCGCCAACCTGCGCCGGTCCTGAGAAAGCCCTCGCCAACCTTCACTTCTTTTTGGCTCCACCTCCACCTTGAAGCTTCGACACCCCCCCGCCCGCCCACCCGCGCCGTTCGTCCACCTATCCTCTTCCTTTTTCCAGCTCGCGTGTCGGCGGATAGGGCGACGGGGTGGATCGCGGGCGGGGGCGGGGGGCGCGTCGCCGCGGGCTGCTGCCGGTTATGATTTGCACTCCCCCCTCCTGGACACCCCCCTCTTGGCCGCTCCCGACCAAGGTCGAGGATGGCCAACAAAGACACGTTGAGATATTTGTTGCGACGCGAAGGAGGCTGGAAAAGGAGGAGGACGAGGACGAGGACGAGGACGAGGAGGAGGAGGAGGAGGAGGAGGGGAAGGAGGAGAGGAGTTTGGGCGTGGAGGATGCGCTGTTCAGGGCCTCTTCGCTTTGGGCCCCATGCATCGGGGCCCCTCCCCCCCGCAGTGCTGCGGAGGTGTTGTGCGCCGTGGCCGCGGCCGCCAACCCTGGGAGCTACGCGAAGGCACCGCAGGGGGGGCGGCTGTCGGTTGTGGGCTCCGTCGCCGTCGGGGTTCGCATGGTAGGACCCGCCAGGGCTTAGCGGGCCCTGGAAACGACAGGGTCGTTTTTTACCGGAAACGTTTTGCCGTTTTTGTTGCCGGTTCCGACGCCGTTTTTTTGCCGGTTCCGTCGCCGTTGCTTTACCGGTTCCGGCCCTGGTTCTTGGTCCCCCCGCTGGGCCGCGCACATGCCGCTGGTTATGATTTGCACCCCCCGCTCTTGGACACCCCCCTCAGGGGTCGCGATCCTCAGGATGTGTATCGATCCACCGTGTGCTTTACCCAGTTCGTCTGCTCCTACACACCGTCGCCCCCGCGAGCCGTGGCAGCAACCCGCAGCCGCCCGTCCGTGGACGGGATGTGCGTCGCAGGAGGTCCAGTGGCTCTTCCTCATCCTCTACTTCCTCCCTCCCTCCCTCCCGGTTTGTGTGTATGTGGGGACATCAACCGCATCTTGTTGTGGTCGCGCCGCCAACTCAAAAAGTATTTACACCGTTCGGCGTGTGCCGGCCTTCGGAGTGTTTTCAGGTCCCTTTGAGCTCTTCGCATTGAATTCCGTAATTCCAGTTGCGCTGCCGCACGATTCCGCGACCGCGTTCGGTCCGATATGTGGGGTTCCTCATCGGGCCGATGTATCTGCGATGCATCGCCGCTTCCATGTCGATGGTGTTCCCCCCCTCTCCGCCCCCTTTCCATCCCCCGCCCGCCAGTGCTGGGAGTGGCTTGGCATCGCTTGGACGTGTGTGTGTGTGTCTCTGTGTGTGCGCGTGTCTCTGTGTGTGTGCGTGTGTGCGTGCGTGCGTACGCGCGTGCATGCGTGTGTGTGTGTGTGTGTGTGTGCGCGCGCGTGCGTACGTGCGTGCATGCGTGTGTGTGTGTGTGTGTGTGTGTGTGTGTGTGTGTACGTGTGTGCATGTGTGTGTGCGTGCGTGCGTGCGTGCGTGCGTGCGTGCGTGCGTGCGTGCGTGCGTGTGATGGTGTGTGCTCCGGCGAAGACAATCGAGGAGCATCCTGGATCATCAGACGCACGAGGCCGAAAAAGGTGCGAGGAAGGCACGTCCGAGCGATGGCGATGCATCGGCCGCTTGCCTTGGACAGGACCATCGCCGCTTGCAGGTCGATGATTGTCCCCCCTCTCCCTCTCATGACGATGACGATGACGATGACAATGACGTCATCGACATCGTCAGGTGTGGGCCCTCTCGGTGCGTCTATGCTTCGGTGCGGACCGTTGACGCGCCTCTTCTCCGTCGTGGTCGTCGTGCTCGTCGTGCTCGTCGTGCTCGTGCTCGTCGTCGTCGTCGTCGTCGTCGTCGTCGTCGTCGTCGTCGTCGTCGTCGTCGTCGTCATGGTCCATCCCGCCGGTGCTGGGGGCGAGCCGGCGAGCCGCCCGGGGGCGCCGAGGGGCAGGCGGCGGCGACGCCCCCGACGGCGCGGGGAGGCCCCGACGCGGCCTCCCCGCGCCGTGGGCAAAGGGGGGCGCGGCGGGCTCTCTGCCCGGGCCGCCTGCGGCCTCCACGAGCCTGCCACCACACGGCGCGGGGGGACGGAAGGCCCCAGGACGCTGCCGGGGGGCCCCCATAGGACGCCCCCCAAGAGGCACCCCCAGACCCGCTCGCGTCGCGAACAAAGTCACGACGGGAGGTTTTTCGCCATGGTCGGCCTCCGGGGGCCCTTGCGCGGTCTCGGGACCGTCAAGAAACGACTCTGGAACGACTCTTCGGGGGCGGAAAAGAGGGGGGTGATGACCAGGGGGGGGTGGATATCATGGCGTGGGCCATGATATTTCCCCAGATTTCATGGCGCGGGGTCGACGTCGTGGAAGGATCACGGCGTCGGGGGTCTGGGCCCCCAGGACTTCCAAGAGGCTCGACGCGTCACGTGCGGCAGCACGGCCGAGAACACCACGACGACAGCGCGGCCGTGGGCCTCGCGCGCCGCCGCAGAAGACGGCGCGGGACGAGAGACGGGGGTGGAGGCAGACGGGGGTCCGTCAGAGCGCCGGATCGTGCAGGCCGACGGTCTTCGCCCCTCCCCCCCCCCCCCCTGCTTCGTTCCCCCTGCCCACCCGAGGGCGCGAGGGGCTGGCGGCGGCGGCGCCTCCCGACGGCGCGGGGAGGCCCCGACGCGGCCTCCCCGCGCCGCGGGCAAGAGAGGCACCACGGGCGTTTTGCACGGGCCCCATGCGGCCACGCCTCCGCGAGCCTGCCACCCCGGCCGTCGAGAGGACGGCTCGGGGGGAGCGTCGGGGCTCACAGAGGCGGCGGTCAACGCAATATTTGGCATCGCCTGGACGCGTGCTTTTTTCCCGGCACGGACCATCCTGCGATATCAAGTGCACGCACGACATCGAAACATGCACGGGGATTCGATCGGCGATGTATCGCTGATTCCAGGTCGATTGCCCCCCCCCTCAGCCAGGCCCCCCTATCGTTGCCCCTCTCATCATGGCACGCTGGCGCGGCCCAGCCGTTGGAGAGATAGGGGCGCAGATGCCGAAGGTTATGCCGGCGAGTTGCTCATCTGTTGCCCTGGGGCTCAAGAGACGGGGGTGAATGCAAATGGGGATGAGTTGAAGCGCCTGATCTAGTTTGCAGGATCCTGCAGAGCCAGGGTTACATTGACCCAGGCTTGGGCGCAGGATCCGGCAGGACCCAGGTTTGAATTGACCTGGGCCAGTAGATCCCCGATGAAATGGCGGCCCCCATGGAATGAGTTCAGATTTCCGGGGGCTCACGTTCTGTGGAAGAAACGCGACGTCACAGGTTTGTGAGAGGCTGGTTTGCCGCGTGGCCTCCATAATCGTGCTGGCGGCGTCGAAATACCCATCCAGAAGAACCTGCCTGGTCGAATCTGCCCTGGCGCCGAGACGCCCGGAAGGCGAGCTGGGCCCTGGGCGCGGACGATGTGCAGGACGAGGAGGACCAGGAGGGCGACGACGATTTCGATTTCCATGAAGAGATGGGCGACGAGGACGGGGAGTAGGAGGGGACAGAGCCGCGAGAGTTGCTCAAGGAGCTCAATTCGAAATCACAAGCTTTAGGCCCGTGCTCAAGCCGGGCTGAGCTACAGACAAAATATACATCAGACACAGACCAGCGCACAACGTTGGGGTGCGTGATTGGGAGGAGGACGGCATAGTAATAACATACATACTATCATAATCTCCATTCACGTCTACATCACTTTCGTGTGGTAGTGTGGACCTGCTTCTCATCACAGGGAGCAGGAGGAGCCCTCTGCCCCCCCAATCCGTGCTCGCCCGCCCATTCCCCATCCCATCTCCTCTCCTCCCCGTCCCTCGTCTTAGCTCCTCTCCCCTCTCCCCTCCAGTCCTACTCCAGCCCCGCCCTTCCCTTCTCCTCCCATGGATAGAAGATAAAGAGGAGGGGACAGAAGGAGTGGGGGACGGCACCGAAGCCAGGAAGCTGAAACGGAAACGGAGGGGGACGCGTAATTACCGGGAAATGCGGACAGTGAATGGGGAGAGGGGAGGAGAGGGGTGGAACGACCAGAGGAAGAAGAGACGTCAGAGCAGGCATCAGCGGGCGAGGAAGCTGGCGAGGGGAGGCGAAGGGGCAGACCAGCCACAATTGGGGAGGAGTTGCGGCCCCACCGGCCCTCCTCAAGGGATCGTCGATACGGTGGTCACCCCCCGCCCCTCCCTCCATCCTTCGCGGTGTCCCGCCGCGGTCACGGAGAGGCCCGTCATCCCTCTCCCGTGGCGACCAGGGTCCACTCCGATGGGCTTCCCCGCCCCAGTTTGGTGTGGCTTTGCGGTTCTGTCCCCCTCGGGGCTGTGCTGCCCACCTGGCCCCTCTCCCGCCCTCCCTGCTTCCCTCCCCTGCGCCGCGTTTCACAGCCTGGGGCCCAGGCTGTGAAACGCGGCGCAGGGGAGCCGACCTCCTCCCACGGGGGCGGCGGGAGGGCCGCAGAAATAGCTCGAGGTTGGGCGGCTCGGCTTCCCCCTCTCCGCTCCGGAGGCCATTGCGCTGCTCAAGGTCGACGCCGTGAGCATCCTGATTCGGTGCGCTGACGGCTCCGTGCAAGCGTCCGTGAAGAGCGAGCGCGGCAGCGAGGAGTACGCCGTGCGCACTGGCCCGCCGGGGGGTGCCGTCGTGACCGCCACGTGCTCGTGCCACGACTTCCGTCGCCGCGGCGGCCTGTGCAAACACGGTGCGGCCGTGGCTCTGATGGCGCAACGGGAGCAGGTCGGCATGGCCCCGCGAATTCTCCACGAGTTATAGGCATCGGGACCTTGTACAGTCTGATTTCACCAGTAACCATGTCAAGGTTGTGGCTGGGCCCATGGGTTGGGCCGGTCCCTGGGTGCTGCCAAAATTCGATTCCTGGGCATGATGTTGATGCTCCGGGTGCAGTGCACAATGTGCAAAAGGAAGGTTGATCTTCGTGTTGCTAGAACTACACTCCTGGGCGTGATTTTACTCGTCTGGGTGCGACCCTGACGGCCGCACGGGCCCATCCTGCCCAAGGAATGTCCCCCTCTCCCGAGTATGATATGCGACATTCGAGTGATGCCGGAGCCCCAGCGCCAGCGCCTATCAGGCCCGCGTAGGGCCCCCCCCTGGGACGACACGAGCTCAGATATCCTCCGATATGATGTTTTCAATCCGCGGCCCCGGAGATCCCGACTCCTTGCTAGGGGTATGTTTTTTGTCCTGGGTCAATGTTTGATCGTCCATAGGGCCCCAGAGGCCGAAACGGATGAGAATCTGTCAGGGTTCAAGAGACGGAGGTCGTTCAGACAAAGGTCAGCCAGGGCGCCGGATCTTGCAGGATCCTGCAGAGCCAGGGCTGCATTGACCCGGCCTTGGGTGCAGGATCCTGTAGGATCCTGCAGGATCTTTCAGGATCCTGCAAGGCTGGACTGACCTGGGTCTGCACTGACCCAGGTGAGCAGATTCCCGAATCTGCCGGCATTGGAAAACAAAGACCCGCCGAAGTCTGTGGGCGCAGTCTCCAGTCGGGCCGAGCGAAGGGGGGTGATAGGGAAAGGGGGGGGTACGAAATCTGCTGCGTGCAGCTGGTTTCGGCCCCACCGAGGGGTCCATTCCTCGATACATGGCCGCCTCCCGGCGCCGGGAGGCGCCAGGAAGATCAGCTGCGTGAGCTGTTTCTCAAACCCCCCTTTGCTGTCCCCCCCCCCTTCCCCCTCTTCGCCCGGCCGGGTCCAGTCTCCAGTCTCCCCCCGCCACCGCCTGCAGGGCGCCGAGCCCCCAACGCCGGGGCCCCTCGGGGCGGCCTGCCGCCCGGGCGCGGCCGCGGCCGCGCGCAAGAGGCGCAGGCCCGGCTCGCCAGAGGGCGCCGCCGCTGCAGCGCCCGGGCCGCCGCCGTGCGCATGGGGAGCCGGCAGGTCCTCGGGGCGGCGGCGACGGCGGCGGCGGCGACGACGGCCATTGCGACGTCGCCGTGCTCAACGGGGGGGCCGGCAGGGCCTCGGATGATGTTGTTCCCATCGTCTTATAAGGGACCCCACATCCCACAAACAATCCGCAGGGGCTTCGCCCCCTGCCGCCGGCCCCCTCTCCTCGGATAGTGGGCAATGCAAGGGTGAAATCATGAGGCCTTGGCGCCGCCGTGAAGCAGCGTCGGGACTTCACGCGAAGACGACGAGTAATCGGCAAGACACATTGAGATTATGATGATAATATTGTTGAATTCGGTGTTGTGTTTCGAGGGTTTATGGCTTCGGATACGCGGATAGCGCGTACATTACGAGGTTGCATAGCGTAATTTACGCAGGTTTATCGTTCGGAGACGCGAATCTGCGGAGTTTACAAGGGTGTATGGCTTCGGATACGCGATCATTGTATAATGCACGAGGGTCTATTGCTTCGGGGTTGCAGAGATTGCGTCATTTATTTAGGTTTCTAGCTTCGGAGACGCGACAACTAAGTAATTTTCCATGGTTTCTGGCTTCGGGGACGCGAATACCGCGTGATTTACGAGCGTTTGCGGCCGCGGGGACGCAACGATCGCGTAATTTACGAGGGTTTATGGCTTCGGGGATACGAATGTGGTGTATTTTGTGAGGGCCCATGGTTCCGGGGGCGCGAATATAGAGTAACTTACAAGGGTTTATGGCTTCGGGGACGCGTGTAATTTACTTATGGCCTCGGGGGCGCGAATTTCATGTATGTTTACGTGTCCCACCCCCCCCCCAGGAATTCAGACAACGCGATTCGGGCGTGGTTACTAGGTTCCTTCTCGGCTCCACCCCCCCCTCGCGCGGTCCATCAACAAGGAACAGTGAGCACCAAGAAACATACTGTAAAAGTGGAAGCTGGAAATTGGACCTGGTGCAGGGAACAGCACACTTTGGTCCTACAGCCTGGTGGCCCCACAATGGGCCAGAAAAGTATCGAAACAGTATCTGTCCGACACGCTTGGCAAAGAGTCGAAGGAGTAGCGCCTCCCAAGGCCCGACACGGGATGACCCCTCAGTTCCGGTATTTCCAAGATGTTCGAAGTTCTATTTGGTCATCAAGGTTCCTTTTCTTCCTCCTCCTCCTCCTCCCTCCTCCCTCCGCCTCCCTCCTGCTTCTCCTCCCTCCTCCCTCTTCCTCCTCCTCCCTCCTCCTCCTCCTCCTCCTCCTCCTTCTCCTCCGTCCTCCTCTTCCTAAAGCAAGTTGGGACATCAGAATCCTAGGCGCGGGCGGCGGGCTCACGGCGGCGAGCGGTCCGCGTGTCGCAACTTGCGTGCACCTGGCGTGTTCTCTCGCTGGTCTTCGGTGCTCCCGGGGAGCAGCACCAGTCGACCCCGCTCGGGAGATCCTCGGGGGCCCCCAAACGGGGTGGTGACCACACCGTGCGGTGACGGACCGTGCGGTGGGGTCTTGCGGGATTTCGAGGTCACCGCACGGTCTGTCACCGCACCTTTTCGGGACTCCAAAGATCCCGCAGGCAGACGGTTGCAGACTTACAGATTCGCGCCTCGCCAAGGGGCTGGAGGAGATTCCGAGCACCGTCCCCCCCCTCCACGGGCCAACGAGCCGCGGCCACCACGCGCCGCGCACTCCGCTCAGAGCCCCGAATCAGCAGGGCTGGGGTCGGTCAGGGGTAGCCCCTGAGGGTCTTTCGTGCTGATACCCTCCCCCCTGGTTCCTTTCGGCGGTGCATAAAAACAGGTTCCTCCTCTTCCTCCTGTTCCTCCTTCTCCTCCTCTCGCCCCTCCTGGGCGAGATGGGGGAGGAGGAGGAGGAGGAGGAGGAGGAGGAGGAGGAGGAGGAGGAGGAGGAAGAGAAGGAGGAGGAGGAGGAGGAGAAGCAGGAGGAGAAGCAGGAGGGACTTCATGCAGTCACAAAAGCAGTGCGGCGACAGGGGAATAGTTTCTCTTTATAATGTTCGTCGGGCGCGGTATTGTTGGTCGGTAGTTCTTTTCGCAGGCATTAGAATACCACACGGACTACAGCGCGCGCGATAGAATGTGTGAGCACAATCTCAGGAGGATTGTAGCACAAATCGCTCAGAGTTCTCTTCAAGTATAGTTCCTTGAATACAGGTCGGAATGTTTGTGGCTGACAACATTGTGCGATAATTTGAAAGGAAATCGGGGCGAGCGGAGAATAGTGCCCCTCGAATGGTCGTCGGGCGAGATATTGTTGGATTATCCGGACTGGGGGGCAGTCCGGGGTAGCTCGGAGGCGGACAGACCTCCTACCCTGACACGTCGATTGAGGTATTGGCCATTTTCGGTTCGCGAGAGGGCGTCGCGGCCGTCATTTTTGCGGGTCCAGGTCCGTCGGTTTCGGTCCCAGAACGCGCCTTGGGAAAAGTCCAGGGAGAGGCGGGAGAGGTCCAGAGAGCGGCGGATGAACAGAAGGATGATGAAGCAGGAATATCAGGGGCAACGATAGAGGGGGTAGGCGTAGATGGGGACGCATTGACCCCCAATCGCCCACTGATCGACGATAAGGGATCTGATAGCCCCAACATGCCCAGGAGCGTGCGGATTCACCATCGGGGGCCAATCGCCGATCCATCGGCGATATATCGCCGATTCCAGCTCGAGGTTATCCCTCATGCGCCAGTCCCCCCTGTCGTTGCCCCTCAGAGGACCAGAAGCGGACAGGATAGCTACCCGTGCTTCCTCATCCTGATCTTCTTTGATATTCTGATATGTGAAAGTTGCTGCTACGAATGTCTGGTATTTTGACGCATATCCAGGTTCCAACTCCAGTTCGGTTGTTCCTGAAGTACACCTAGCCCAAGAAGCGGACAGGCAGTGATGTGGAGATTGATGGGCCGAGGAGGAAGGCGTCGCCAGGCGCCTCGGCGCCGCGCTGGAGCTGGCGGAGGAGCCCGAGAACGCCACCCCTCCGCGCGTGCAGCCGGTGCCACGGCCAAGCGCGCGGTGGCCAAGACCACCACAGGGGGTCTCCGTCGTAGGGGAGGAGGAGGAGGAGGAGGAGGAGGAGGAGGGGGAGGAGGAGGAGGAGGAGGGGAGGAGGGGGAGGGGGAGGGGAAGGTGGAGGTGGAGGACGAGGAGTTGTATGAGGAGGAGGAGGAGGAGGAGGAGGAGGAGGAGGAGAAGGAGAAGGAGGAGGAGGAGGAGGAGGAGGAGGAGGAGGAGGCGTTGGTGGTCGTCGATTTCGCCGTCGTCGTCGTCGCAGGCGCGCGTCGGCGCCCTTGCGGTCGCGGGCGAACGCGGGGCGCTGCCCGAACGCACGAGGCGCGAGGCAGATATCGCAGCGCTGGGCCCCTCAGTGGCCCGCCGCGCCGCGCGGCGCCAACGATACGTCGCTCTCAAGGCGGCGGCGCATTGAGCTGGGTGCGTTTTCGCTGGCGCCAATGTTGTGACGACTCGTGCGTCAATGACTGGCATACTAGTTACAGGCGGCGTATCAGGCAACACGAGTGCACATACATGGTCGTTCAGGCGCTGGGCAGTGGCGACTACTACGACGCGCAGGATTACCACGGCAATCTCGGCTACGACTGCTTGGACGACTACATTTGCTATCGCAGCCACGCGGGCTACCACGGCGTCGACGCCTACCGGGACTACATTGACTTCCAGTGGCCATCAGCAGAATCACGGCGGCAAGAAGCAGAGTTTCGAGAACCAGTGGCGAAGCTACCACGGGCACCAGCGCAGCTGCTGCGGCAGGAAGCAGAGCTCCACCAGCACAGCTACAGTCGGGGCCCTGAAGAAGAAACCCTTTTGGTTGGGGAGGGGCTCCGCGTTGCTTAAGTGTTTCACAGCTTGCCTCAGGTTTTCCTTATGTTTTCGATAGGAAATCGAAGTTTAACTTACGGGAAAAAGGGGCCTCGTTCCTTATTTAGGGTTCCTTAGGTCAACGCCCCGACTGTGCAACGGCAAGAAGCTGATATCGAGGGCGAAGAGCGCTGCGGGGGACACCAGCACAGCTGCGAGGGCCACCGGCAGAGCTACGAGGGTCAGGTCCGGAGCTTCGAGGGCCTCCAGCTGAGCTGGGAGGGCCACCAGCAGAGCGACGGCGACTGGAGGAATAGTTTCGAGAACCACGTGCGCTTGTCGTGCGCCTGCTTTAACCTCCTCCTCCATCGTCGTCGTCATCTTCATCATCCGCATCAGAACTTACTTTCCCCGGGAAAATCCTTGATTGTCCCCGCGGGAACCGCGAACTTTATTGGCACAGGAGGTTTACTATCGCCCGTCGTGGTTTCGCTTCGAGAACCACCCACGGAGCCACGCGGGCCATCCGCAGAGCTACCCCGGCAAGAAGCAGAGCTCCCAGGGTGACCGCCCGAGCCACGAGGGCCACCAGCTGAGCTCCGAGGGCAGGGAGCGGAGCTTCGGGAGCAACCCGCTGAGGTACCAGGGCCACCTGCACAGCTACGACGGCAGGAGCCAGAGCTTCGAGGCCCAGCAACCGAGCCACGAGGGCCACGAGGAAAGCGTGGTGCTACCGCCCCGCGGACTGCTGCCGCGCCTCCGCCAGATGGGCGCCCGGCTGCCCGCGGGCATACGCCAGGGACGTTCGAAGGAGGACGCGCTGCGAGACTGCCGTTAAGTCGGGCCTGTCCCCCCACAGGGGGATTTTCGACGAAAAATAAAGAAATACCCAAAAAATAATCAAGCAATGATCCAACAATAGTCAGGGGACTATTTTCTGAGTATGTTTTGACCATTTTGGATTACTTGTTTTTTTACTTTTCGTCGAAAATCCCCCTGTAGGGGGACAGGCCCGACTTACGAGTACCGGGGCTGAAGGCACGCAGGGACCTCAACGGGCTCGGCTGCGCCCTCGGGTCTCACGGCGTTATCAGCGGTCGCCGGGCCTTCTGGTCTGGCCCCTTATCCCTCGGTGCCGAGCCGGGCAGTCTTCAAGCAGCCAACGCTCGTCACTACGAAGCGCCAGCATGCCGCCATCCGCCAGCGGGTTGCCGGGTCTTTCAATACCACCGTCTTCGAAACGATTGTGCATTCTAGAAGTTATTGCAGCTGCACATGGGGAACCCGTTTCTTTCGGACTGTGTGGGGGGGCGGGGGCGCGCGTGGATTCGACGCGATATGTGATCAGATAGCTGAAGCTTCAGCGAGGGCCAGCGGTAGGCAGCGCGGGCCTCTCATCCGTTCCTCATCGTCATGAGTCATAACCCTCTTTATCCTCCTCCTCTGCCCTTTTTCCCTGGCTGTCGACCGAATTGTTCGGCCTTGCCACAAACTCCACGGCGAGGCCCCCCCAGTTACCGCGCAGAGGCGAGGCCAGAGATATTGCAGGGCAGAGATAGAGTCGGATCACCCTGGCCCCTCCCCTTCCCTTCCCCCGCCCCCTTCCTTCAATCTTCCTTTCGCCATCCTCCTCCTCATCTGCCATCTTTCCTGGCTTTCGACCGAGTCGTCCCGAGTGCCACCGTGGCGAGGCCTTGCCACGGGCCCCGTTGCGGGGCATATCGGCCACCGCACTGAGGCGAGGCCAGAGATGCTGTAGGGCATAGAGGGTCCGAGCACCTTCTCCCCCACTACACCTCCTCGTTCTTTTCACCATGTTTCTTCGTCCAAGGACCTCTCCCCCCTCCCTCCTCTCTTCATTTTTTAGGCATCTCGCACTGCGTTCGCACTGCGTGTTGTTCAGACACACCAGATTCCTGAGGCCACGGCCTCGCCCACCTGGTCTTAGCTAGGCCCGGACGGTGTCCGCCGCGGTGGTCAGTGGTGCGTTCGCTCGTTCGTTCTCCTTTGCTCTGCCGTCGGCGCTCCACCTTGCCGTCACGAGTGCCACCGCGACGAGGCCCTGCCACGGGCCCCGCGGCGAGGCACCCCGGCCACCACGCAGAGGCGAGGCTTGAGATAACGTGGGGCAGGGAAGGTCTAAGCACCTCCGCCCGTCCCCCATCCCTCTTCCTTTTCCCTCCACCGTCCTCTTCCTCCCCTGCCCTCTTCCCTGGCGTTCGACCGAGCCGTTCCGAGTGCCACCGTGGCGAGGCCTTGCCACGGGCCCGGTGGCGGGGCACCTCAGCCACCGCACGGAGGCGGGGCCAGAGATGCTGTAGGGCAAGAGTGAGCACCCTCTCCCCCGCTTGCCTACCAGTTCGGCCGGCCTTCGTCCCTGCAGCATTGGGGCTGACGAGGGCTTCAGATTTGGCGCTAGCTCAGAGGCCACCGCTGGTGCACAGAGGCACAGCGGCGAGACCTGCCCTCATTTCTTCTTCTTCCTTGTACGAGTATCACATGCGAGAGTTTGTCATCCTTCTCTTTCCCTCTCTTCTTGGAATGGGTAAAACAGAGCAGCGAATTGTGCTGTATCAGGGCGTACTTACGTACGATCTCTTTTCAGGTGCTCGGTACTTTGGATCGCTATGGAGCGTTGCAGAAGAATGAGGAGGGGGAGGAGGAGGAGGAGGATCAGGAGGAGGAGGAGGAGAAGGATGAGGCGGAGGAAGAGGATGAAGAGGCGGAAAGGAGGATGAGTAGTAACGGGAAAACAAGGGACGGAGGGGAAGAGGGGGGGGGGGGCGGGAGAGAGGAAGGAGGAGGACGTGAATGGGAAAAGGGAGGAGGATGAGCAGGAGGAGGAGAGAAGAGGTTAAAACAGAATAGATGAAAGTATTGAGGAACGAAGATTGTTGGCCTCTGGCATCAGAGGGGGAGGTGGAAGAGGAAATCGGACAGCGGGGGGCAATCAGAAGAGAAGAACAAGGAGTGGAAACGCTGGTGTCGAGCGGGAGGGGAGGGAGGAGGAGGGAAACGGAGACGGGACGGAGGCGGGGAGGAGGAAGATCAACGACTACGTGCAATACGAAGAGGAGGGCCAGGCGTAGTATGAGTAGGAAGTGGGTGAGGATCATATTCGCGATGACGATACATCGCGCAAACTCAAATAGAGGTGTGTTTGCACATGTGCATTTGTGTGTTAATGTATGTGTAGATGAATCTGTGTATATACACATATATATATATATATACACACCGTCTACCATATACCGGAAACCCGAGCCTGGGTGTCCCGGTGCCGAGACCACCAGGGGCACCCAGGGTTCATCAAGGGCCCTCTCCCTTCCCGGAGCCTCCCCAGCGTCCCCTGTGCATCCCCGCAGCCTTCCCTAAGCGCCGGGACCCACCGTAGAAAAGCTGTCCCAGATGGCTGTCAGATTGCGCCAGAACGGCCCAGGATGGCTTCAAAACGGCCCCAGAAGCCAGCAACACGCCACAAGATGGCTCCAAGAGAACCCCCTCGAAGGCTCCGAGCGGCAAAACTCGTCCCTGAGGGAGACGCACATGTTTAGCATATTCATTTGTTTGTCGTCCAAGCGTTCCAGACGGCTCTAAGAGGCCACCAAGAGCGCCCCAATGGCCCCCGAAGAGCCCCCCAAGCGGGCCCCACGAAACCCAAGACGGACCCAAGACGGCCCAAGCGGCGCCCAAGACGGCCAAAAAGCGCTTCAAGAAAGGCCCCCCGAGCATCCCCCGAGCGGCCCTCCGATCGCCCCCCGTGCCAAGGTGGCTCCAGGAGCAAGCGGCCCCAGTAGAGACCACACGATGCTTCTTGCACGCCTCAGGCTGAAGACCCCTCCATTCCAGAAGGTATGCAGTCGGGGAAACGTGAGACTCGAGTAAGCCAGATCTCGGGTTTGCCGATTTTTTTTGTTGACGGGGGCGTTCTGGATTTTGACGGTCCGGTTCTCGTGGGATGTTTTCAGCGGGAGCCCGTGTCAAATTTCAGGTTGGGTCTCGTCATTTTTAGGATGGCCCCCCTCAGGCCAACCCGAGTCCCTGGTACCCGAGTCCTACGTCTTCCCGGTACGGACATTCTCCCCCTCACTCCTCATTCTCTTTCTCCTCCTGCTTTCCCCCCTCTCCCTCACCCACCCCTCCCTCCCATCAACTACTTCTTCATGGCTTCTCCCTCCCGCCGTCCTCCTCTCTCACTCTCTTGCTCTCTTTCATTTTCTGCTGCCTTCTCCTCCCTCCACCCTCCTCAGCCTCCCTTCCCCCGTTCTCACTCCCGCTCCCTCTTTAAAGTTACACACTACGGATACTTCTCTCCTCTCTCCCCGAAGCTGATGAAAAAAGTAGCCCGCCGCCCTCCATGTATCGTTTTGTCATACAGGATTCGATGATTTGTTGTTTCCTATGGGCTTTTTCCAATCCGACGCGTTCGCTCCCCCTTCTCCGCTCATTTGTTTATAGACGCAGAGTGTGCACTAGTTGTGGTTGCTTGTGCGTCTGCCAATCTGGAAACTGTCGATTATTCCATGTCCTTAAGAAATCGATCTCGCTTCATCTGCAACTTCGGTTACGTACTTCCGGCTTTTACAACATGGCGCTCCCAGAAGACCCGCCCACACGATCATCCCCAAAGGTTCGCCAAACAGCACCCCGACAGACCCCCTGAAAACGAGCACTCCAAAATTTTGGGGCAAAACGATCACCTCCAAATATCCGCCAAACCGGGCTCTGCTCAGAGTTCCGCCACAAGGAGAACCATTAAGATCCGGCAATCATAAACCCTTACAAGTCATCCGCCAAAACGTGCACACCCCAAAGGGATGCCAACTGAACCCATAAACCAACTGAACCCATAAAAAGGTCAGACCCCAACGGCCCGCTATTTCTACGAGGGCCAGGGGGGACGCTTCAGGATCACCGTTAACCTGCGCGGGTCACTGGTGAGTTGACAGCGCTAGCAGGCCCAGACCGCACCCAAACGATCCACTTACCCTCCCAGGAACTTGGAGCCATGCCATGACATGCATTGCGGCGTTGTGTTCTGTGCTGCTCTCCGATGCCATGCTTTGCGTGTCAATGCTTTCTGATGTATTGGTTCACCATGCAATTCCACGCCATGCTCTGACATGCTACGCTCTTCTATGCCATGCTATGCAGCGCTCTACCGTGCATCGCGTACCCTCTCGTGACCATTATTTTGCTCGACATCCGACTGCGCGAATAGAGAGGAGATCTGCGCCTTGGCAAGGGATGGGAGGGAGGAGTTAGACGTCAGATATGACGCAAGCGCACCTAGCTTGCCTCCTTCCCCCTCGTCCTCCTCACTCCTTCTTGCTCCCTTCCTGATCCTTTCTTTTCTGGAGTTCCACTGTGTTGCGGCAGAGAGGCTCCAAGGTGGCCTCGGAGGCCCAAGTGGCCTCGAAGAGAAATGCAAGTTTGCCGAAGGATGGCCCATGATTGCCGTCAAGACCAAGCCTCAGCGCGGCTTCAGACACCAACGCGTAGGCTTCCAAGTCAAGGACCCGACCATCTGGACACGGCCCCTTTGACGCGCCATACGCGTGACCACCTGGCAAGTAGAGTTTGGGCGCGCCCGAGGCGCGCGCGATGGCTCTATAATATCTATATATATATATATGTATACACACACGTGGACACACGTATACAGACAGAAGAGAGACGAGAGAGAGAGAGAGAGAGCAAAAGAGAGAGAGAGAGAGAGAGAGACATGGAGGAGAGGGGAGGGGTGCGAGAAGGGGGATCAGGCCGATAATGGCCGACACTGCTTAGCAAGAGGAGGAAGTGAACGACGACAACCAGGGCGAAGAGGGAACATAGGACAATTGAGAGGAGGAGGGCGAGGAGGAGATGAGGAGCTTAAGTAGGAGTCCACGGGACGCCTAAGCGCGCCACTCCCTTCGAGATGACCAAAACTGTATACAGGAGGGTATGTAAGATCTGCTTTCGTCATGAGGAGAAGGAGGAGGAGGAGGAGGAAGAGGAAGAGGAGGAGGAGGAGGAGGAGGAGGAGGAGGAGGAGGAGGAGGAGGGGGGAGTTCAGGAGGATGGGGCCACCCGGTGGCCTTCAGATCCTCCTGGGGATCCCAGGCAACGATCACGACTGGCGCCGACAACCGTGACGGTGACGATCGCGGAGGGGACGACTGCGACGGCGACGGCGACGACATCAGTGGCGGCCGCGGCGACGGCGGCAGCGATCACGGCGACTGTAGCAAAGACGTCGACGACGCCCACGACGCCGACGGCGACGACGGCGATGGCCTCCCCGTGGTCTTGGCCACCGCGGCCTGGCTTCCCGCGCACTGGCGGAGCCGCGGGCCGGGCGGCGCCAGAAGCGGCGGCGCGCCGGCGCGAAGCGATGAAGCGCGCCGCTGCGCTGCGGTCGCTGCGGGAGCAGGCCCATTGGCGGCGGTGGCGAGGGCTGGTTGCGACAGCGACGGCGGGGGCGACGGCGAGGGCTGCGACGGCGACAGCCGTTGGCGGTGGCGGCGGCAGTGACGAGGCGATCGAGAACGGTGCCGGTGGTGGCGACGGTGGCGACGGCGATGTGATGATAGGTGGCGGCGGCCAGAAGGGTGAGGAGGGAGGAAGCAGGATGAGAAATGGCAGCAGTGGGAGGAGGAGGAGAAGGAGGAGGATGAGGAGGAGCCCTCTCCCCCCACCCTCTCTCCGATGCAGCTCCCTTGTCGTCGTCGCCGTCGCCGTCGTCGTCGTCTTCGGCGTCCTCGTGCACAGTCTCGGAGGGAGAAACACCCCTCCGATCGCCCAAATTGGCATGCTTTCAGAATCCTACATCCCTGTCTCCTGTCATATTCGAGTCCTTCCCGAGGTGCACTTGCTGGGCCAGGTGGTTTCGCAACTCCGGATTCCACAATAAAGGCGGGTGGTCTGATTTGGGGGGGGGCTGATTTGAGCCGTCTTGGAGGGTTCCGGGGGGGTCTGCATAAGGCTGCCCTTTCATAGCTGCTGCTCGGGGAGGTCTAAAACTTTCCCTTGCATGATTTAATTCGGAGTCGTCGGGGGTGCTTCTCGTGAGAGAGGTGCCTCCAGCCTGTGCAGGCGAAGGCGGTGGACGCTGTGGGCTTGGCCGCTGGCCTGGCGGCCTGGGGCCCCGACCCCCTGGAAGACCCGGGCGCGCTCCTGCGCCTCGCGGTCCTCGGCGAGCGGCTCGACGGCGCGCCCTCCGCGGCGGCGGCGCTGCTCGCGCGCCCGGAGGCCGCCGCGGCGGCCGCGGCGGCGGCGACGGCGGCTGCGGCGGCGGCGCTGTTCGCGCGCCGGGAGGGCGCCGCGGCAGCCACGGCGTCGGCCGCGGCGACGATGGCGGGAGCGGCGCTGCTCGCGCGCCGGCGGGGCGCCGCGGCGACGACGGCGATCGCGGCGGCGGCAGCGGCGGCGGGAGCCCCACTCTCGTGCGGCGGCGGCGGCACTTGCCCGCGTGCCTGGAGGCCGCCGCGGCGATCGACGAGGCGGACGGCACAGGGCGGACCCCTCTGCACGTCGCCGTGGCCGCCCAGAGGCCCGCGGACGCGCTGGCCTTGGTTTTTTCCGGCGGCTTCTCGCCCCCCATGTGCCCCCGAGATCCCCCCCCAAAAAAAGGTCAGGGTGTTTGGAGAAGGATCGCGGAAACGCAAGGCTCGAGTACGCCAGCACTCGGGTTTGCCGACTCTGTTTGACGAGTGCGTCCTGGATTTTGACGGTCCAGCGTTCGTGGGTTGTTTGCAGCGGGAGTTCGCGTCAGATTTCAGACCGGGTCTAATCATTTTTGTTGACGCCCCGTCAGTCCAACTTGAGTCCCCCGAATCCGAGTCTTACGTCTCCCCGAATGGAGGGGAAACTTGGGGGATGCTGTCGGGGAGCAAAGACTGGTGCAGACAGACACTCTGGGCGGTCCCCGCGGTTCTCTTGGATCGGCGTTGGGGCCCCCCTGGCGGCTCCTCTGGCGCCGCCCTTGTCGCGATCTGCCGATCCAAGAGACAAGGGCGCCCTCGAGGGCGCGAAGTTATTCGCGCTTCGCGGTTCGGCTCCGATTCCTCCTCATCCTCCTCTCCTCCCTTGGGAGGCGGCGCGAGAGCGCGAAGCTGTTCGCACTTCGCGCAGCGCGAAGCGCGAAGTTGGGAGCCCTTGCAAAGTTTATGTTGATGTCATTGGTTGCGTACCTGTTTTCCGATCTATGGCTCCAGGGGGGCTATTCGGGCGCACCTCTATCGAGGATGGGCGCGGCCCCCTCTCCCACTGTAGAAACCCCATCGGGAGAGAAAGAAACACAGACACAATTAATCGTCGATCCCCCAAGAAAATATGGGAACATATGGGAATTGGGCGGGAAGGCAAAAACCTTGTACAGATTGGAGAATATTGGGAATATTTTCATGTGTGTGTTTTTATTTGTGTGTCTTTGGGCCCCTTGAATTATCTGGCGCATCCGAAGTCCAACCAAGTCGGGGATGTGCTTCGCCAGACCTCTTGTCAGGCACATTCGGATCATCGATCTTCAGGGTCTCGAGTTTTCCAAACACGTTAGGTGACGGATCAGTAGTGCGTTCCAGAACGGGCTTCGCTTGCGAAGGATGGATCGGTTGGCACCTCTCTTCATCGGAAGGTTTGCGGAACTACAGCGATGGCAGCTCATACTGCGGAAATTTGCGGACACACATGTCTTTCACCCAAGACATGCATTTTGGTGCATGCTCGCCGTTTCGTGTCTTCTTCGGTGGCCAGGCTTGGCTACCTAGGCGTGCACATGTCTAGCCCGAGATCTGCCTTCCTTGCAGAGGTCACAGCTTTCACATGGCCATTGACTAGGTGCACCGACACTTGTGCACTATCAGGCAGCGTTAATACATCAACGGCAAGACAGGGAGGGTTCATGATATTCGGAGTTCGATTCGTTATTCAGATGTGGTATGACATGTTGTTGGTAACTCGAACAGGGGCGCGCCGAGAGAAACACACAAAAGCATACGCATCGTCCTCTGGAGGGGGTCGGGGATCCTGGACCGAGCCAGTTGGTCCAGTGACTTCGAGATTCCGAAGACCTCGCCAGACTGTCCTTGGCCGGAGGGTGTCGGGCCCCATGCGCCCCCTGGCGCTCGGGACCTTCTCGGGGGAACGACACAGGCCCCCAAGCCGGATGGTGCGGCCACCAGCTCGCTCGCCCCGAAGGACATCTTCGGGATACCCGTCGATCGTTGAAAGCAGGTATGTTTGGGTTCCTGAAGAAGGAACCCTTTTCGTTGGGGAGGGGCTCCGCGTTCCTTAAACGTTTCACAGCCTTCTGTTTTCGATAGGAATTGAAGCTGAACTTATGGAAACAAAAGGGGTCTCGTTTCTTATTTAGGGTTCCTTAAGTCAACGCCCCGACTGTGTGTTTGGACTCACAGGCCCCAATCTACTTTGGCCGCCTTCCTACCTCAAGGGTCGAGCGGTTCTCCCTCCTTCCCCCTTTCTTCAGGGGGCGGGCGGAAACCCGATCTGCTTCCAACGCATTGCTGCTTCATGTTTCTACCCACCTCTTCCGACCGATGGGACTTCGGCATACGCGTCCGCAATTTTTGGGGCACTTTTCGGCGGGACCCTCAACAGGGCGATTCGGGACGAGAAATTGGTCCCGGGGGGAGGCAGGAGACCAGCTGCTCGTTCTGACTTCTCGATGGACGGTCCTGGGGCCCGGCGAGGGCCCCCCACGGAGGCCGCACATGGCCACAAGCCTCCCGTGACGATCCTTGCCGCGGCGTGAGGGGGCCCGGTCCAGCGCTGCTGGAGAAACCGTCTTGGGGACCTCCGACGGTCGGTGCGGGCCGTGCGTTCCGGAACCGCGCGGGCCCTCCCTTTCGGGGGCGGCAAAGAGGGGGGGAAAGACTGGGGGGGGGGGGGATCTCATGGCGGGGGCCATGATATTTCCCCAGATTTCATGGCGCCTCTTCTTATTTCGTTACGTCCCTGGCCCCCCCGCTGCGCCGCGCACATGCCGCCGGTCATGATTGTAGTGGCCTCCGGCCAGTGCCGCCGATCCGGGGCGCTCCGCAAGATGATGATCAGGATGATGATGAAGATGATGATGACGAAGGGGAGGAGGGGGGGGGTGCAGGGGAGGAGGGGGGGCTCCGCTCTGCAGGGGGGGGGGGGGGCTGCAGGGAGGAGGTCCGTTCTGCAGGGGGGGGGTTGCTCTGCAGGGGGGGGGGGTGCACCCCCCCCCCCTTGGACACCACCCTCTTGGCCGCTCCCGACCCTTAGCGCCGCACGGGCCGCGGCCGCAGGCTCGACGTCTGCCGCGCCCTGGTGGAGCGCCGCGCCGACCTGACGGCGCACGACGCGTCGGGGCTGACGCCGCTGGCGCTCGCCAGGATGGGCGGAGCGCGCAGGGGCGCGCCACGTTGCATCTTCGGGGGGCCTCGCCTGTCCTCAAAAATTTGTCTTTCTCTGGTGCCCGACGCGGGCTCGACCTGGACTCGACATGGATTTGGCGTGGATCCTACGCGGATTCGACAGGGATGCGACGAGGCCGACACGGATTCGACACGGATACGACGCGGATGGGGCCGCGACGGGACAGACAGAGTCCCCTTGAGGACGCAACAGAAGGCCGCGTCGGAGAAGGCCATCAAAGGACGGACAACCCTCCACATACGTGACTCTCTGGAGATCCGTGCGGATTTCGTGGATCTGCGCCGGGGCCCCGTGGCGGCGCCATCAGCGCCGCCCTTGGCGCGCGTCGCGTGCCAGAGAGGAGAGGGGCACAGCGCGGATCCAAGACTCCGCGTGGACTTTCGAAGGTGAGTGGTCATTTAGCTAATTGGTCCTCTAAGGGAGGGAGGGGGGAACCGCTCCCGAGGTCACCGCTCGGTCTGTCACCGCACCGTTGTGGGACACCCAGAGGTCACGCCACATCGATTGATGGGGTGCCCGCACAGCTTTGAACCTCGGGCTGCTCCCCGAGGCTGCCTTGGGCGACTGGGGCCTCCGAGGTACCAACACCGTTCGGTGAGGCCTTCGGCGATGCCCAGGTCACCGCGGGGTCGTCTGCAAGGACAGTGGAGCGCAAGTTGCCTGCGGAAGGCCGCGCGTGAGCGCCCTCGCTCGCAATGTGACGTGTCGCGATGGCAGTCCGCGCAAGCCGCGGCGTAACGTCGCTACGCCTTCCTGCGTAAGACCCGCTTCTTTTCGTCGCTCACGTGTCGCGCCACGCCCCCTGCGCGCGCCGTTAGCAGGAGCCGCCCCCGCGGCGCCGGCGAGTGGCGGGAAGAGGACCCAGTGGCGGCGTTTCTGCAGCGGGCGCTTGGGCAGCCTGGGCCGCAGGGGTGAGCCGCCGCTGCGCAACCATGTCCTCCTCCTCCTCCTCCTCCTCTTCCTTGTCCTCCTCCTCCTCTTCCTCCTCCTCCGTCCTCCCTCCTTCCCTCCGCCTCCTCCTCCTTCTCCTTTGTCCAAGGTCCTCCTTCGAGGTCTTCCTCCCCCTTCCAAGATCCTCATCCATCCTCCCTCCATCGTCCTGATCCTTCCTCCTCCGCCCTCCCTCTCGCAGAAAGGCAGGAACGCGCCAACTGCTATGGTAGAAGCTCTTTCCAGTGACGCATCAGGTAACGCCTAATCAGAAATGCTCAGGAACTGAATCGAATCCGTACGCCCAGCCCGTGTGGCCCGTCCGACGGAATTGCTCGGAGTGTCAAGGATTCTCGAGGAATTCCAAGTGATCCATTGGATATCCTTGCTCATCTAGTCCTCAGGGATCCCGAGGATTCTTCTTCGGGGGCCCCAGCATTCCTTTGGATTCGCAGCCTTCCTGATAATCTCGAGGGGCTCCTAGCAACTCTCAGGGACAAGAACTCTTAGGCATCATTCGGCCCTGGAGCTCATGCGACTCGGTACGCCGAGCCCGTTCGCCCCACGCCTCCCGCCCTCCCACGCTTAGAGCATCCTTCGGAATACTGCTGGATCTTTCGGACTCCCAAGTGATCCTCATGGCTTCCTGGTTCTCCTGTGTGCTCAAGTGAACCGAAAGAATCCGCAGGGATCCTGAGGATCATCAGGAATCCCGGGGAACCCTTGGATTCGAATGACACCTCAGGGAGAGTTCAGGCATCTTAGTGATCGTCCTCCTCCTCATCCTCATGACGGAAAGGAGCACTAGCGGCAACAGCATGTGAGGATATTGATGATGATCATGATCATGATCATGATCATGATCATGATGATGATGGTGATGGTGATGGTGATGGTGGTGGTGATGATGATTATGATTATGAGTATGATGATGATGAGGAGGATGATAATAATGATAATATGATTGATGATGATGCTGATGTTGATGATGATGATGATGATGATGATGATGATGATGATGATGGTGATGATGATGATGATGATGATGATGATGATGATGATGATGATGATGATGATGAAAGTGGTGGTGTTGCTGTTGATGATGATGAGGAGGAGGAGGAGGAGGAGGACGATGCCAACGAAACATGAGGGAGAGAACGATGGACGAGGACGAGTATGAGGAAGAGGAGGGTGATCATGAGAAGGAGAAGGGAGAAGATGCCGCAAAGGCCCTAACACCTTTTTAGAGAGCCCTCGGATGAACTCAGGCGGGCTCCGCGGGCTTTGAGATTCTCAAGGTTTTGACCTGGAGGTGCGTTTCGCAGTTGAAGGCTGGAACGTCAGATAGTTTGGAACAATACACACATACCATTGGAACATATGTCTCACAAGTATTCTGGGCCGAGGCCACTTCCAGAATTTACCAAGTGTCCTGAAATAGTAGTTTTCGGTGTTTTTAGTTTTGTGTGATTTGGTTGTCCTGCACCTCCAGGCTGAGGACTCCTGTAGCGCAGCTGATACCTCAAGTGGAAGCCTCCAGAGGTCTCCAGCGCGAAGCTGGGACAAACACAGCATCGTCCTGGCCTGCATCGTCGCTGGCGCTCTCTCTCCGTCCTGCTTCTTCGCGGGGGGGGAGGGGAGAGAGCGTCTCGAGCACGCACACCAGTGGCAGCAATGCCCTCGACAGGGACAGGGGGGTGAAGGCTTCTTAGAAGCATTCCCCTTCAGAGAAGCCTCCCCCCTCCGCCCTATCCCCCTGTGCGCGCCTGATCCCCTCGCCCCGTTTCTCTTCGCCCCTCCTTCCTCTTCCCGCCCTTCGCACGGGGCGCCACCGCGGCTGCGCTTGTCCCGGAGGGCCCGCGCGAGGGGTCGAGTGGGCCAGCCGGGGTGGGGATGGGGCCATGGCGCAGCGCGCGGCGCGCCCCCGAAACAAAGCCGGGCTGCCCGCTGCTGCTCGTCGCCGCCGCCGTGGCTGCCGCTCCCCCTTCCCCGAAACCACCTCCTCCGCCGTCCGCCCACCCCGATCCTCCCCCCTCCACTCCCGCCGCCGACGTCGTCGTCGACGTCGACGTCGCGGACGTCATCGATGGCGCCGCCTCGATCGTCGTCGTCAGAGGTCGTCGTGGTTGTTGCCGACGTCGTCGTCGTAGCCGCCGCCGCCCTCTGCGCGGGAACAGCAAAGAATGTCCGCAAGCGCCTCGGCGCCTGGGCGCAGCCGAGGAGGGGGCAACCAGTCGGGGCGGTGCGACAGCGGGTAAATAGTCCGTGGACTGGTTTCGGCGCGTCCTCCAGCCGAGTTCCTCGAGGGCCTCATCCCCGACCTGTTTGTCGGCTGCTCCCCTCCGGGTTCCCTCCTCCCCGCTCCTGATGACGTAGTTCGGCCCCCTTTTCCGCCGTCGTATTCCACTGCCCTATCCTCCTCGGCCTCCTTGCCTTCTTCACACCCGTCTTCTTCAGTATCCTTAACCTTTTGGTCCTCCTTGTTTCTGTCACCAGGGATCGGAGATCTTTACGTGTGAGGTCTGACATGCTCGTTTGAAGGTTGGAGGTATCTGCGGCTAGTGACGCTCCGTATCCTCTCAGGGCGTCGTGCACAACTTCTTTGGTCGTGAACTGATCCTAGAGCACTTGTTTGTGTGTGTGTTATCGCTCCGCAGCATGTCTCAAGGGTTTGTCTCAAGCTTGGATCAAACCATCGTGGTTCAATCCACGTGACCCAATAGAGGGAAGGTGGAGCAAGCCGCCGTGATGTCGTATGTGTTTTCGTCTGGTAGACATCGGCAGAAGGTCTCGAGAAGGCGCTGTTTCAATCGAGGCGGCAATCAAGGAGTGTGGTCGGACAAGACAATGGAGCGTTGCCATGCAGTTGTTCCGCGATGGAATTCAGTCAGGTGTGCAACTCTTCCCAGGCCACTACATTGCGACCGCCAGTGCATGCAGAAAAGGCGGGCAATGGCAACACGCGCTGTCGGTGCTCGCTATGATGTGGGAAGCGAGGCTGGAGCCCAGCGTCATCTGTACTACATTGCAGTTTCCCGCGCGCGCGGGAAGGGTACTGCATTACGTGGATTCTCGGGGCCTCCGGAGCCGTCCGAGATCAGGACATGCTTCCCTCGCCTCAGCGAGCAGTCCTGAGGCTCCGCTGAGGCTCCCCAGGCGTCTACCGAGAGCTTGCTGTCCTTCAGTGCGAGATTGGGGTTTATTCTCTGACCGCCGCCTTGGGGCCTGGGGAATCAACTTCAGGGAAGTCGGCAGGCAGTGGACATGGATAGTTATGCCCCTGCCCCAGGGCCCAACCAAGTATTCCGCACCAACCGGCTGCCGACGTCCCCGAAGATCGGGTCTCCCGGCGTCGGTGATGGGTGGAACTTTGCCTCGGACTCAGAGACCCCAGATCATCTCAAACTGACCCCCGGGTGGCCCAACGCAAGGGCGCCCTACAGGGCAGGAAGTCCTTCGCGCCTCGCGCTTCGGCTCCGACTCCTCGTCCTCCTCTCCTCCCTTTCGGGGGGCCGCGCGATGGCGCGAAGCTCTTCGCGCAGCGCGCAGCGCGAAACGGGGCGCCCCTGCAGCGGGGCCCCTCGGCGGCTGGGCCGAGGGCCCCCGACGAGCCGCTGGTGCGCAGATGTGCTCCTGCAGCGCGCCCCGCCCGTCGGCCCGGGAGGGGTCCACAGAGGGCCCGAGGCCCCACGGGGGCCCCCCCAGGGATGCCCCGCACGGCCTCGAGATTTAAGTCGGGCCCGTCCTCCTACCAAACTAGCCAATAAAAACATAGCAACAACAAGTATCAAATACATGTTGGACGAAAACTCAAACATTAATTTTGGCCGAAATTAACCAACAACAACATATAATAATTATATCAAACATCCAAGAAACCAAAAATAGCCAAACTTTAAAACTTATCGGCACATAAAAACATAGCCCAAAACATTAAAATATGCCCAAACATACTCAGAAAATGGTCCCCACACTACTGGTTGACTATTCTTGACTATTCCCCCTGAAGAGGGACAACCCGACTTCACTCGAGATAGATCAGCATGCAGGAATGAAACTGAGCCACAGATCCAAGTAAGCTTCGACTCGCGAGAACCCGAGGAGACCTACTGGAGGTCCGGGGAAAACGACCATCGAGACAACACGGACAGATATAGTGTCCTGGGATTTGTGTACATTCTTGACGCTCGCTCCGCGTATCCCCACCACGACGCAGCCACGGGACTCCACAGGACCAGGGAATTACCCGCCGCACCTCCGGCGGTTACTAGCTGCCGATGGCGCCCCTTCCGTGAGCGCCGCGCGGCCCGCCCCGGTTTGTCTCACCCTCGCTGGTTTATTCTTCTTTTCGCCTCGTGTGCAATTGAAGTTCCTGCTCGTTAGCTGTTATGTTGGACGGCGCGCGGCCCTTTTTCTCGTTTGCGCTCGCAAACAAAAATCCCCACCAACCCATCCAGAAACGATGTCCATGAGGGTTGACGGGGGGAGGGAGGAAGAGACACGCATAGTTAAACAACGAGAGAGGTTTGGGAGGCTCCGTGGCCATCTCGAGCCGTTTGGAGCATCTTGGGAGCCATCTTGAGCCCGCTTGGGCGATATGGGAGCCATTTTGGATGTCACATTGGGCTCTCTGCGGCCGCTCGGGGGCCTCTTTGGTTTGGTTGTTTTGGGTGTTTCTTGGAGGCCTCTTGGGGCGTTTTTGGGGCCCTCCTCGGAACCTCTCGGGAGCCCTGGAGGGCCTCTTGAGGCAATCTTGAAGGCGGTCGGTCAAAAGATGTCCCTCCCCCCCTTCGGGGGCCACGATCCTCGTGAGAGGTGTCAAAGATTTGCCGTCCCAGGGGCCGAGGAAAGGAAGGACACTGACACCTCGCGAGTCCTCCCCAAAAAACCTTAGAGAGGGGAGGGGGAGGGCTTCCCTCCCCGAGCTATCATGCGTGGCCTGCCTACATAGAACTAAAGGGCTCTAGTGTACGCTATAGTATGCGATCAACATACAGCATGAACTCATGTAAACTAGTAAAACACCGTAGAGAAATCGTGAACCAATGCTACAACATATCCCGAAATAGTGAAACATAGTGAAAACATTGAAAAGTGTGGAAATAGTGAAACGAATGAGAATAGTGAAAATTATGAACACTAGCAATCTGCGCGAAATTTCTGGGAACGTAGTCCCTCCTCCTCTTCCTCTTCCTCCCCCTCCTCTCCCTCCTCCTCTTCAGCGGGCCAGCCGCTTTGTTTTGCAGTTGCCGAACGTAGTTCTGACGATCGCAATGCAGGTGCTTCAGCGGTGCGACCACTTCACGCGTTCGTGATGCAGCGGCGGGGCCGCTTAGCACGCCCTCTCCATGCGCAGCCACTTGAGCGGCTCCCCGCGGCGAGCGGTCGCGTCGGAAGCTCATCCGCGCGCGCCATGTCGTCCAGGATGCGCGCGGTTAGCAAGCGTCCTGCAGCGAATGTGCCGTTGCATTCGGACGATGATGGTGACGAGCCTCTATTCTCATGCCCTAGCCATGTCATCTCTCTATTCAGGCGCAGCGGCATGACCGCTTTGCAGCGGCATGACCGCGTTGCTGACCCCTGCAGGTGATATTACTGATCCAGGAGACGCAGCAGCTGTCATCGCCAACGCGGCGATGACAACCTTGCCCGAGGAGGGCCCAGGCGCCAGCCCAGCCCCCATGCAAGCAGCGGCAGCGCAGAACGTGCTTCAGGCGCTCTTCGCACGCCAAAGCAGCACGGCTGCAGTAGGCAGCCCGCAGGAGGCGCCAGCCGAGGAGCCCGCGCAGCCTGCGGGAGGCGCCAGCGTCGACAGCCACCAGCCGGCAGAGGAGGCTGACGGCGAGCCCGTCGACCAGCGCGGGATCCAGCCCGACGGCCCCCCCTACGCCCGCCCTGACGGGTCGGCCGAGCCCGACGGCCCCCCCAACGGCCCCCCCCCGACGGCCCAGCCGAGCCCGACGGCGCGCAGCGCGTCGCCCGCCTCGACGGCCCCCAGGCTGCCATCCTCGTCAACGGCACCCAGCCTGACGCTTCAGTCGGGGAATGGGAAGATCTACCAGCGAAGCAGCAGTCGGACGACGACAAAGCGAAGGGCGAGGACATTAAGGCTCTGCCCGCGTCGCAGGGGGGGGGGGGGGGGGGGGGCGACATGCTCCACGTGCTAGAAGGGCGCGGGTCCGCTTGCAAAGGGCTGTAAAATCATCCATGGCGGCGCGGCCATCACGCGCGGCACGTGCGGGGTGCGCGACCAGACGCTGCGGGGGATTTTCGGCGGGTGGCCGATTGCGGAGTTCGATAAGTTCCGTGCCCCGTCTGCCCCTCCTGCCCCCCCCTTCCCCCTCCCGCCCCTCCTGCCTCGCCCCCCTCCTGCCCCTCCTCCCGCGCCCCTCCCGTGCCCCTCCTGCGTCTCTTCCGCGCTTCCTCCGCGTCTGCCCCGTTGGATGTCAGTTGAATGTCACCTGGGTGTTGCTTGCGCGTTGTTTTCGTTGTCGATGTGCTGTTGTTCGCTGTTTTTTTCGGTTTTGTTTTGGTGTTGTTGTTGTTGTTGTTGTTGTTGTTGTTGTCGTTGTTGTTGGTGTTGTTTGGTGTTTTTTGGCGTGCGTTGTCTCGTGAGGTTTTGTTTGCGCCGCCTCGCGTTGGCCGGGCGCCCGCGGCGCCGGCCAGCGCCAGAAACGTGGAAACGCATGCACATCGCGTGTTTTTTGCTGTTCGTTTGTTTGTTTGTTTCGTTGCACGCATCGCTGCGCGTTTTTTTTTTTAGTTTTTCATTTTTTTGCGGTCTGGCGTTGTCTGACGCTGTCTGGCGCTGTCTGGCGCTGCCCTGGGGGGGGGGGGGCGGGGCGGGAGGGGGGGGGCGGTGTAGGGGGGGGGGTGGCGGAGTCGGAGCAGGTGCCGGCGTGTTCTCTGGGCGTTGTTTCCGCGTTGGTTTGGCGCTGTCTGGGTGTTGTCTGGGCGTTGTCTGGGCGTTGTCGTTGTTTTTGTTTCCGCGTTGTTTCCCCCCCCCTCTTCCCCCGCCTCCTTCCCCTCCCGCCCCCCCCCCTCCTCCACCTCCGCCTCAGCGGGGCAGCCGCTTTGCTCTGCATTTTTCTAATGTAGTTCCCCCCCCCCCCCCCCGAGCGGGCCAACCGCTTTGCTTTGCAGGCCGACCGAGACTTGGAACGCGAGGTCCTCCTCCCTTCCCCCTCCCCACCCCCCCCATCCTCTCTCTCCTGGGGCGCAACGCTCTGGCGGCGGTCGTCAAATTGAGAACTTGTTTGAACGCCTAAATATTGGAAGCGCATTTCACAAATAGCGTAACATTGTTGAGAATCATTGAAAATCAAGAGAAGTAGTGAAAAGTAGTGAAAATATTGGAACATGGCGAAACATAGTGCGAAACAAATAAGAACAATAAAAAAATGAGTTATCGTAAATCATATCTGCCTTTAGGACTCGCAAGCATCGCTGACAATAGGCAAGGATAGCGCCTATAGGAATAGATAGCGGGCCTACCGAGCATTAAAACTGTAGGCATTCCCATAGGACTGACCTACCATCCTAACCAGTCCTAACTCCTCCTAACCTCTCCTCAAATACAGATCCGGTGGGTAGTTACCTATGCGACCACCCTTCGAGTGATAAGGAGGTTCGGGGGGGGGGGGCCAACGTCTCACTCGATCGGTCTCTCTGTCGATCTCTCTATCGATCTCACTACCGGTGTCGCTCGATTGATCTCACTCGTTCGATCTCACAATCGAACTCACAATCGGTTTGGCGATCGATCTCGCGATCGATCTCACGATCGATCTCGCATTCGGTCTCACTATTGATCTCAGCATCAATATCACAATCGGTCGCACACTCGACATCATCATCGCCAACAGCATCACCATCAACATCATCATCATGCTGATCATCATCATCGGGACACCACCCGCATCATCAGCAACAACGACATCATCATTATCACCATCATCATCGGGGCACCATCATCATCACCGCATCATCATTATCAGCATCATCATCATCGGGACACCATCGTCGTCATCATCATCCACAACATCATCACCGTCATATTGGCACCGTCATCATCGTCAGCATCATCGGGACGCCATTTACATCATCGTCATATTACCCTCATCATCGACAACATCAACATCAACATCATCATCACCGGGACACCATCACCATCATCACCATCATCGTCGGGACGCCATCTTCACCACCGTCATCATCAACATCACCATCATTTCATCATCATCGGGACACCTTCATCATCGGGACATCATCATCATGGACGTCATGATCATCATACGGACGCCAGCATCAGCACCACCATCATCATTTCTCCCGCATGGTAATTTTCCACATCGTGATCAACAGTGGGACACCACCATCGTCATCATCAACGTCAGCATCATCGGGGCATCATCATCGTCACCAGCATCACCATCACCATCATCAACATAACTATCAGCGGGACACCATCGTCCCCATCATCATCATCGTCCCATCATCATCATCAACATCATCATCAGCAACACCATCATCATCGGGACACCATCATCATCATCATGGGGATCATCATCAACATCCACATCACCATCATAATCATCACCATCATCATCAACATCATCATTTTCATCATCAGCATCATCATCATGGGGGCGCCGACGGGACACCGACGGGACACCGGCGGGACACCGCGGGCCCCCGCGCGCCCAGACGAACACGAACATCGAAATCGAACACGAAACCGAAATCGATTTCCCGGTAGGGGGCTCTTCGTCCCACTTCGATCTCACCCCTTTCACCTCCGATCATTATTCATTGCGCCGCGCGCGTCCCAAAAAAGAAGGGGGGTTGTGCACCTGTCGCCCAAATGGCTGGTGGGAATTATATGCGCGTGTGTCCCTGGGTCCCTTGAAACACGCGCCCGCCGGGCCTTCGATATGGTTCCCATTTGGCCCCAAGAGGACCGAAGACCGCGCCAAAATCCCCCAGGGCAGCCCAGGATGATCTCCTGGTGGTCCACGTGCCCCCAAACCGTCTCAAGAGGGCTTAAAGGTGACCCCACGGTGAGCCTCCAGGAGCCAAACCTGGTGATCTGAACGTTTTCTGAACTTTTTCCGTATAGTTTCTGTTTCGGGCCTCTGGTCGTCCATGAGGGCCCCTGAACGCCCCCAAAATCAATCCACGACGACCAGAGAGGCTCCCAAGAGGACCCCAAGACTGCCAACAAGGCTCCAAGGCGGCCCAACAGGTCTCCAAGACGGCCCAACAGGGCTCCATGACGGCCCAGGTGGCCCCCAAGACGATCCAAGAGGCAATCCAGGTGGCCCCAATGACGGTCCCACGGCGTCCCAGGACCGACCAACTGCTCCAATGCATCTTCTTAGCGCCGCCAGGCCTCCCCCAAACATTACCCAGATGCACGTAGAGCCGCCCAGATAGTTCCAGGACGTCGGGGAAGGCCCCAAAGGATCCCAACAGTCACGGGAAAAGGAGCCAAGAAGACCCCAAGCTGGACTCCCAGAGGCCCCCGGCAGACATCCCAAGAGGCCTCCTTTCACGAGACCCCAATCCAAGAGATCCCTCCCGCCTCCTCCCTTCTCGGCTTTCGCTACGCCCTTGTTGACCCTCTCTCCTCGGCCGTCGCTGCCCCCTTTTCGCTCCGTGCGGTTCGCTGATCGATCTTCGCTTCTCCTCGACCCTGACTCTTCGCTCCTCGATCCTCTCCCAGCTGCAGGTTGCGACAGCAAGCTGAAGCAGCGAGAAGCAGCACACTGCAGCACCGAGCAGCAGAAGCAGCAGCAGCAGCGAGTTGCTGCAACACGCAGCGTGGAGCAGGCAGCAACAACGGGACGCATAGAGCGATCGTGTTCTTATTCCTTGTTTTGCCGATCGGCGCGGGCCCTCGCACCCCCCCCTTCCCCCCCTCCCCATGGAGTAGATCTTGCCTGTTTTTGGGGCGCCTGATGAAGGCTGGCGGAGTCTCCCCTATGGGACGCACTGCTTGCAAACAGTCGCATCAAGCAGAGGTCCGGAGCCAGACCACCCCCTCCCCCCCTTCCGCCAACGTCGAAATGCCAAATAAGAAATCGTTGGCAAAGGCAAGCAGCAGGAGCAGCAGCAGCAGCAGCAGCAGCAGGCAGCCTTCCACAGCACGCGTAAAGCAGAACTGGTCATCAGCAGCACCCTGCAATCTCAAGCATTAACAGCACGCATCAGCTGCATGCATTATACTGACGGCATGCGGCAGCGGCAGCAAGCAGCAGCATGCACTTGCATGCGCGGAGTGCGAAGTTCGAGGCCCACGTCATCCCACTAGCCTTCCGGCAGCATGTCGACCATCACACGCCAGTTCGTGAGGATTTCGTGGAGGCAACCCACGCGCCAGCCCTGGTCTATCGCACACTGCTCGAATCGGTGCGCGCGAGCTTGCGTTGCCGCGGCTCGGTCCGGGGCGGCGCCCGGCGCTCCTGGGGCGGTCCTGGACGGCCCCGGGCGGCCGCCAAAAGGCTCGAAGGCGTCCAATGGCGGCCCGGAGACGCTCCCGAGCGCCCGGGAGGCACCGGAGAACCCGAAGCGAGCTCCCAGTGGCTCCGAGACGGCCTCAAGACTTTTTGCGTCGGCGGCGAGGCAGGGGCCGTCTGCGCTAGCAGAAAGGCCTTCGCGGGGGTGCTGTTCGAGCGAATTGTGCCACCATGCAGGAGGGGGAAGAGGCGGAGAACGTGGCCGAAAGAGGGGGCGGAGGGAGCGAGCCGCTCAGGGGGGCGGGTCACGCCCCGAGCGCGTGGCGCGGCCAACCCCGCGGGCGGGCCCGCGGCGGCCCAGGAGGACCCCGATGCTGGCCCCACGAGGCCAACATCACATGTTTCCCGTCGGGTGTTCGGATGCTTTCCAGGTTCTCCCCATTGCGCATCAAGAACGGCTCAGAACGGCTCCTACATCGCGCCAGCACTGCCCAGGAGATTCCCAGGAGAGGCCGTCGACAGCCCGGAAGGGCCCCCAGACGGCCTCAGAGCGCCAGAAGCCGAGTCCCACGGAGCCCCAAGCTCCCTCCAAGAGGCCCCGAGAGAGTCCCCGCAGAGCCTTGCAGATCCCCAAGGGCGCCGCTGGACGGCCCCAAAGGCGACTCTGCACTAAGCTTCCTGGGCTGTCCCCTAGGAGAGGCTCGGGGGACAGCCCGTGAACGGCCCTGGAGGCGCTTTACAACACAGCAAGTGGCCTTCAAGTCAGCCCAGACAGGATCGCAGGTGGACCCAACGTGCCCCCGACACGGCCCTAGAGACACCTGACATATTCCAAGAGTGGCCCCTGCGGCCCCAGTCAGGCTCCCAGGAGGCCCCGAATGTCGGTGAGGCGCTGCAGGACCACACGTGCAGAGCGTGCGCCCTGGCAAGAACGTCCTGGCGCGGCACTGGTGCCAGGTCATGGTCCTGGACTGGGGCGCCCCACTCACCGCCCCTGTGCGCGAGTGCGGCCCCAGAGGCACCCAAGAGCGCCCCACGATGGCGGCCCAAGACGGTTCCCAGACGGCCCCAAGACGATCCCGGAACGCCCCAAGAGAAGTCCCAGAGAGGCCCAAAGTTGGGGACCCCCAAACCGGGTGGTGAGATACCAGGTGGCGACCTGGAATCCCCAAAAAGGTCACCGCTGGGTTTGGGGACGCGGGGTCACCACTGGGTTTTGTGACTCCTGGACCCACCAGTGTCCGGGACATCCTCGGAAAACCGCACGAGTCCCCAAACCGGGTGGTGACACCAAACCGCCCGAGACTCACCGCCAGGTGTTGTCACCACCACGTTTGGGGACTACCAACAAAGGGTCCCCGCTCCACTCGTTTTTGGATTCTCTCCGGGCCCATTTGGGGTCCTCTCGGAGCGCACCCAGGCACCGCCAAGGACCCGCCTGAAGCCCCAGGGTAGGCTCCGAGAGGCCCCAGAAGGGCTTTCAAAGCGGCGTCAAGTGGATTCCAAGAGAGCCCACAAGCATGTTGAGAGACACCACTTGCTTTTGGAATCTCTCTGGGCCCACTTGTGGCACTTGGGGCGCTCTCTGAGCGCTGTCGGAGGCCGCCTCAGTCACGCCTAAAGCCGCAGGGTAGGCAGGAGCGGGCCCCAAGAGACCACAAGGAGGCTTCGAAGACGCTTGAAGTGCATTCCGAGAGAGCCCAACATCAAGTGGAGGGACGCCTTTTCCTTTTGGGCCCTCTTGGGGTGCACTTGGGGCCCTGTTTGAGCCTCCCAGGAGCGCGCCTGACTTCTGCCAGGAGCCCCGGGGTAGTCCCTGAGTTAATCGTCCGCATTCGATCATACATGCGACCGTGCGACCGGACAGACAATCCCACAACATGTTTGATGCGGCCGACGTCATCGTCGTTCGTCCACACTCGATGAGTGATGCGACCAAAAGAATTGCCTCCTTTGTGTCACAGGCACGCCCTACAAGCGCTGCCTTCCTCAACGTCGACAGCGATGATCACATCACAGGTACACAATAGTCTCTTCTACAATGCAGGGACCCGCGCGTGCGAGAAGGTCCTCTGTCCTGAGTGGCCCCCCGAGACCCCTCCAGGCCCCTGAGAGCCTCAGGACGCTCCGAGACGGCTCCGAAGGGTTTCAAGATACCCCAAGACGGCCCCAAGACGGCTCAGGGACGCTCACGAGAGCGCCAGGTCGGCTCAAGAAGAACCCAAGCGAGCCCCAGGACAGCCCCAGAGGCTTTCAAGGCAGGCCAGGACACCCCCCAAGACGGCCCAGGAGGACACCCAGGAGAGGCCCCAGAGGCAAACACCGCCCCATTCCCTTCGGAAAACATGTAATTTCCCAATGTTCGTTATTTTCGTCTGCACAGTGTCCAAGACGGCTGTACAGGCCCCCCAGCACGCCCCAAGACGCGCCCAGAGGCCCCGAGGAGCGCCCCAAAACGATCCCACACGGCCCCAGAAAGGCTCCAGGGGCGCCTGAGACGGCTCAAGACGCGCCCAAGAAATCCCCAAGAGCAGTCACTGATGGCCCACGGGACGGCTCAAGGCAGCCTCAGAGGCCGCCAAGATGGCCCAGGAGGGCATCCAGGAGAGCCCTAAGAGGCCCAAATCGTCTCATTCCCCACGGGAAGCGCACATTTCCACTAGATCTTGTTTTTCCGTCCTCGCAGCGTCCAAGACGGGGGTGCAGGCCCCCCAGCTCGCCCCGAGACGCGCCCAGAGGCCAACAGGAGCGCCCCCCAAAGGCCCCCCACACGGCCGCAGGACGGCTCCAGGGGCGCCCGAGACGGGCCCAAGGCGCACCCACGACAGCTCCAGGAGCAGTTCAGAGAGGCCCAAGACGGCCACACTGCCCCGTGCCCAAGACGGCTGTGCAGGCCCCCGCCGCCCCGTCTCCAAGCCTTTCCGTCGGCACAGCCTCCAAGACGGCCGTACTGGCCCCCAGGCCGCTCCCGGGCGCCCCCTGACCCCCAAACGGCCCGAGGCGGCTCCGGGACGGCTCCAGAGGCGCTCGAGGCGGCCCAAGAAAGACCCAAGACAACCCCAAGAGCGCCCACTATCGGCCAAGATGGCCCCAAGACGGCCCCAAGATGGTCCGAGAGGCGCCAGAGACGGCCCCACATCGCCCCAAGACGGCCCAAGAGGCACTCAAAACGGCCCAAGAGGGCCAGACCCCCAGGAGGACGAAAATTTGCCACCAGACTGTCCCCCAGAGGCCTTGGATCCTTCTCTCTTGGGGAGCGTCGAACTTCCAGCGTCGTCTTGGGGTCTTCTTGGACCCTCTGGGAGCCATCTCTACGCCTTTCGGGGACGTCTTGGGGCGGTGCGCTCGAAAGGTCGATTCGTGTCCTCGCACTGGGGCCCGTCTTAGGGAGTTCGTGGGGCCCTCTGGGGCCGTCTGGGAAGCCTATTGGCCCTTCCTGGAGACCTTTTGGGTCATCTCGCCGCCCTTTTGCGGGCCTCTTCGGCCGCGCCCACCAGCCCCAGCGTCACCACACTACCAGATAAGATTATCATTCAGCCCCAGCGATGAGCAGATCAAATTTTCACGGCTACCTCCCCACAAAAGTTATGACGAACACAGACGGCAGCGTGAGAAACAGCTTCTGTCCACACCATGTCATGCCTACATGGGTGTGCTTCCACTGACACCGACTCCACCACCGCGTTCCTGCCTTCAGGACTGCTTGCCTGCATCCCTCTCCCACCTCTCCCTCCAGCGGCCACCTCGTCCATCCACGCCGTCCTCTCCAACCTCCCCTCACCTGCGAGGCCCGGAGACGCTCCACTTTCACGTCCACTCCATGGCGTGCAGATGCCGCGGCCGGAAGGCCGCGGGTCAGCCCTAGTCTCTTCTACATGGCGGGCTGAAGCGCGTGCCAGAAGGGTGGACACTCAAGCGCATAAAATCACCCCT
This sequence comes from Prorocentrum cordatum, assembly GCA_963575745.1. Taxonomy (NCBI): domain Eukaryota; class Dinophyceae; order Prorocentrales; family Prorocentraceae; genus Prorocentrum; species Prorocentrum cordatum. Next base: position 217,740 of record CAUYUJ010016522.1, on the reverse strand, counting down.
CCACGGCCCCACCACGGGGTCGAATCGCCCGCGACGACGCAAGAGGCGCCCCAGAGGGGTTGTAAGACGGTCCAAGAGCGCTCCAAGACAGCCTCAGTTGGTGCCGAGGCGGGCCTTGACGCTCCAAAGACCTCTGCAGGTGGCTGCAAGACTGTCCAAGAGGTCCCAAAGACGTTAAGAGAGGGCCCCGACAGGACGCCATAGAGGCAAACATCGTCACATTCCTGCGGGAAGACGAACATTTTCAGCATATCCGGTTTTTGCGTTGTTACACGGTCCAGGACAGACGAAGAGGCCTCCCAAAATCCCCCAAGGCGACCCAAGCGGCCCCCAAGAGGGCCCCAAGATGGCACAAGAAGGCCCAAAGACGGCCCAAGGGGGCTTTCAAACGGTCCGAGAGGGCCCCAAGACGGCTTCAAGAGGGTTCCAAGAGGGGCCGACGAGGCTTCCAAGAGGGCCCCAGGACGCCCTCGAGAGAGCCCCAAGACGGTCCAAGGCATCCAAGACGCCCCAACGTTTTCAGAAGGTGGCTCCAAGGCGGTCCAAGAGGCCACAAAGACGCTCCGAGAGGGCCCCGAGAGAAGGCCAGAAAGGCAAACTTGGTCACAATTCCATTGGAAAGCGTACATTGTTAGCATCTCCGCCCTTTGCGTTGTTACGCGGTTCAGGACAAGCCAAGAGGCCCCCCAACACCTCCCACGACGACCCAGGCGGCCCCCAAGAGGGCTCTAAGACTGCGCAAGGGGGCCCAAAAATGGCCCAAGGGCCAAGACGGCTCCAAGAGGGCTCCAAGAAGGCCCGACAAGGCTCCCAAGAGGGCCCCAGGAAACCCTCCGATCGGTACAGTACAAAGTTTTTCAATCCAAGGCTCCCAAGAGCAAGCGGTCTCAGAGTAAGCTCTTCAACCCGAGGCGCCCGAGAGTGAGCCGCAACGTCAAAAACTCTGAAATTGGAGTTCGAAGCCATCATCATCATCATCCCTTAAATTCTGGGACAAGTGCGTGGGCCAATCGCTTTCTCGGCCTCCAGCGGCGTCGGCACTGCCTCGGGGTCCCTGTGGGCTCTGCAAGACGTCGCAGAGACAGCCTTCGGTAAAGTCCGAGATGGCCAGAATTGGCCCCGACAGCCGCCAGGCAGGGCTCCCGAGAGATCTCAAGCGGTCCCAAGAGGCGTCCAAAAGGCCCTTAGACGCCCCAAGAGTTCTTGCAGAACTTGTCCAGAAGACCGCGGCAATTGCAAAGCTTTCCAACACCCAAAGGAAGATGTATGTCTTTTGCTTCGCAGGCTTTTCGACGCGAGAGGGCTCCGAGACGGCTTCGGGGGAGACCTGGTTCCTTGCAGTCCACCTTGGGCCCTCTGGGGGCCCCCATCGAGACTCCTGGGTTGTTTTCGGGGCCTCCTCGGGTCGTCTCGGTCCGTCTTCGGGCCGTCTTAGGGCTCTCTGGGCGGTCTTTGACTGCCTCAAGAGAGCCCAAGGGCGGCCCCAGAGGGCCCCCAGAATACTACAAAAGGTTTTGGAGAGCTTCCCGACGGCCCAATACGCCCTCCAGAGAGCGCCACAACGGCCCAACAGACCCGCAGAGAACCCCGAGACGGCCCCAAGAGGGCCCAACGAGGTCCCCAATAGTTTCGGCCATTGGGCCCCCCAGCACGGCCTCCATATCCGGCAGCACAAGGCAGCAGCTAGCTAGCACCAGAAAACAATCAGCCGCTGCATTGCCCGCGGCCGGCTGGCGGCCATCCCCGCTGCCGTGGCGTGCGGCAGAGGGTCAGTTGCGACCGCCTGGCCTGCCAGCGTGCTGGCAGTGACGTCGGGAAGACAACTGTCTGGCTACCAGCTACGCGCCCAAAACAGCAGGCAAGCAGGTAAGCGATCGCAGCTTCTGCACGCGGGCAAGCTGTCGTGGACGGTATTGCCGTTTCCATATGTGCTCAGGTATTCCAGTTGGGTGGCTGCATACTTCGAGCAACTCTGCTACGTGTACTTCAAGTTCCTGAGGCAGAGCAACTTCTGAGGGGGGCCCTTTCTTACCTCTTCGGCTACGTTCCAACGTGAGCCCATCTTAGGCCGCGATTGCTGCACCAGGCCCCTAAGCAGCCTGACTCGTTTGTTTTTCTTGTGGCTGGGCAGCCCCCAGTCTTTTCCATTTCAAGCTGTCGTGGACGTAAGTCCACGGGTTAGCTTTATCTCCCCTACAATGCAGCGTTCAGCGCGTGTGGAAGAGCTTTCGGTGGCATCGAACCGGCCTCCTCCGGGCCGCTCCCAGCAAGCCCTTTGGCGCTCCAGGCCGCCCCGGGCAGCCCCCGGGGCCGCCCCGATCGCGCAGCGGACGGCCCAAGACCGCTCCAGATCGACCTGGTACGCCCCGCAGACGGCTCCAGGACGGCCGGAGACGCTCCGAAGCCGCCCCCTGAGGCTTCCGAAAGGACCCCCACGAAACAAAAATCGCCCCATTCCTTTCGGAAAACGTGCATTTTTGCCAGAGTCGCGTTCTGGGTCGGCCAAGAAGGCCGGATGAGCCTCGAAAACCGCCCCAACACTGCCCCAGAGGCACCCAAGAGCACGCCCAGACGGCCCAAGAGAGCCCCAAGACGGCCCCAGGGAACTCCAGGACGGCCCAAGACGGACGAGGGCTCCAAAACGCTCTCAGGAAAGCCCCGAGGGGGCCACGGGAGGCTCCCAAGGGAGCCCCAGACGGCAGCACGAGGACCCCAAGACAGCCCGAGCCCTCCAAGACGACCCAAGAAGGCCCCAGGATGGCCCCAGAGAGCGCTGAGACGGCCCCAAAGAGCTCCAAAAGGATTCCTCAAGAGGCTACCCAGAGAGCCCCAAGTGAGCCAGGGGAGCGCCGCCAAGACGGGCCACACCTGAACGCCTGACCTCCCTACCGGAGGTTGCGGATTCGGTCGTGAGCTTCGTCATCGACCAGTGCTTCCACCTGCCTCTTTCACCATGGGCGACGCGGTGCACAGCCACTCCAGGAGCCGTCGTCGTCGTCGTCGTCGGCGGGCCGCCCCTTCGTTTTTTCTCTGGCCGTAAGGCCTCTTAGGGCCACCGAAAAAACAACGGATCCTGCCAGCTGCCTGGTCCGAACGGCCCACTTGGGCCTGCGAGCCGCAAGTTTTCCTTCAGCGAGAAGGTCGTCGTCGTCGTCGTCGGGCCGCCCCCCCGTTTTTTCTCTGGCCGTGCGGCCCTCTGAGGGCCGTAGCCGTCGTCGTCGTCGTCGTCGTCGTCGTCGTCGTCGTCGTTGTCGCCGCCGTCGTCATCGTCGCCGGAGGCGGCATCGACGACGACGACGACGACGACGACGACGGCGACGACGACGACGGCCACGGAGAGCCTCAAAAGGCTCCAAGAGTAGTCAACAACCTGTCACAAGCAATACCCTTTTTCGTGACAGGTTGTTGGACCCTGCCTTACAGGCACTGCCCCATGTGCTTCGATGGTAGTGATCCACCCCACGGGTACGCACTAGTCAGCTACAATGCGGGGATCAGCGCGTGCGAGAAGGGCGAGCAGTGGCAGCCGGCGCTGGCGCTGCTGAGCGCGATGCGGGAGGCGAAGCTGGAGCCCGACGTCATCAGCTTCAATGCTGGGATCAGCGCGTGCGAGAAGGGCGAGCAGTGGCAGCAGGCGCTAGCGCTGCTGAACGAGATGCGAGAGGCGAAGCTGGAACCCGACGTCATATGTACTACAATTCTGGTCGCGGCGCGTGCGAGAAGGAACATCTGCTGCAGCGCCCCGGGCCGCCCAGAGAGCCCGCGGGCCGCCCGGCGAGCTTCTGGGACGCTCCTCGATGGCCTCAGGAGGCCCTTGGAGCGCTCGCCGAGGGCTCCAGGACCCCCAGATTGCCCCAAGACGGCCTCACAGACGCCCACGAGGGCCGAAGCCGACCCGACCGGAGCCCCCTGACGGCCCAAAAAGGCTTCAGAGACGGCCCCAGAGGACCGCCTGGACGGCGCCAAGGGGCAACACTTGGTTGTTTTTTTTCCCCCGAGTTTTGATGGTTTTCCTGTTCCCGGATGGCCTTGGGGGCCTCCCACATCGCCGCTGCACGGTCCAAGAGGGCCCCAAGAAGGCCCGTAGACGTCCCAAGAGGGCCCCAAGACTGCCCAAGAGAGCTTCAAGTGACCCCCAAGTCAGCCCTAACCGGGCCCCAGACCCCGCCCGACGGCCCAAAGCGACCTCCGAAACGGCCCGAGACCCCCAAGATGGCCCCAAGACGCCCCAAGAAGGGACCAAGATGCCACCCAAAAAGGCCCAAAACGACCTCCGAGTCGGCCTGAGACCCCCAAGATGGCCCCAAGACCTTCCTGCGCGGCCCCCAACCGAAGCCCACAAACTTGCCCCCCTCACTCTGACTGTGCCTGAAAACCCTTCTGTATGTTTGCTAAGATTAGCAACATCCCATTTCTTTTCACGCTTCCAGGCCAGTGCCCCCAACTGCTTCCTGGGATGGCCCCCTGACGTGGCCCCTTAAACGTCGGCCCCACACGTGGCCCCCAGACAGGAGCCCCAATGGCGGCGCCCACGCAAAGCCTCCGAAGGTCGCCCCTATCGCCCCAGTAAGCGTGGCCCTCGAACGTCACCCCCACGCGTGGCCGCCAGGCGCCCCCAAACGTGACCCCCCCACACACAGCCCCCAATCATTGCCCTTAAACGTGCCCGTCACATATGCCTCCGAAGGTCGCCCCAACCGCCCCAGGGACGCCCGAGCTGTTCAACATCAACGAGCTGGTCACCTGCGGCGTGCGAGTCCCAGGCTCAGCACGCCGTGGATTTAATACACGGCTTCACACTAGTCTCTTCTACAATGCAGCGACCTTTGCGTGCCAGGAGGTCCTCTGTCCCGAAAGACTGGCCGGGCCCTCGGGGCCGCCCTGCGAGCCCCTGGGCCGTTCCGAGACGGCTCAGAGACGCCCACGAGGGCGCCCAGACAGACCAAGAGGGGCCCAACCAAGCCCCAGGTCGGCCCCAGAGGCCTCCAAGGCAGGCCAGGAGGCTCCCAAGGCGGCCCAGGAGGACCCCAAGAGGCAAATATTGCCCCATTCCCTGCGGAAAACATTAATTATTGATATGCTCGCTTTTTTCGTCTTCACCGCGTCCAAGACTGCTTTACAGGCCCCCGGCTCGCCCCAAGACGCCCCCAGAGCACTCCAGGAAGGCCCCCAAACGGCCCGAGGAGGCCCTGGGACGGCTCCAGAGGAGCCCCAGACGGCCCAAGACGCACCCAAGACAGCCCCAAGCGCAATTCATAATAGTCCACGGGACGGTTCCGAGAGGCTCCAGGGGGCGCCAAGACGGCCTCAGAGCACCCTTGGCAGCCCCAAGACAGCCCCACCAAAGCAGGCCAGGAGGCTCCCAAGATGGCCCAGGAGGGCCTCCAGGAGAGCCCCAAGTGGCCCAAATCGTCGCAGTCCCGACGGGAAACGCACATGTTTATTATATCGTCTATACAGGTCCCCCAACTCGCCCCAAGACGCGCCCAAAGGCCCCCAGGAGGGCCCCCAAACGGCCCCTCACGGCCCCGGAACGGCTCCAGAGGCACCCGAGACGGCCCAAGACGCACCCACGACAGTTTCAGAGTACCCTTGGGAGCCCCAGGGCAGCTTCAGAGGCCCCCAAGGCCAGGAGGCTCCCAAGATGGCTTAGAAGGACCTCCAGGAGAGCCCCAAGAGGCCAACATCGTCCCATTCCCGACGGGAAACGCAAATGTTCACTATGTCTTGTTTTTTCGTCCTCGCAGCGCCGAAGACGGCTACTCAGGCCCCCAGCTCGCCCGAAGACGCGCCGAGAGGCTCCCAGGAGGGCCCCCAAAAAGCCCCACAGACGGCACAAGACGCACGCAAGACAGCCCCAAGAGCAGTTCATAATAGCCCTAGGCGGCCTCAGAGCCCCATCTCCAAGACGGCTGTGCAGGCCCCCACCACCCCGTCTCCAAGCTTTTCCATATGCACAGTCTCCCAGACGACTGCCCCCAGATGCCCCCAGATGCCCCACCCAAACGGCCCGAGACGGCCCCGGGACGGCTCCAGAAGCGCCCGAGACAGCCCAATAAGCATCCAAGACAGACCCAAGAGCGCCCAAGATCGGCCCAAGATGGCCCCAAGACGGTCTCAAGATGGTCCGAGAGGCACCCGAGACGGCCCCACATCGCCCAAAGACAGCCCAAGAGGCACTCAAGACGGCCCAAGAGGGCCCCGAGAGACCCCCAGGAGGACGAAAATAGGCCCCCAAACGGCCCCCAAGAGGCCTTGGATCCTTCTCTTTTGGGGAGTGTCGAACTTCCAGCGTTGTCCGAGGGGCGTCTTGGACCCTCTGGGAGCCATCTCTCCGCCTTTTGGGGGCGTCTTGGGGCGGTGCGCTCGAAAGGCCGATTCGTGTCCTCGCACTGGGGCCCGACTTAGGGAGTTCGTGGGGACCTCTGGGACCGTTTAAGAAGCTTCGTGGCCCGTCCTGGAGACCTTTTGGGCCGTCTCGCCACCCTCTTGCGGACCTCTTAGGCCGCGCCCACCGGCCCCATTGTCACCACACTAAATTATCATTCGGCCCCGGCGAGGAGCAGATACAATTATCACGGCCACCTTCCCCGCAGAAGCTATGATGAACACATACTGCGGCGTGAGGAACAGCTTCTGTCCACACCATGTCATGCCTGCATGGGTGTGCTTCCACTGACACCGCCTCTACCATCGCGTTCTTGCCGTCAGGCGTGCTTGCCTGCATCCCTCGCCCACCTCCCCTCCAGCGGCCACCTGGTCCATCCAACCTCCCCTCCAAACTTCCCTCGCCTGCGAGGCCCCGGAGACGCTCCACTTCCTCGTCCACGCCATAGCAGGCAGATTCCGCGGCCAAAAGGACAAGGGTCAGCCCTAGTCAGCTACAGTGCTGCGATCAGTGCCTGCGAGAAGGGCGAGCAGTGGAAGTGGGCCCTGGCGCTGCTGAGCGAGATGAGGGAGGCGAAGCTGGAGCCCAACGTCATTTGTACTACAATTCTGGTCGCGGCGCGTGCGAGGAGGAGAATCCGCGGCAGCGCCCCGGCCCGCCCAGGGACGTTCCCGGGAGCCCCCGGGCCGCTCAGGGAGACCCCCAGACGGGCCAAGTGGGCCCCAAGGTGCCCCTAAGACGGTCCAAGAGGGCCCCGAGACGATCAGTGGTCGGCACAGGACACCCAAGCTGGGCCCAAGACGGCCCCAGAGGTCTCCAAGACGCCCCAGGAGACCACCAAGAGGCCCCCCAAGAGGGCCCCGAGAGGCCCAAATCACGGATTTTCCTAAGGTGTTTGAAGGGTTTGGGCGTTCTCGACGTCTCGGCTTCCCGACGCTCCCAGACGGCCCTCGAGGCCCACAAGACCGCCCCAAGACGGCCCAAGAGGCCTCCACGAGGGCCCCCAAACAGCCCAAGAGGACCCCAAGACGGCCCAAGAGGCGCCCAAGACGGCCCAAGAGAGCCCTAAGACGGCCCCAAAAGGGGGCCAAGAGAGGGAACGCGAACCGAAAATCTGAGCCTTTCGCCCCAAGAAGCACCCAGGAGTTGAGGAGGCCCCAAGAGGCGCCGAGGAGGCCCCAAGAGGCCCCCCAGACGCCCCCAAGAGGCACCAAGAGGGACCCAAGAGGCCCATAAGAGGCTCCAAGAGGCCCCAAAACGGTCCCCAGTACAGCCCCAGGGGCTCCCAGCACGGTCCCCAACGCGCGCAAGACGGCCCCAGCGTTGCCCAAGGCCACAGAGCTCCCAAGAAAGCCTCCAGCCTTGGCACCTCTCCCTGTGTGTGGATCCCCGGTAGCCTCCAAGAAAGCCCCTGACCCAAAACCAAGGCCCTACAGCGGTGTGGCTCCCCAGGTGTCTCGAAGAACAATGGCCCAACAAGACCCCCAGGCATTCCCACAAAACGCCCGCCCATCCCAGGATGCCCCCGAGCTCGCCCCAAAGCGGTCCAAGAAGGCCCCTGAGCAATCCCAAGACAGCCCAACGAAGTCCTCACACACCCCACATACACGATACGACCCCCAGTACCGCCACAGAGGCTCCCAGCACGGCCCCCGACGCGCGCAAGACGGCCCCAGCGCTGCCCAAGGCGGCCCACGAAGCGGCCCAACAAGGCAGTCCAAGAAGGCCCTTGAGCAATCCCAAGACAGCCCAACGAAGCCCGCACACACCACACATACAATATACGATCCCAGTACAGCCCCAGCGGCTCCCAGCACGGCCCCCGACGCGAGAAAGACGGCCCCAGCGCTGCCCGAGGCGGCCTACGAGGCGGCCCAAGGAGGCCCCTGGAGACCCCGAAGACAGCCCAACGATATTCCCACACAGCCGCACTGGCTCCCAAGAGGCCCAAAGACCTCTGAAAAGGAGGCAGTAGATTGTCCTTGGATTCACACTCGTCTCTCCTACAATGGCCGGACCAGCGCTCGCGGAGGTGCCGATCGGTGGCAGCGGACCGGCCCCCTCCGGCGGCCACTGCGAGCCCCAGCAGGCCTCGGCGCGCTTCCAAGATGGCCCAAGAGAGGTCCCCCAGAAGGCCCGCAGACGGCCGAAGACGGTGGTCCAAGAGGCTTCCAACATGTTCAAGTGGGCTCCACGACGAGGCCCAAGAGAGCCCGAACACCGACAAATCATCCCATTCCGTCGGGAAAACGTACATTTCGGCAGTTCCCGGGCTTGCCTGCTTCATTGCGTACAAGACGGCCATACAGGTCCCAAGATGGCACAGGACGGCTCCTGAAGCGCCTCTGGCGGCCGACGGGGTTCCCAAGACAGCCTCAAGAGCGGCCCAGGACGGCCCCAGACGACCCCCAGACGGTGCCCAGACTGCTCCAGAGACGCCCACGGCGGTCCTAGGCAACCCCCAAATGGCTCCGACAATGCCTCAGACGGCTTCCAGACGGCCCACGAGGCTTCCAAAACGCTCCAAGTGGGCTCCACGACGAGCCCCAAGATAACCCGAACACCGAAAAATCGTCCCATTCCCTCGGGAAAGCGTGCATTTTGGCAGTTCTCGGGCTTGCCCTCTTTGTAGCGTCCAAGGCGGCCATACAGGTCCCAAGATAGCTCCAGGACCGCTCCTGAGCCGCCCCTGGCGGCCGACGGGGTTCCCAAGGCAGCCTCAAGAGCGGCCCAGGACGGCCCCCAGACGGTGCCCAGACAGCTCCGGAGACGCCCAAGACGGCTCCAGACAACCCCCAGACGGCCCCGGATCGCCTCCACACCGCCCAAGGGGCGCCCGAGACAGCCCAAGAGGGCGCCAGGAGGCTTCTTGGAGACCAGAAAGAAGCGTTCAGAGGTTCCTAAACAACTCCCGGAGGCCCCAAGATCACGGCCCAAGAAGCACCGAAGACAGCACCAACAGCAGCCAAAGACGGCCTAAGATGGTCGGTCTGGAGCCCTCTCCACGGCCTCTTGGGGCCATGCAGTGTTTCGCTTTTCTAGTGGCCCAGAATCGCCCCGCCTCGGTGGGGTTCATAGTTTCGGGCGGTTTTTGGAACAGGCCCCAGAAGTCTCTTGGCGGGTCTCGGCCCTGCCCTGTAATGTAGAGCAGGTTTTCGACGCGGTCCACTTTGGGCTATCTCCGGCTCCTATCGGCGATCATTTCGAGCCATTGTTGGGGCTTCATCGGGTCTTTTGGCGGGTCTCGGCCCTGCCCTATCATGATAGGGCAGGTTTTCGACGCCATGTGGGCCCACTTTGGCAATCTCCGGCTCCCATCGGTGCTCATGTCGGGCCACCTTTGGGGGTTCATGGGGTCTCTTCGAGGGTCTCGGCCCTGCCCTATCATGATAGGGCAGGGCAGGTTTTCGACGCCATTTGTGCCCACTTTGGGCAGCACACATTCGCCCTACAAGTGGACGTAGACCACGGGTCAGCCTTAGTCTCTACTACATTGCAGGGCCCAGTGCGTGCCAGAAGGGCGCAGGCCCCAATGCACCGAAACCGCCCCGGGCTGGCCCCGGGCCGCCCAGGGCCGCCCAGGCAGGCTCCAGGACATGTCGAGAGGGCCCCCAGAAGCCCCCAAGACGGCCCCGGAGAGCCCCGGCACGCTTACAGACGGGCCCAAGACGCCCGAGAGTCGCCCCAGACGGCCCAAGAGGCGTCCAAGACGCCCGAAGAGGCCTCCCAAGAGGCCTCCCAAGAGGGCCCCGAGCGACAGAAATCGTTAATTTCTATTGTGTTTTTCTATGTTTTCGGCCTCCTCGCCTCTTCGGCTTCCCGACGCTCCAAGACGGCCCAAGAAGTCCCCCCGACCGCCCCAAGACGGCCGAAGATGACCCCAACAGAGCCCCAAGACGGGCCAGGAGGGCCCCAAGACAGTCCCAAGACGCCCCAGGACGGCCCCAGGACGGCCCAGGAGGCGCCCCAGACAGCCCAAGAGGCACCCAAGACGGCCCCAGTAGCGGCCCAAGACGGCCCAAGACAGCCCAAGAGGCACCGAGGCGGGCCTCAGGGGGCCCCGAGACGGCCCAAGAGGCACCCAAGACGGCCCGAGAGGGCCCTAAGAGCCCCCGGGAGGCCCAAAAGAAGGCCGAAGAGGCTCCGAAACGGCCCCCACGAAGCCTTCAGTGGCCTCAGAATTCCCTCCAGGAGCGGGGGAGCGGACGAGAGGCGACAGGCATATCGCAGGCAAAAACGCCCCAAGAGATCCCCAAACGGCCCCCACGAAGCCCTAAGTGGCCTCAGAATTGCTTCCAGGAGGGGGGGAGCGGACGAGAGGCGACCGGCATATCGAAGGCACAAAAGAACAATGTTGGACGCTCCGAGGGCCTTCGATGTTTCTCTGTTGGGGAGAGTCGTCGTAGGATCGACGATTGCCGACCTAGGGCATGGAGAATCCAGCGAAAGAGGAGAAGCAGGTGGAAGAGGATGAGGAGGAGGAGGAGGAGGCGGAGGAGGAGGAGGAGGAGGAGGAGGAGGGAGGAAGCAGCAGGACCTCCGAGCAGCAGCAGCAGCTGATTGCCTTTCGGCCCTGCAGCCGCACCCCCCCGCGCTTGCCCAGAGACCCCTCGCCACGTCGAGCTGATGTCGTGGACGGAGTCCACAGGTCTGCCCTAGTCAGCTACAACTCCGGGATCAGCGCGTGCGAGAAAGGCGAGCAGTGGCAGCGGGCTCTAGGATTGCTCAGCGAGATGTGTGAGGTGAAGCTCCAGCCCACCTTTATCTCTACTACATTGCAGCAGCACGTGCGTGCGGGAAGGGTCGGGAAGAGCTTGGGGGCTCTCGGCGCCCCAGCGGCCCCAGGACGGCTCCGAGACGCTCTGGAGGCCGCCCCGACGGCCCAAAGACGGCTCCGAGCCGCTCAAGATGCCCCGAAGGCGGCCCAAGAGGGCCCCGAGACGCGCAATGATCCGGCCAAGACGCCCAAGATTGGCCCAAGACGGCCCAAGAGCTCCCCAAGACGGCCCAATAGGCTTCCCAAAAGGCCTCCCAAGAGAGCCCCGAGAGGCCACAATCGTTGATGTTCATGTGTTTTTTTCGAGGTTTTTTGCTTCCCCGCTTTTTCGGCTTCCCGACGCTCCGAACACCCCCCCAGAGGCATCCAAGACCGCTCCAAGACGGTCGAAGAGGTCCCCAAGAGGACCCCAAGACGGTCCAAAAGGGCTCCAAGACGGTCCAAGGCGGCCCCAGGACGGCCCCAGAGGCGCCCAAGACAGGCCAACGGGACCCCAAGATGGCCCGAAGAGCGGCCCAAGACGGCTCCAAGACCGCCCAAGAAGGCCCTAGGGGGCCCCAAGACAGCCCAAGGGGCGCGATAGACGGGCCCAGAGAGGCCCAAGAGTCCCCCAGGAGCCCAATAGAGGTCCCCAAGAGGTCCCACGGGGCTTCAAATCTGCCTCGAAGCGAGGGGGGCGGACGAGGGCGAACGAGCCGTGCGCCGGGGCCAAGCTGCTGGAGCGCTGCAAGAGCTCGGACACGAAGGTACGGTCTCGCTGCCGCCGCCCTGGCCGCCGCCATGCTTATAGGTTTTCGGCAGCATGTCCGCCGTTCCTCCGAGAACCATTCCAGAAAGATGTCGTGGACGGAGTCCACGGGTCAGCCCTAGTCTCTACTACATTGCAGGGCCCAGTGCGTGCCAGAATGGCGCAGGCCCCAATGCACCGAAACCGCCCCGGGCTGGCCCCGGGCCGCCCCGGGCCGCCCAGGCAGGCTCCAGGACATGTCGAGAGGGCCCCCAGGACGCCCCAGGACGGCCCCAGGACGGCCCAGGAGGCGCCCCAGACGGCCCAAGAGGCACCCAAGACGGCCCCAGGAGCGGCCCAAGACGGCCCAAGACAGCCCAAGAGGCGCCGAGGCGGGCCTCAGACGGCCCCAAGACGGCCCAAGAGGCACCCAAGACGGCCCGAGAGGGCCCTAAGAGCCCCCCCGGGAGGCCCAAAAGAAGGCCGAAGAGGCTCCGAAACGGCCCCCACGAAGCCTTCAGTGGCTTCAGAATTCCCTCCAGGAGCGGGGGAGCGGACGAGAGGCGACAGGCATATCGCAGGCAAAAACGCCCCAAGAGATCCCCAAACGGCCCCCACGAAGCCCTACGTGGCCTCAGAATTGCTTCCAGGAGGGGGGGAGCGGACGAGAGGCGACCGGCATATCGAAGGCACAAAAGAACAATGTTGGACGCTCCGAGGGCCTTCGATGTCTGTTGGGGAGAGTCGTCGTAGGATCGACGATTGCCGACCGAGGGCATGGAGAATCCAGCGAAAGAGGAGAAGAAGGTAGAAGAGGAGGAGGAGGAGGCGGAGGAGGAGGAGGAGGAGGAGGAGGAGGGGGAGGAAACAGCAGGACCTCCGAGCAGCAGCAGCAGCTCAGGAACACAGGAGAGCAGGAGGTCCCGGAGGGTGTGGAGAGCGCCTTCAACTGGCCACGTCGAGCTGATGTCGTGGACGGAGTCCACAGGTCTGCCCTAGTCAGCTACAACGCTGGGATCAGCGCGTGCGAGAAAGGCATGCAGTGGCAGCGGGTTCTAGGACTGCTCAGCGAGATGCGCGAAGTGAAGGTCGAGCCCACCTTTATCAGCTACAGCGCTGGGATCAGCGCGTGCAGGAATTGTATGCAGTGGCAGCGGGCTCTGGGACTACTCAGCGAGATGCGTAAGGTGAAGATCGAGCTCAATTCTATCTGTATTACAATTCTGGCCGCAGCGCGTGCAAGACAGGCGGTGAGTGCCACCAGCGCGCAGCCCCAGACCCCTTCCAGTGCCGCTCGGAGCCTCACCGAGTTCACCAGGAACCCTCCAGACATCCCCTCAAGACGCCCACCCGGGCCAGGAAGGAGGCTCCGTGAGCTCGCCAAAGGCTCTCCGTGGGTCCCATGTAGCCCAAGATGGCGCCAACGCGGCTCCAAATCGACCCCAGACCGTTCGCCCAGGGGACCGCCCCAGGGAGGCGAAAATAATCAAAACCCAATCGTTTTTTCACAGTTCCATTGCTTCCCACTCTTCCGCTCCGTATCGCTCCGAATATAGCCTTGGAGGCTGCCCGGAGAGCCTCAGATACTCATCTGAGCCCTCTTGCGGGGCCAAGACTCACACGAGATGGCCCCAATACGGCTCCAAGGCCGCCCGAGAGCGCTCACATACGGCCCCAGAAGTCTCCAAATGCAGCCCAGGATGCCCCAAAGACGAAGGAGAAGCCCACAGGTCCCCTGGACCCCCCCCCCAACATAGTCCCCGAGGCTCTCCAGACACCAAGGAGGCGACGGGGGGGACCTCTCCAGACCCTCAAGTCTTTCGAGCGGCCCCTGGAACATCCAGTCGCTCTGGGACAATTCCCCAGACAGTTAGGGGCGACGGAGGGGACCTGCAGACACTTCGGGGTCCCTGCGCCAGCACCATGCGCACTGCATTGGTGACGGCTCTCCATTCCTGTTCCTCCAGCCTCCCCATTCGCGTTCCTCTGCTCGCGTCCCCTCTCGTTGTCCTCCTCTCCACCTCGTTCTCCGCTCCGCCGCCTCCTCTGCATCACCCTCGAATTTCTCAAGGACCCCCTCATCCTCCACCTCCCTCGTCCAGCACCGCCCAAACCTGCCAGGTCGCTCACACGGCCAATGAGGGGTGACGCGGGGGACCAGCAGGAGCCACCTTCACCCTGGCCGCTGGCTTCGCCCTGCCGTGGACTCCCCACGGGTTCGCACTAGTGAGCTACAGCGTTGGTGTCAGCACATGCGAGAGGGCCGAGCAGTGGAGGCGGGCTCTGGCGCTGCTCTGCGAGATGTGCGCGGCGAAGATGGTGCCCGACGTCATCTACAAAGCCGGGATCACGGTTCTCGAAAGAGGTTTCCAGTGACAGCGAAGCAGCAGTCCCAGGCCAATCCACACGGGCCCTCGGAGCCGCCCTGGGGGCCTTCGGAGCAGCTCGTTCGGTCCAATACGGCCTGAGATGGCCCAAGAGCGCTCCAAGATTGCTCGAGATGCCCTCAACACGGCCCAAAAGGCCCCCGTGGCATACCAAGAGACCGCCACATGAGGGCCCCCAGGAGGGCCTCAACAGGCCCAAGAGAGCCCCAAAACTGCACCAGCACGGCCCAAGAGCCAGAGAAACGGCCCAGGATGGCCCGCGATCACCCAAAAAACTACCCCCCGAGGCTCCGAAGAGACGCCGCCGTCGCCGTCGTCGTCGCCGCAGACGTATTTGCCAGAGCGGGGATGGGAGAGGCAGAATCTCAAAGCAACGAAGTATAACCACCAACCCATTGTGGGCCCCGGAAACGGCAGGGCCGTTTTTTCACCGTTTCCAACAAATAATCCCTTGAAGATGGAAACGGCAAAAAAACGGCGACCGGAAACGGCAAAAAAACGGCTCCAGGATTGGAGCCGGAGCCGGAACCGGTCAAAAAACGGCGACGGAACCAGTAAAAGAACGGCGTTGGAACCGGCATAAAAACGGCAAAACGGGACTGGTAAAAAACCGGCCCTGTCGTTTCCAGGGCCCACCAAGCACCAACTTACTTGAGTTGCGAAGGGGGTAGCGGGGGGAGCGGAACTCAAAGGCAACGAATCACAACAAGGGGAAGATCCATTCCACATGTACTTGCAGCTATCATCTGTTCTGGTCGCGACGCTTGTGAGTTGGGCGTTGCGGAAACAACCGTTCTGGAGCTCGCCCGAGCGCCCAGAGCCCGACCTCAGAGAGCCCCAAGGCAGCTCTGAGGCGCTCCGGGAGGGGCCAGGACGGCAGCCTGAAGGTTCGCCAGGAGGCCCCGCAGACGGCCCACGAGGACCCCGATGACGGCCCCACGAGCTAAAAAGACATTCAACAGCTGTATTTGCTTCAAGGGTTTTTTCAAGTTCTTTCTGCCCGTGACGGGCCCAGAACGGCCCCGCACGGCTCCAGGCCCTTCAAGATCGCGCAAAAATGGCCCAAGCGGCCAACACGAGCCCACCAAGACGGTCCACGAGAGCCCCGAGACAGAAAGCCTCAAGTGGTCCCCCAAGACACCCCAGGAGCTGCCCAGGAGGGCTCAGGCAAGGCACCCCGACAGCCCCAGACCACCATGGCTTCAAGATGGCCCACAAGGCTCCGAGGACGGCTCCAGAGGCCCCATGAGGAGCCCGATGGCGGCCCTACGAGGCGAACACACACGCAAAAACATTGTATTTTCCAAGAAGGTCCCCGTTCTGCCATTGACGGGCCCGTAACAGCCCTACACAGCTCCAGGTTCTTACAAGATCGCACAGAGATGGCCGAGGAGGCTCCGGTGGGCCCACCAAGACGGCCAGCGAGGGCCCCAAGACAGCTCAGAACGGGCCCCGGAGCTGATTCCAGACGGTCCCAGACCTCACCATGGCCCCAAGGTGGCCCACTAGGCCCCCGGGACGGCCTTCTCTAAAGGGGCACACGAGAACTCCGAAGATGGTTCCACGAGGCCAGAAATCAAGCAAAAACATGTTGTTTCAAACATTATAAGGGGCTCCATGTTTTCTCTGGACACCCTGCGCAGCTCTCACACCTCGCAATCCCCTCTTCCGACCCCCCTCCCCTGATTCACACTCATCGCCACCATCTTACCATCATCATCACTACCCAAGACGCCTACGGCGAAACACCGCCGCCCTCTGCCTTTTGGAATCGCCCAGGTGGCCGTGCGTTGTGGCAAGATCTCTGCCAAGCTATCGGACCATGTTTCCTCAGCCGTCGTAGAAACCCTTCGGGAAACACATGGGGGAGGATGGCGGGGAAGATCACTCAGGAGGAGGAGGAGGAGGAGGCGGCATCTTGGGAGCCTCTGGGGGCACTCTTGGGGCCTCCTGGGAGCTCCCTGGGAGCCTCTTGGAGGCATCTCGGGGCCTCCTTGGCCCTCTTGGGAGCTTTTGGGGGCTCTTTGGCCGTCTTATGGCATGCCTGGCCGTCGGAACCCGTCTTGGGGTCCTCTCTGGACCGTCTTGAGGCCCTCTTGGGGTGCTGCAGGGCCGTCTTGGAGGCCATCTTGGCGTCTTCGAGGCCTCTTGGGCAGTCTTGGGGCCCTCTTGGGATCGTCTTGGGGGCTTCTTGGGCCGTTCTGGGGCCATCAGGCCACCTGGGCGATCGTGGGGCGGTCTTTTGGGGCTCTTGGACCGTCTCCGGAAGTCGGACGGCCGAAAATAAGCAAATGCCACAATGATTCCAAGACCTAAGGCTAATCAATGATTCTGGCCTCTTCGGGCCCTCCTGGAGGCCCTCTTGGGAGCCTCCTGGGTCGTCTTGGAGACCTCTTGGGGGCCTCTTGGGCCGTCTTGGGCCACCTTGGAGCCATCTTGTGCCGTCTGGATGGCCTCCTGGCCCGTCCGACGCCGCTGGGAGCCGTCCTCGGTGGCCTCTCATGGGCCGCCTCGGGGCTCTCTTGGGGTGCTCCAGAGTCGCCCTCAGGACTTCCTTCCCCCCTGCGGCTGACAGGGGGGACCTTTTCCTCTGATCTCGTCCTCCTTCCAAGGGTGCCCTCGAGGGCGCGAAGTTATTCGCGCTTCGCGGTTCGGCTCCTCATCCTCCTCATCCTCCTCCTTCTCCCCTGGGAGGCGGCGCGAGAGCGCGAAGTTATTCGCACGTCGCGCTTTGCGCAACGCGAAGCGCGAAGTTGGGAGCCCTTGGGGACCTGCAGCCACTACGATCGCGCCCCCTTCTACGGCCCATGAGGGACAACAGGGGGAGGGGCCTGCAGTCACTGCGCTCCCAGGACCTTCCTGAGATGTGCCAGGGTCGCCCTCAAGACCTCCGCCTCCACGGCCGATTCGGGGTGACGGGGAGCATCTTTTCCTCTGCTCTGCTGCTCCTGCCCTCATTGAAGCTCTGTCCGCTCTGGGGCATCCACTCCGCCTGTTAGGTGTGACAGGGGGGACCTGCAGCCACTTCGGTCGCCCCCCCCCCCCCCCTCAACGGCCGATTAGGCGCGACGGGGGCGGGGGTACCTGCAGACACTCCGGGGACCAGCATCCAACAGGGGGGACCTGCAGCCACCTCGGTGGCCCAAAGACAGTCCCTCGACCACGAGATCCCTCCCAGGACCACTTCGAGATGGCACAGACCCCTCCAGGACATTCGAGGACAGTCTCCAGTCCCAGCACCTTTGGAAGTTTCGTCTGTTTTCCCAGAAGCCCCAACGGAAGCCTCAGAACACAAGGAAGGCCCCAGACCACTCTTAGAAGCCCCAGAGCCTCCCAAGAGATTCCGAGAATTTCCAAAAGCGCTGCCAGACCCAGCGCCTTTCGCCAAACAAGGCCCTAGAACCCGCTCTCCCTGTTGTTCTCTCTCTTCTTCCTCCTCCTCCTTCTCGTGCTCCTCCTCC